>OX418222.1:507500-550000 GCA_948455865.1 Conomelus anceps | reverse complement strand
CTCAAATACGAGAAGTTATAGTAGATTGTTAGGTTAAAGCAGTTTGATCAAATCAGCTGATAGTTTCACAATATTGAATTACGATATTGATTCCATCAAAAATGCTTCTGATTGGTCCAGAACCCGTTTTATAATTTAGAACCTGTACTATAATGAGCTCATTATGCAACGGGTTTCAAAAAGCATTTCAAAAAGAAAGCTGTTTTGGCATCAATTGTGAAACTGTAATGTATACATTATGACATGGTCGTAGATAGAGCATAATATATAGTATAGCCAACTCAGACCTTGTCTCAAGGTGTAAGTGGACTGTTCAGCATACAGCTTCAGAGTTTGTTTTAGTGGGCTTGGCATTCTGATACAACTCAGATAGCTTTATTTGAGTAAAGTACCGTTTTTATATCTAATGACTAAAACCTTACAATGAATGACATCACCTAGATTGATTGAAAAGATATATAATAGTTATTTATCTACGACCATGTCATAATGTATACATTACAGTTTCACAATTGATGCCAAAGCAGCTGTCTTTTCGAAATGCTTTTTGAGACCTGTTGCATAATGAGCTCATTATAGTACAGGTTCTACATTATAACACAGGTTCTGGACCAATCAGAAGCGTTTTTGATGGAATCAATATTGTGAAACTATCAGCTGATTTGATCAAACTGCTACACCAGCTGCTTTAACCTAACAATCTATAACTTCTCGTATTTGATATAAGAGGTCAGGTATCTCTGACAGTCACAGCACGATTTTATCGCTCGAGCCAAAACATTTACTGCACGATGAATAGTGGAGCGCAGTAATTTTGCAAGAGCGATAAAGAAGCTTCACGTGCAAATTACATACAATATTTTTCCTAAAACTGCAGTTCTGGATTCCAACACAATAAAAGCTTGTAGTTTGTAACATCACAGACCATGTGCGGATTTGGTTAGCGTTCGCCATTGTTGAGGTTATGTGAATTTCACGGATTCCATGATCCACCAATGAGAAGACATCAAAATCAAAACAGAAGTGTAAAGGAAACAGCTGGCAAGCGTAAAGTACTTTACCGCTTGCGGAGCAGTAAAGAGGTATTTTACAATTAGTTTTCAGTACGTAAAGAACTACTTCACGAGCAGTTGTAGGAAAAAATATATATGAAGAAATACGTTTACACTGTTACTGTTACACTGGTTTGCAAATTTGATTACTGACATTAAAAAGACTATTTTTTTTGAGGATGAAGCTCACATAGGTCTGAGACCTGTGCGTGGGTAATGAGTTGGATGACGATGATTGATGAGTTGGACCTACAGTTTTAGGTGGGTTCCGAACCATTTGCTTAATAAATGAATATAATATTGTCCAGGTGATGCATTTACACAAAGGGCGGAGTTAGGGCAAAATAGCCCTATCTTACATTCAATCCACAACTCAGTTAGGAACAGAAAAAATTATATATTATTATTATTATATATTATTATTATTATTATTATTATTATTATTATTATTATTATTATTATTATTATTATTATTATTATTATTATTGTTATTATTATTATTATTATTATTATTATTATTATTATTATTATTATTATTATTATTATTATTATTATTGTCATTTTTTATTCCTACATTTATTTTTCAGTGATATAAAGCAGGCTGATTAAAAAAAAAACAATAAAGAGTTTGCACAAATCATTGCTATAATGCGACCACAGACAAAAGAACCTTCAAAATATGAAATCTACTGCGCAGAGAGAGAGAGAGAGAGAGAGAGAGAGCACGTTATGCAGTTTATCTCACTCGCTCACTAGAGTAGTGGAGGGGGTCAGTCAATGCTGTTCCGTCCTACAGTGAGCATTAGTACTAATAATGTATGTATTGAAAAGAACGCTCCGGTATGATGTCATCAGTTGAGCAAGTAGAGATGGGTCGTACTAGGTTTTTCTGATACTAAGTATTCCGAGTACTAGTACATTCTAATACCTATTCCAAATACCTGTTCCAAAATACTAAGTAGTATTTTATATTAGCCAGTTCGCCAGAGTAGACGTACAAGAGTACACATACAAGAGAGTATCGTACTGCGGTACTGGTACTGTTTCTCACGTTAAATACAGCACGAATCTTCATTACTCGTGTTAAATACAGCACAAATCTAATTATTGAGTTGCTCTCAAATGTGCTGTAGTGAAATGAGACGCGGACGGCAAGACCTTGAGATGCTTGAGTAACAAACTACTTTTTAGTACTCGTACTCAAGTACTCAAGAAGTATTTGTACTGGAAAAGTACGCGCGTACACCATACACAACCAAAGACAATCTAGACGCATGCGCCTACAATCGAGTATAGTGAATAGAGAGAGAGAGTGTGAGAGTGAGCGAGTAGTTGAATAGTTCTATAACGAGAAATGAGCTATTAATAGCTACTGTACAACTGCAAATTACAAAGCTCCACTCCCACTCCATAAATTGGAGTGGGGACTTGAAGTCGCGTAGTTTACTAGTTTCTAGAAATACTCACAGATATCTGAGTATTTTGTTCTTCAAATACTAGGTGCTAGTCCGTACGTTCAAATACTCAGTAAAAATACCTGTTCCAGTGAATACGCCTCATCTCTAGTTGAATAGTTCTATAACGAGAAATGAGCTATTAATAGCTACTGTACAACTGCAAATTACAAAGCTCCACTCCCACTCCGTAAATTGGAGTGGGGACTTGAAGTCGCGCAGTTTACTAGTTTCTAGAAATACTCACAGATATCTGAGTATTTTGTTCTTCGAATACTAGGTGCTAGTCCGTACGTTCAAGTACTCAGTAAAAATACCTGTTCCAGTAAATACGCCTCATCTCTACGAGCAAGTGAGTGAGAGGGCAATAAAGCTGTCGCTCTCACTCGCACAAGAGTGGGAGCTGTGGGGGTATGGTAACTACAGTGATACAATGCGCAAAGGTTCTTTTGTCTGTGGTTGGATTATAACTTTGCCCATTTAGGATAGTCCTCCGCATGCGCCAATATTAACCTCGCTTTCTAAGGTAACCAGATGTTTGTAATTGGATATTTTATTATTTTTTTTTACTATTTTCACAGAACTACAGCATAAACTACTGGCTGACAGAGGGCGTACCAAAGCGCAAGCTGGTGATGGGAATGCCTCTCTATGGCCAGTCTTTCACATTGGCCAAAAGAGAACAACATGGTTTGAATGCTCCTGCACCAGGACCTGGACAGGCGGGGGAGAGCACCAGGGCAGCTGGGTTCCTCGCTTACTATGAGGTCAGTCACAGAAACCTACAGTTTTAGGTGGGTTCCGAACCACCGGGAAGTGATTTTTCCTACAGTGACCCGAATAAGTGCCTATTTTTGCACTAACTGTAGCACGCAAAATAGTCTATTCCTGCACCAGTGCGGGAATAGCTATTTGTGTAACTAGAGTGCAAAATAGCGTTATTCTGCATCGAGAGAAACAGTTTTTTTCATGAGCCAAAGGCGAGTGAAAAAAGTTTCTCGAGTGCAGAAACAATACTTTGCACTCGTATTACACATTAAATTTTTCCTACAGTAATGTATAAAGTAATTCAAACAGGGCATACATAACCTGGAAATTCCTCACATAACCTATCTTCGAATCAAATCAATTTCATCAACAACAACTAAAACAACTATTCACAGCTGAAGCAGAGTAGCCAACCTATTTTTGAATGCAGAATAGGGAACCTGCGTATTACATGCTCACTATTTTGTGTTGTTAGGTTGCAAATTTGGAGTGCAAAAAAGTACATTCCCGCACTGCAATTCACTTTCCCGCACTGGTGCAGGAATAGACTATTTTGCGTGCTTCAGTTAGTGCAAAAATAGACATTTTTTCGGGTCACTGTAGGAAAAGTACTTTTTGTCATATTTGTACATATTCACCACGTTACTGAGCTTTGAATCGAGCTGGTAAATGTCTGTTTACAGAAAGAACAGCTGATTTTCATTACCACATCCTTTTTCAGTGCAGTAATGGAGTTTACCGCATTCTAGCTGTTAGAGGATTTGGAAAACAGCTGATCTCAGAAGTATTTTTAGTATTCTACTGCTGTGATTGATTTTGAGGTTATGTTTGATGATGTTTGCTGTAGTAGCTCAAAGTTTATCTTTTTTTATATATTTTAGACTAGTATGACAAAAAATATCGTACATAACTCATCCCGGAAGATGTTTACAGTATTTGTATGATAATACCGCACTTGACTTCGTCACAAGCGTTAACTCATCATACTCATACGGTAAACACCATTTCCCACACTTGTAATATAATATACTATTTCCGCACTCCGAATTTGCAACCTAAAAACACAAAATAGTGAGCATGTAATATGCAGGTTCCCTATTCTGCATTCAAAAATAGGTTGGCTACTCTGCTTCAGCTGTGAAATAGTTGTTGTTGATGAAATCGATTTGATTCGAAGATAGGTTATGTGAGGGATTTTCAGGTTATGTATGTCCTGTTTTGTTCTGTTTGAATTACTTTATACATTACTGTAGGAAAAATTTAATCTGTAATACGAGTGCAAAGTATTGTTTCTGCAGTCGAGAAACTTTTTTCACTCGCCTTTGGCTTGTGAAAAACACTGTTTCTCTCGATGCAGAAAATAGTATATTTCGCACCTAGGGCCGAAAATGTGTGTTTGCCGGCTCGAGATCGCGGTTTTCAAGTTCGAGACGAAGTCGAGAACTTGAAGCGTTTGAGAGCCGGCAAAACATTTTTGCCCGTGTTGCGAATGCTATTTTTCGCCACACCACAAAAAAAAAACAAATGTTAAGTTGGAAATTTTGAAAGCGAAATTTTAAGGCTATGGTACTTGCAAGAATACAAGGAACGGCTATCACCTTTTTATCCAACCTGCAGCGCTCTGGGTGAGCATTTTGTCAACTACAACTGTACGCCAAAAGGTTAGTTGGTTAGGTTTTTTGTTATTATTCCTGTTCCTGATTCGAAACCTGCATAAAACAACCAAAAACCTAACCAACTAACCTTTCTATACCAACATTAACCTTTACCAACAGTTGCAGTAGTAGACAAAATTCCTAAAAACAAAAAACCTAACCAACCAAGAGAGGTTAGCAACAGTTGTAGTAGTTCACAAAATTCCCACCCAGAGCTCTGTAGGTTGAATAAAAAGGTTCTATTGTTTGATATCAAAACTACAAAATATTACATATTAGGTTATAAAAAGTGATCATTTTTGACATTTTAAATACTACGTACATATTAAATTATAAAAAATAAACATTTATTGATGGTTTAAATCTTTTTGTTTTACATAAAAGTTGGAAGGATTCATATTTACAATCATGACTGCTGTATCCAGACACGATCAGCTGTCATTCAAGGTCATTTTCTTTTCCGCCCTAGGGCGGTAAACGTTTACAGACCTCTTCGGAAACCAAACACTTTCGGCCTCGATATGACGCACGAAAAACAGCTCATTACGTCCTAGTGTGGTGAAAACGCTATTTTGCACTCTAGTTACACAAATAGCTATTTCCTACAACTGCTCATAAAGTAGTTCTTTATGTACTGAAAACTAATTGTAAAATACCTCTTTACTGCTCTGCAAGCGGTAAAGTACTCTACGCTTGCCAGCTGTTTTCTTTATGCTTCTGTTTTGATTTTGATGTCTTCTCATTGGTGGATCATGGAATCCGTGAAATTCACATAACCTCAAAAAAGGCGAATGCTAACCAAAGCCGCGCATGGTCTGTGATGTTCCAAACTACAAGCTTTTATTGTGTTGGAATCCAGAACTTCAGATGTAGGAAAAATATTGTGTGTAATTCGCGCGTGAAGCTTCTTTATCGCTCTTGTAAAATTACTGCGCTCCACTATGCGTCGTGCAGTAAATGTTTTGACTTGAGTGATAAAGTCGCGCTTCATGCTCCTAATACATAAATAACTATTTAAGACTAGTATGACGAAAAATATCGTACAAGAAGTTGTTTACCGTATTCATATGATAATACCACACTCGACTTTGTCTCGTGTGTTAACTCATCATACTCATACGGTAAACACCATTTCCCGCACTTGTAATGTAATATACTATTACCGCTTGTGAAGCAGTAAAGAGGTATTTTACAATTAGTTTTCAGTACATAAAGAACTACTTTACAAGCAGTTGTAGGAAAAGTACTTTTCCTACAGTGACCTGAAAAAGTGCCTATTTTTGCACCAACTGTAGCACGCAAAATAGTCTATTCCTGCACCAGTGCGGGAAAGTAAATTCCAGTGCAGGAATGTACTTTTCCGCACTCCAAATTTGCAACCTAACAACACAAAATAGTGAGCATGTAATACACAGGTTCCCTATTCTGCATTCAAAAATAGGTTGGCTACTCTGCTTCAGCTGTGAATAGTTGTTGTAGTTGTTGTTGATGAAATCGATTTGATTCGAAGATAGGTTATGTGAGGAATTTTCAGGTTATGTATGTTGTGTTTAAATTACTTTATACATTACTGTAGGAAAAATTTAATGTGTAATACGAGTGCAAAGTATTGTTTCTGCACTCGAGAAACTTTTTTCACTCGCCTTTGGCTCGTGAAAAAAACTGTTTCTCTCGATGCAGAAAAACGCTATTTTGCACTCTAGTTACACAAATAGCTATTGTTGCACTGGAATTTACTTTCCCGCACTGGTGCAGGAATAGACTATTTTGTGTGCTACAGTTAGTGCAAAAATAGGCACTTTTCGGGTCACTGTAGGAAAAATACATTACATTTGAAGAGTCCCTTGAGTCAAGATGCACTGAAGGAACATTCTCATAACTATGGCACTAGTGCTTGGTTTCAAGTATTTATTTATTTTATTTTTTCTAATATTTTTTTGTAGATTTGTTCCCGTATCAAAGATGGCGGTTGGACAGTTATAGAGGATGAAGAGAAGCGGATGGGTCCCTATGCCTACAAGGGCGATCAGTGGATATCTTACGATGATAAGGACACCATTAAACGCAAGGTAATACTTTTGTTAAATTACAATCCTTTATTTCGTCCTGTAGAAACCTTTAATCGTTCACATAGAATCTTATATTTTTCCTAAGGATGACGCCCTCATAGGTCTAAGCTACCTACTTCTTAGAGCCTTATTATGCAGAGCCACTGAAATCGCGGTTGCGTGCCACAAGTTGGACTAATCACAATAAATAAATAAATAGATTAATTAATAAATTACAACAAAGCATGAGTGTTGACCTGCAGATTCAGGTGGGTTCCAAACCACCGGAAAGTGAGCTCACATTAGACAACGGGGTCTTTTTGGCTGGGTAAACCAATCGGTCACCATTACAGAAAGGGTATAGACGCTCGTGACTTAGCTTATCTGGCATAAACAGATGCCTGCCACGGCTTGGATTACACTGTTCTCTGCTGTAAAATAACCTCCTGGTGGTTTGGAACCCACCTAAAACTGTACCTATGATCTATGTGGGCTTCATCCTCAAAAAAAACCCACTTGGATAGTAACAAGACGTTCAAGGCGAGCGAAGCGAGCCTGCTGGCGGGTCTCTTTATTTCTCTGAGCTATCAAAACTTATAATGATAACTTGTAGAAAAAATGTCATGTCTTTCATTCAGGTTGGACTTGGGCTTCATCCTCCAAAAAATATATATATTTTATAAATGTTTTTATCTTTTTTTCTACTTGTTTACTTCTGTTTACATTCTCTTTCTAATTTTATTTGATTTTTTGTGTGTTTGTCCCGTACTTGTAATAATTTATGCAAAGATTGTATTCAACTTTTAATTAACTTGTGACATTTCTAGGAGACCCTATGGTGTCTTAAAGGCAATTATAAATACAATCCTTGCATATGCTACTATTTTAATGTGCATTTATAACCCTATCTTCATGTTTAGAAGACCCTTGCTGGCTCACGAATTGTGGCTTAATGACGGTCATAATACAATCGGTGAATAAGGTACTATTTTAATGTTTTTTTTTTGTGTTTTTTTATAGTCTGAATGGATTAGAGAGATGGGCCTAGGAGGTGGAATGGTGTGGGCACTGGATTTGGATGATTTTAGAAACAAATGTGGGGGAGGTAAACATCCTCTGCTGTCTGTGATTGCTAAAACACTGGCCAAGCCTCCTACTGCAGGTTAGTTATATTACAAATTTGAAATATTTCACAAATTTAAGTGTAGAAGATTTTTTGTTCAAAAATGCTACTCTTCCTCTGTAAAACAGGATATTCTTGTTCAGTATAAGATTTTATTCAATAGTTATTTTCATCATACTTGTACATATTCACCACTTTACTGAGCATTGAATCGAGCCGGTAAACGTCAGTTTATCTACGACCATGTCATAATGTATACATTACAGTTTCACAACTGATGCCAAAACAGCTGTCTTTTCGAAATGCTTTTTGAAACCCGTTGCATAATGAGCTCATTATAGTACAGGTTATACATTATAACATGGGTTCTGGACCAATCAGAAGCATTTATCAATATCGTAATTCAATATTGTGAAACTATCAGCTGAATTGATGAAACTGCTACACCGGCTGCTTTAACCTAACAATCTCAACTTCTCATATTTGAGATGAGAGGTTAGGTATCTCTGACAGTCACAGGTGAAATGAAATTGTTTTAATTAAATGTATACTAGTGGTCGTAGATAAAATAGTGTATGCAACGATTTTATTTGGCCATTAAAGCACTTGTGAGATATTTATAACACTCGCATTCGCTCGTTTTATAACTTACATCTAACTCGTGCCTTAATAAGGGTCAAAATAAAATTGTTGCATAAACTACTATTTCCTACAACTGCTCGTAAAGTAGTTCTTTATGTACTGAAAACTAATTGTAAAATGCCTCTTTACTGCTCAGCAAGCGGTAAAGTACTTTATGCTCGCCAGCTGTTTTCTTTACGCTTCTGTTTTGATTTTGATGCCTTCTCATTGGTGGATCACGGAATCCGTGAAATTCACATAACCTCAAAAATAGCGTACGCTAACCAAATCCGCGCACGGTCTGTGATGTTACAAACTACAAGCTTTTATTGTGTTGGAATCCAGAACTGCAGTTTTAGGAAAAATATTGTATGCAATTCGCGCGTGAAGCTTCTTTATCGCTCTCGCAAAATTACTGCGCTCCGCTACGCGTCGCGCAGTAAATGTTTTGGCTCGAGCGATAAAGTCGCGCTTCACGCTCTTAATACATAAATAACTATTTCCTACAGTGACCCGAAAAAGTGCCTATTTTTGCACTAAATGTAGCACGCAAAATATTCTATTCCTGCACCAGTGTGGGAAAGTAAATTACAGTGCGGGAAAGTACTTTTCCGCACTCCAGATTTGCAACCTAACAACACAAAATAGTGAGCATGTAATACGCAGGTTCCCTATTCTGCATTCAAAAATAGGTTGGCTACTCTGCTTCAGCTGTGAATAGTTGTTGTAGTTGTTGAAATCGATTTGATTCGAAGATAGGTTATGTGAGGAATTGTCAGGTTATGTATGTCCTGTTTCGTTCTCTTTAAATTACTTTATACATTACTGTAGGGAAAATTTAATGTGTAATTCGAGTGCAAAGTATTGTTTCTGCACTCAAGAAACTTTTTTCACTCGCCTTCGGCTCGTGAAAAAACTGTTTCTCTTGATGCAGAAAAACGGTGCTTTGCACTCTAGTTACACAAATAGCTATTTCGTCATACTTGTACATATTCACCACTTTACCGAGCATTGAATCGAGCCGGTAAACGTCTGTTTACAGAGAGAACAGCTGACTTTCATTACCGCATCCTTTTTCAGTGCGGTAATGGATTTACTGCATTATAGCTGTAAGAGAATTTGAAAAACAGCTGATCTCAGACGTATTTTTAGTATTCTACTGCTGTGATTGATTTTGAGGTTATGTTTGATGATGCTTGCTGTAGTAGCTCAAAGTTTATCTTTTTTTTATATTTTAGACTAGTATGACAAAAAATATCGTACATAACTCGTCCGGGAAGATGTTTACCATATTCCTATGATAATACTGCACTCGACTTTGTCTCATGCGTTAACTCATCATACTCATACGGTAAACACCATTTCCCGCACTTGTAACATAATATACTATTACCGCATTCCAGCTGATTGAGAATTTGGAAAAACAGCTGATATAAAAAAATTGTTTGTCAAGCACTTGTGTTTAATGATCGGCTGTTCTTATGGCTACATGCACAGTAGTTACTCAATTATATCTCCATGTTTTATAGCCCATATTCAATTTTTATACAGTAATTAAATATTTAATATATTAAAAAAAAAAATTTTGAAACTTAGCCACGTATCTAGAGCCTTAATTGGACGTGTTTTCAAAGATTTTGGCTGTTTGGTTTACGAGAAATGGTGACAAATGATTTTCAGTGTTCTTGAAAAACGGTGATGAGTACTTTTACAATAGTTTGGTATTTTTACATACTTCGTTGTCATTCTTCATATACATATAAATGTATTATTCTTTATTCATAATATAAAGATATATACAGTCTAACAGTCTATTTTTGGTTTGAATTCTGTTTTTATTTCATCCGATTTCTAGATTTAGATTACTTCTAGATATCTTTATATTTTAGTTTCTTTAGATTTTTTTATTTATTCTCATTACTAATATTAGAAACAATTTCTAATTTCATAGGTGACATCACATCAACATCAACAACAACCGAATCAGAGCCGGCCACAGAGGAAGAGACAAGCTTGTCTCCGTCCTCACCGCTAACAACGCCATCTAGCGTCGAACCTGAGAAGCCGACAACAGAAGAGGCAAGCACTAGTAGCAGTACAACGACAGAAATGGCTAGTGCTAGCAGCAGTACAACGACAGAGGATGTGGAAGAGGTAGAGGGTACTACTGAGGATGAAATTGAGGTTGAAACAACTACAGCAAGTACTACAACAACTACAACAAAGAAGCCACGCCCCAAACCGCCATCTAAACCGCAACGGCCTAAACCTAAACCGAAACCGACAACAACTGCTAAACCGGATGTACATGAAGAGCATTTTAAAGTTGTCTGCTATTTCACCAATTGGGCATGGTACAGGTTAGTAGTGGTTACTCTATATATCTACTGTCTATGTATGTTCTATGATGAAGTAGGCCACTCCATTATCTATCTATGTCTATCTATCCTTCAAAGTATTTACTATCTATTGTACCCGTCCTTCGTACAGATTATGTTTAGAAATAAGACTAAATATGTTTTAGCAGTGGTTGGAAGCGAAAAACTGCAACCCGTTCTCAACCACCGCACACCCTAAAACGTAGCAAATCTCTGTTAATTGTTGGCCAATCTTGGAAAATAAGGTATCGTTGGATTTGCAATAAAAATATCTAAAAAACGTTATTCCAGTCAAATTTTGATATCATCAGCCATTATCAATGTAATCCTGTTCAAAGACTTTAAATAGCCGCCATTTCGTTTGTTAATGTCGGAAAATTTAGATTAATTTTTTCAAGATTGTTTTAATTGTTATAAAGCTGTTTGCAAAATTTCAAAATTATACATTCAGAGGTTTTCGAATGAAAAAATAATGAGTGAAAAAACAAAATGGCGGCTGTCTGAGTACCTGGGGATTTTAGAAAAATTTTATTACGATATTTACTTTTGTTAGTGGTCCAGAAACACTGCCTAGAAGTATTGGTAGAGAGTTCCGAAACACCCTGTATATTGGTCGTGAGGTTCTATACTATACTATACTATAAATACTATTCTATAGTATTTATATATACTATTCTATAATATTCTATACTAGTTCTATATTATTCAATACTATAAATAAAATTTTTCTTTTCATCTGAAGATTTTCCAGTTGTAATATAGCTTCAGTATGGTTAGTGAAATATAATTTTCATATTAATTCTATTATTTTATGTACAATTTAATATTTTTTATCTTATTTATTTGTTACTTATTTATTTAAATTTGTCTTACAGACAAGGCGAAGGCAAATACCTGCCGAGCGACATAGATCCCGAGTTGTGCACCCATATAATTTACGGATTTGCAGTTTTGGATGCTGATCACCTCACCATCAAACCTCACGATACCTGGGCTGACTTCGACAACAGTGAGTGTCTTCATTGTAGAGTTTTATTTAGTATTAAATATAAATGGTGGTTTGGAACCCACCTAAAACACTGTAGGTTGCACTCATCAAAACAAAATATGGATAGAGTGTTTAAGATCCAAAAGAACGCGGTTAGGAGTATGAAAATAGTGAATAGATTAGATTCATGTAGGCCGTTGTTCAACAGACTTGGTCTCCTAACTGTACCCTGCTTATATGTGTATGAAGCTACTTTAAATTTAAAAAAGAGTGTAGGGTGTACACTTATATGTGTATGAAGCTACTTTATATTTAAAAAAGAGTGTAGGTTTTTGTTTAAGATCCAAAAGAAAGCGGTTAGGTGTATAGAAAGAGTAAATAGATTAGATTCATGTAGGCCGTTGTTCAACAGACTTGGTCTCCTAACTGTACCCTGCTTATATGTGTATGAAGCTACTTTATATTTAAAAAAGAGTGTAGGGTGTACACTTATATGTGTATGAAGCTACTTTATATTTAAAAAAGAGTGTAGGTTTTTGTTTAAGATCCAAAAGAAAGCGGTTAGGTTAGGAAAGAGTAAATAGATTAGATTCATGTAGGCCGTTGTTCAACAGACTTGGTCTCCTAACTGTACCCTGCTTATATGTGTATGAAGCTACTTTATATGTTGTAAAAAAGAGTGTAGGGTGTACACTTATATGTGTATGAAGCTACTTTATATTTAAAAAAGAGTGTAGGTTTTTGTTTAAGATCCAAAAGAAAGCGGTTAGGTTAGGAAAGAGTAAATAGATTAGATTCATGTAGGCTGTTGTACAAGAGACTTGGTCTCCTAACTGTACCCTGCTTATATGTGTATGAAGCTACTTTATAAGTTGTAAAAAAGAGCGATATTAATTAAAATCTTGACGTACACGATTATATATTACAGAGATTATCACTTGGTGAGTCACAATAGTAGCTTATTCAAACAAAAACCTAACCTAACCTAACCTAACCTAACTGTACCCTGCTTATATGTGTATGAAGCTACTTTATATTTAAAAAAGAGTGTAGGTTTTTGTTTAAGATCCAAAAGAAAGCGGTTAGGTGTACAGAAAGAGTAAATAGATTAGATTCATGTAGGCCGTTGTTCAACAGACTTGGTCTCCTAACTGTACCCTGCTTATATGTGTATGAAGCTACTTTATATGTTGTAAAAAAGAGCGATATTAATTAAAATCTTGACGTACAAGATTATATATTACAGAGATTATCACTTGGTGAGTCACAATAGTGGCTTATTCAAACAAAAACCTAACCTAACCTAACTGTACCCTGCTTATATGTGTATGAAGCTACTTTTTATACAAAAAATAGTGTAGGGTGTTTAAGATCCAAAAGAAAGCGGTTAGGTGTATAGAAATAGTGAATAGATTAGATTCATGTAGGCCGTTGTTCAACAGACTTGGTCTCCTCACTGTACCCTGCTTATATGTGTATGAAGCTACTTTATATGTTGTAAAAAAGAGTGTAGGGTGTACACTTATATGTGTATGAAGCTACTTTATATTTAAAAAAGAGTGTAGGTTTTTGTTTAAGATCCAAAAGAAAGCGGTTAGGTTAGGAAAGAGTAAATAGATTAGATTCATGTAGGCTGTTGTACAAGAGACTTGGTCTCCTAACTGTACCCTGCTTATATGTGTATGAAGCTACTTTATAAGTTGTAAAAAAGAGCGATATTAATTAAAATCTTGACGTACACGATTATATATTACAGAGATTATCACTTGGTGAGTCACAATAGTAGCTTATTCAAACAAAAACCTAACCTTACCTAACCTAACCTAACTGTACCCTGCTTATATGTGTATGAAGCTACTTTATATGTTGTAAAAAATAGGGATATTAATTAAAATCTTGACATACATGATTATAATACAGAGATTATCACTTGGTGAGTCACAATAGTAGCTTATTCAAACAAAAACCTAACCTAACCTAACTGTACCCTGCTTATATGTGTATGAAGCTACTTTATTTCTAAAAAAGAGTGTAGGTTTTTGTTTAAGATCCAAAAGAAAGCGGTTAGGTGTATAGAAATAGTGAATAGATTAGATTCATGTAGGCCGTTGTTCAACAGACTTGGTCTCCTAACTGTACCCTGCTTATATGTGTATGAAGCTACTTTATAAGTTGTAAAAAAGAGCGATATTAATTAAAATCTTGACGTACACGATTATATATTACAGAGATTATCACTTGGTGAGTCACAATAGTAGCTTATTCAAACAAAAACCTAACCTAACCTAACCTAACCTAACTGTACCCTGCTTATATGTGTATGAAGCTACTTTATATTTAAAAAAGAGTGTAGGTTTTTGTTTAAGATCCAAAAGAAAGCGGTTAGGTGTACAGAAAGAGTAAATAGATTAGATTCATGTAGGCCGTTGTTCAACAGACTTGGTCTCCTAACTGTACCCTGCTTATATGTGTATGAAGCTACTTTATATGTTGTAAAAAAGAGCGATATTAATTAAAATCTTGACGTACAAGATTATATATTACAGAGATTATCACTTGGTGAGTCACAATAGTGGCTTATTCAAACAAAAACCTAACCTAACCTAACTGTACCCTGCTTATATGTGTATGAAGCTACTTTTTATACAAAAAATAGTGTAGGGTGTTTAAGATCCAAAAGAAAGCGGTTAGGTGTATAGAAATAGTGAATAGATTAGATTCATGTAGGCCGTTGTTCAACAGACTTGGTCTCCTCACTGTACCCTGCTTATATGTGTATGAAGCTACTTTATATGTTGTAAAAAAGAGTGTAGGGTGTACACTTATATGTGTATGAAGCTACTTTATATTTAAAAAAGAGTGTAGGTTTTTGTTTAAGATCCAAAAGAAAGCGGTTAGGTTAGGAAAGAGTAAATAGATTAGATTCATGTAGGCTGTTGTACAAGAGACTTGGTCTCCTAACTGTACCCTGCTTATATGTGTATGAAGCTACTTTATAAGTTGTAAAAAAGAGCGATATTAATTAAAATCTTGACGTACACGATTATATATTACAGAGATTATCACTTGGTGAGTCACAATAGTAGCTTATTCAAACAAAAACCTAACCTTACCTAACCTAACCTAACTGTACCCTGCTTATATGTGTATGAAGCTACTTTATATGTTGTAAAAAATAGGGATATTAATTAAAATCTTGACATACATGATTATAATACAGAGATTATCACTTGGTGAGTCACAATAGTAGCTTATTCAAACAAAAACCTAACCTAACCTAACTGTACCCTGCTTATATGTGTATGAAGCTACTTTATTTCTAAAAAAGAGTGTAGGTTTTTGTTTAAGATCCAAAAGAAAGCGGTTAGGTGTATAGAAATAGTGAATAGATTAGATTCATGTAGGCCGTTGTTCAACAGACTTGGTCTCCTAACTGTACCCTGCTTATATGTGTATGAAGCTACTTTATATGTTGTAAAAAATAGCGATATTAATTAAAATCTTGACATACATGATTATAATACAGAGATTATCACTTGGTGAGTCACAATAGTAGCTTATTCAAACAAAAACCTAACCTAACCTAACTGTACCCTGCTTATATGTGTATGAAGCTACTTTATTTCTAAAAAAGAGTGTAGGTTTTTGTTTAAGATCCAAAAGAAAGCGGTTAGGTGTTTTAAAATAATGAATAGATTAGATTCATGTAGGCCGTTGTTCAAGCGACTTGGTCTCTTAACTGTACCCTGCTTATATGTGTATGAAGCTACTTTATATGTTGTAAAAAAGAGTGATATTAACCAAAATCTTGATGTACATGATTATAATATACAGAGATTATCACTTGGTGAGTCACAATAGTAGCTTATTCAAACAAAAACCTAACCTAACCTAACTGTACCCTGCTTATATGTGTATGAAGCTACTTTATTTCTAAAAAAGAGTGTAGGTTTTTGTTTAAGATCCAAAAGAAAGCGGTTAGGTGTTTTAAAATAATGAATAGATTAGATTCATGTAGGCCGTTGTTCAAGCGACTTGGTCTCTTAACTGTACCCTGCTTATATGTGTATGAAGCTACTTTATATGTTGTAAAAAAGAGTGATATTAACCAAAATCTTGATGTACATGATTATAATATACAGAGATTATCACTTGGTGAGTCACAATAGTAGCTTATTCAAACAAAACCCTAGTTTTATATTGGTAGGAAACTCTACAACAAGCTACCGCAGTTTTAAAAGAGTCTTGAAAATATAGAAATATTTAAAAAACAATTAAAAAAATATTTAGTTTATCTTTTTATAGTGTACAAGAGTTCCTTTCACATCAAAATTAAGCCTCAACTACACTAATTGATATAGTAATTATGGTAACTAGTGTATAATATTGTATAAATGTTAATCTGACTTGTCTTATACTACTTAACTGGAGTCTCCAAGACGTAAAAAAAAAAAAAAATCAATCACCACCATCCAATTCATTACCCACGCACAGGTTTCAGTGTATTCATTGTAGAGTATTAATTTATTATTCAATGTAAATGGTGGTTTGGAACCCACCTAAAACACTGTAGGTTGCACTCATCAATCGCCATCATCCAACTCATTACCCACGCACAGGTTTCAGACCTATGTGGGCTTCATCCTCCAAAAAAAAACTATTTATTCTAGTGAAAGCTGCTTATGAAGGGTGCCTATACTCGAGGATAACCACCATCCCAAAATCAAAAGATTGATTTTAAAGTTTTTCCACATTATATATATTTTTATATATTTTTTTTGTATATTTTTTATATACTTAATTCCATTAGATACTCTTATTCGTATTTATTGTATTATATTTTAATTAATTTCTTGTAGTATTTACTTTTCTACTTAATTTTGGTATTGGTGACAGATTCCACGACAAGCTGGTAGGCCTAGGTCTGTTTAGCCTTATCCAGGATTAATAAGAAATTTCTATAATAATGGACATTAGAGACAATAAATTATTAAAACAATCTTCTTCTTCTTCTTCTTCTTCTTCTTCTTCTTCTTCTTCTTCTTCTTCTTCTCTAAATTGAAGATGAATCTGATGATGGCTGCCATGACCAGCTGGTAGGCCTAGGTCTGTTTAGCCTTATCCAGGATTAATAAGAAATTTCTATAATAATGGACATTATAGACAATAAATTATTAAAACAATCTTCTTCTTCTTCTTCTTCTTCTTCTTCTTCTTCTTCTTCTTCTTCTTCTCTAAATTGAAGATGAATCTGATGATGGCTGCCATGACCAGCTGGTAGGCCTAGGTCTGTTTAGCCTTATCCAGGATTAATAAGAAATTTCTATAATAATGGACATTATAGACAATAAATTATTAAAACAATCTTCTTCTTCTTCTTCTTCTTCTTCTTCTTCTTCTTCTTCTTCTCTAAATTGAAGATGAATCTGATGATGGCTGCCATGACCAGCTGGTAGGCCTAGGTCTGTTTAGCCTTATCCAGGATTAATAAGAAATTTCTATAATAATGGACATTATAGACAATAAATTATTAAAACAATCTTCTTCTTCTTCTTCTTCTTCTTCTTCTTCTTCTTCTTCTTCTTCTTCTTCTCTAAATTGAAGATGAATCTGATGATGGCTGCCATGACCAGCTGGTAGGCCTAGGTCTGTTTAGCCTTATCCAGGATTAATAAGAAATTTCTATAATAATGGACATTATAGACAATAAATTATTAAAACAATCTTCTTCTTCTTCTTCTTCTTCTTCTTCTTCTTCTTCTTCTTCTTCTTCTTCTCTAAATTGAAGATGAATCTGATGATGGCTGCCATGACCAGCTGGTAGGCCTAGGTCTGTTTAGCCTTATCCAGGATTAATAAGAAATTTCTATAATAATGGACATTATAGACAATAAATTATTAAAACAATCTTCTTCTTCTTCTTCTTCTTCTTCTTCTTCTTCTTCTTCTTCTTCTTCTTTAAATTGAAGATGAATCTGATGATGGCTGCCATGACCAGCTGGTAGGCCTAGGTCTGTTTAGCCTTATCCAGGATTAATAAGAAATTTCTATAATAATGGACATTAGAGACAATAAATTATTAAAACAATCTTCTTCTTCTTCTTCTTCTTCTTCTTCTTCTTCTTCTTCTTCTTCTCTAAATTGAAGATGAATCTGATGATGGCTGCCATGACCAGCTGGTAGGCCTAGGTCTGTTTAGCCTTATCCAGGATTAATAAGAAATTTCTATAATAATGGACATTATAGACAATAAATTATTAAAACAATCTTCTTCTTCTTCTTCTTCTTCTTCTTCTTCTTCTTCTTCTTCTTCTCTAAATTGAAGATGAATCTGATGATGGCTGCCATGACCAGCTGGTAGGCCTAGGTCTGTTTAGCCTTATCCAGGATTAATAAGAAATTTCTATAATAATGGACATTATAGACAATAAATTATTAAAACAATCTTCTTCTTCTTCTTCTTCTTCTTCTTCTTCTTCTTCTTCTTCTTCTTCTTCTCTAAATTGAAGATGAATCTGATGATGGCTGCCATGACCAGCTGGTAGGCCTAGGTCTGTTTAGCCTTATCCAGGATTAATAAGAAATTTCTATAATAATGGACATTATAGACAATAAATTATTAAAACAATCTTCTTCTTCTTCTTCTTCTTCTTCTTCTTCTTCTTCTTCTTCTTCTTCTTCTCTAAATTGAAGATGAATCTGATGATGGCTGCCATGACCAGCTGGTAGGCCTAGGTCTGTTTAGCCTTATCCAGGATTAATAAGAAATTTCTATAATAATGGACATTATAGACAATAAATTATTAAAACAATCTTCTTCTTCTTCTTCTTCTTCTTCTTCTTCTTCTTCTTCTTCTTCTTCTTTAAATTGAAGATGAATCTGATGATGGCTGCCATGACCAGCTGGTAGGCCTAGGTCTGTTTAGCCTTATCCAGGATTAATAAGAAATTTCTATAATAATGGACATTAGAGACAATAAATTATTAAAACAATCTTCTTCTTCTTCTTCTTCTTCTTCTTCTTCTTCTTCTTCTTCTTCTTCTTCTTCTTCTCTAAATTGAAGATGAATCTGATGATGGCTGCCATGACCAGCTGGTAGGCCTAGGTCTGTTTAGCCTTATCCAGGATTAATAAGAAATTTCTATAATAATGGACATTAGAGACAATAAATTATTAAAACAATCTTCTTCTTCTTCTTCTTCTTCTTCTTCTTCTTCTTCTTCTTCTTCTTCTCTAAATTGAAGATGAATCTGATGATGGCTGCCATGACCAGCTGGTAGGCCTAGGTCTGTTTAGCCTTATCCAGGATTAATAAGAAATTTCTATAATAATGGACATTAGAGACAATAAATTATTAAAACAATCTTCTTCTTCTTCTTCTTCTTCTTCTTCTTCTTCTTCTTCTTCTTCTCTAAATTGAAGATGAATCTGATGATGGCTGCCATGACCAGCTGGTAGGCCTAGGTCTGTTTAGCCTTATCCAGGATTAATAAGAAATTTCTATAATAATGGACATTATAGACAATAAATTATTAAAACAATCTTCTTCTTCTTCTTCTTCTTCTTCTTCTTCTTCTTCTTCTTCTTCTTCTTCTCTAAATTGAAGATGAATCTGATGATGGCTGCCATGACCAGCTGGTAGGCCTAGGTCTGTTTAGCCTTATCCAGGATTAATAAGAAATTTCTATAATAATGGACATTATAGACAATAAATTATTAAAACAATCTTCTTCTTCTTCTTCTTCTTCTTCTTCTTCTTCTTCTTCTTCTTCTTCTTCTCTAAATTGAAGATGAATCTGATGATGGCTGCCATGACCAGCTGGTAGGCCTAGGTCTGTTTAGCCTTATCCAGGATTAATAAGAAATTTCTATAATAATGGACATTAGAGACAATAAATTATTAAAACAATCTTCTTCTTCTTCTTCTTCTTCTTCTTCTTCTTCTTCTTCTTCTTCTCTAAATTGAAGATGAATCTGATGATGGCTGCCATGACCAGCTGGTAGGCCTAGGTCTGTTTAGCCTTATCCAGGATTAATAAGAAATTTCTATAATAATGGACATTATAGACAATAAATTATTAAAACAATCTTCTTCTTCTTCTTCTTCTTCTTCTTCTTCTTCTTCTTCTTCTTCTCTAAATTGAAGATGAATCTGATGATGGCTGCCATGACCAGCTGGTAGGCCTAGGTCTGTTTAGCCTTATCCAGGATTAATAAGAAATTTCTATAATAATGGACATTAGAGACAATAAATTATTAAAACAATCTTCTTCTTCTTCTTCTTCTTCTTCTTCTTCTTCTTCTTCTTCTTCTTCTTCTTCTTCTCTAAATTGAAGATGAATCTGATGATGGCTGCCATGACCAGCTGGTAGGCCTAGGTCTGTTTAGCCTTATCCAGGATTAATAAGAAATTTCTATAATAATGGACATTAGAGACAATAAATTATTAAAACAATCTTCTTCTTCTTCTTCTTCTTCTTCTTCTTCTTCTTCTTCTTCTTCTCTAAATTGAAGATGAATCTGATGATGGCTGCCATGACCAGCTGGTAGGCCTAGGTCTGTTTAGCCTTATCCAGGATTAATAAGAAATTTCTATAATAATGGACATTAGAGACAATAAATTATTAAAACAATCTTCTTCTTCTTCTTCTTCTTCTTCTTCTTCTTCTTCTTCTTCTTCTTCTTCTTCTTCTCTAAATTGAAGATGAATCTGATGATGGCTGCCATGACCAGCTGGTAGGCCTAGGTCTGTTTAGCCTTATCCAGGATTAATAAGAAATTTCTATAATAATGGACATTAGAGACAATAAATTATTAAAACAATCTTCTTCTTCTTCTTCTTCTTCTTCTTCTTCTTCTTCTTCTTCTTCTCTAAATTGAAGATGAATCTGATGATGGCTGCCATGACCAGCTGGTAGGCCTAGGTCTGTTTAGCCTTATCCAGGATTAATAAGAAATTTCTATAATAATGGACATTAGAGACAATAAATTATTAAAACAATCTTCTTCTTCTTCTTCTTCTTCTTCTTCTTCTTCTTCTTCTTCTTCTTCTTCTTCTTCTCTAAATTGAAGATGAATCTGATGATGGCTGCCATGACCAGCTGGTAGGCCTAGGTCTGTTTAGCCTTATCCAGGATTAATAAGAAATTTCTATAATAATGGACATTAGAGACAATAAATTATTAAAACAATCTTCTTCTTCTTCTTCTTCTTCTTCTTCTTCTTCTTCTTCTTCTTCTCTAAATTGAAGATGAATCTGATGATGGCTGCCATGACCAGCTGGTAGGCCTAGGTCTGTTTAGCCTTATCCAGGATTAATAAGAAATTTCTATAATAATGGACATTATAGACAATAAATTATTAAAACAATCTTCTTCTTCTTCTTCTTCTTCTTCTTCTTCTTCTTCTTCTTCTTCTCTAAATTGAAGATGAATCTGATGATGGCTGCCATGACCAGCTGGTAGGCCTAGGTCTGTTTAGCCTTATCCAGGATTAATAAGAAATTTCTATAATAATGGACATTATAGACAATAAATTATTAAAACAATCTTCTTCTTCTTCTTCTTCTTCTTCTTCTTCTTCTTCTTCTTCTTCTCTAAATTGAAGATGAATCTGATGATGGCTGCCATGACCAGCTGGTAGGCCTAGGTCTGTTTAGCCTTATCCAGGATTAATAAGAAATTTCTATAATAATGGACATTATAGACAATAAATTATTAAAACAATCTTCTTCTTCTTCTTCTTCTTCTTCTTCTTCTTCTTCTTCTTCTTCTCTAAATTGAAGATGAATCTGATGATGGCTGCCATGACCAGCTGGTAGGCCTAGGTCTGTTTAGCCTTATCCAGGATTAATAAGAAATTTCTATAATAATGGACATTAGAGACAATAAATTATTAAAACAATCTTCTTCTTCTTCTTCTTCTTCTTCTTCTTCTTCTTCTTCTCTAAATTGAAGATGAATCTGATGATGGCTGCCATGACCAGCTGGTAGGCCTAGGTCTGTTTAGCCTTATCCAGGATTAATAAGAAATTTCTATAATAATGGACATTAGAGACAATAAATTATTAAAACAATCTTCTTCTTCTTCTTCTTCTTCTTCTTCTTCTTCTTCTTCTCTAAATTGAAGATGAATCTGATGATGGCTGCCATGACCAGCTGGTAGGCCTAGGTCTGTTTAGCCTTATCCAGGATTAATAAGAAATTTCTATAATAATGGACATTAGAGACAATAAATTATTAAAACAATCTTCTTCTTCTTCTTCTTCTTCTTCTTCTTCTTCTTCTTCTTCTTCTCTAAATTGAAGATGAATCTGATGATGGCTGCCATGACCAGCTGGTAGGCCTAGGTCTGTTTAGCCTTATCCAGGATTAATAAGAAATTTCTATAATAATGGACATTATAGACAATAAATTATTAAAACAATCTTCTTCTTCTTCTTCTTCTTCTTCTTCTTCTTCTTCTTCTTCTTCTTCTTCTCTAAATTGAAGATGAATCTGATGATGGCTGCCATGACCAGCTGGTAGGCCTAGGTCTGTTTAGCCTTATCCAGGATTAATAAGAAATTTCTATAATAATGGACATTAGAGACAATAAATTATTAAAACAATCTTCTTCTTCTTCTTCTTCTTCTTCTTCTTCTTCTTCTTCTTCTTCTCTAAATTGAAGATGAATCTGATGATGGCTGCCATGACCAGCTGGTAGGCCTAGGTCTGTTTAGCCTTATCCAGGATTAATAAGAAATTTCTATAATAATGGACATTAGAGACAATAAATTATTAAAACAATCTTCTTCTTCTTCTTCTTCTTCTTCTTCTTCTTCTTCTTCTTCTTCTCTAAATTGAAGATGAATCTGATGATGGCTGCCATGACCAGCTGGTAGGCCTAGGTCTGTTTAGCCTTATCCAGGATTAATAAGAAATTTCTATAATAATGGACATTAGAGACAATAAATTATTAAAACAATCTTCTTCTTCTTCTTCTTCTTCTTCTTCTTCTTCTTCTTCTTCTTCTCTAAATTGAAGATGAATCTGATGATGGCTGCCATGACCAGCTGGTAGGCCTAGGTCTGTTTAGCCTTATCCAGGATTAATAAGAAATTTCTATAATAATGGACACAATAAACAATAAATCTATATAACTATAGAAACGCTTTGTAGCAAGTGAGTTTCCTCTGCATAAGGATTTCAACCTGGTGTAAATGCTTTTAAATAGGGATATAGAAATTTTGTGGAAGAGAAGTGAGCCTGTTGTGATACGGGGCTCGTTTCTCGTGCAACGCCTTTCATGATACACAATCTCTGTTGTATCGGACCTTGGGGAAATAGAAATTTTGTGACCGGCCAAAGAGAAGAAGAGAGCCTGCTGTGATACAGAGCTAGTTTTTTGGGCAACGCTGTTCATGATACACAAATTCCGTTGTATCATATCCTCTACCAGGAGCCTGCAATGTATTCTTATGGGATATTGTCTGGCTGTCTGAAACTTTTAAGACTTTTTGATACAAAAGCCTTGAACTTTTGATACAAAAGCCTTGAAATTTTGATACAAAAGCCTTGAACTTCCGTATCAAACACGGTTTATGACCATTTAATCATTGTTTTTATTAAAAGTTGAATATTTTATTATTTTTCTATGATACTATACTGTTGTTTACAATATAATACAATTGATTTCAAATAGGCCCAGGCCTACCAGCTTGTCGTGGATTTTATTATATAAATATTCAGTGATTCTTTTTCATTACAAAATTGAAACATTCATTTTATTGTTTCTGTATATAATGAAGACTATAGAATAATTTCTCGTGTAGGCCTAGGCCTACCAGCTTGTTATGAAATTTATTATACTGTATCATCTATTTGTTCAGCTGCTTCAGTTAGGCCCAGACCCACCAGCTGGTTATGGGATTTGTCATACTCTAACGTATTAATTTACCCATTCATTTTCTTCTACCCCCTCCCCATTTTGCCATCACTTCTACTCTCTTCTTCCTCTTCCTCTTCTTCATCTTCCTTCTCTTCTTCCTCTTCCTTGTCTTCCTCTTCTTCCTCTTTTACCTCTTCTTCTTTTTCTTCTTCTTCTTCCTCTTCCTCTTCTTCATCTTCTTCTTCTTCCTCTTTTTCGTCTTCTTTCTCTTCATCCTCTTCTTCTTTTTCCTCTTCTTCTTCTTCCTCTTCCTCTTCTTCCTCTTCCTCTTCTTCATCTTCTTCTTCCTCTTCTTCTTCTAACTCTCCTTCTTCTTCCTCTTCTTCTTCCTCTTCTTCTTCTTCCTCCTCTTCTTCTTCTTCCTCTTCTTTCTCTTCTTCTTCTTCTTCCTCCTCTTCTTCTTCTTCCTCTTCTTTCTCTTCTTCTTCTTCTTCCTCTTCCTCTTCTCCCTCTTCTTCATCTTCTTCTTCCTCATCTTCCTCTTCTTTCACTTCTTCTTCTTCCTCTTCTTCTTCTTCCTGTTCTTTTACTTCTTCCTCTTCTCATTCTTCTTCTTCCCCTTCTTCCTCTCCCACTCCCTCTTCTTCCTTTTCCTCTGCTTCCTCTTTTACATCTTCCTCTTCTTTTTCTTCTTCTTCTTCCTCTTCTTTTACTTCTTCTTCCTCTTCTTTTTATTCTTCTTCTTCCTCTTCCTCCTCTTATTCCTCTTCTTCATCTTCTTCTTCCTCCTCTTCTTCCTCTTCCTTGTCTTCCTCTTCTTCCTCTTTTACCTCTTCTTCTTCTTCTTTTTCTTCTTCTTTCTCTTCTTCACTCTTCTCCCTTTTCTTCCTTTTCCTCCTCTTCTTCCTCTTCTCCCTCTTTTACCTCTTCTTCTTCTTTTTCTTCCTCTTCCTCTTCTTCCTCTTCTTCCTCTTCTTCCTCTTCTTCCTCTTCTTCATCTTCTTCTTCCTCCTCTTCTTCCTCTTCTTTTTATTCTTCTCCCACTTCTTCTTCTTCCTCTTTTTCTTCTTCTTTCTCTTCTCCCTCTTCTTCTTCTTCTTCTTGTTCTTCTTCCACTTCTTCCTCTTCTTCCTCCTCCTTCTTTTTCGCCTTCTCCTTCTTTCTCCTCCTCGTCATCCTCCTCCTCCTCATCCTCCCACTCCCTCTTTCTTCTCCTCCTCGTCCTCCTCCTCATCCTCCTCCTCATCTTCCATTTCCCCTTCCCCTTTCCCTTCCACTTCTTCTTTTTCTTCTTTTTAAGGGATTCTTCTTCTTCCACTTTCATCTTGTTTCCACTTCATCGCTACATCTTCTTCTTATTCTTTTCACTTCTTCTTCTTTCTTTTTCTTTTTCTTCTTCTTCTTCTTCTTCTTGTTATTCTTTTCACTTCTTCTTCTTCTTCTTCTTCTTTTTCTTCTTCTTTTTCTTTTTCTTTTTCTTCTTTTTCTTTTTCTTTTTCTTCTTCTTCTTCTTCTTCTTCACCCCTCCTCATCTTCTGTCACTTCTCTCTCTCTTATTTCTTCTTCTTCTTCTTCATTTTTTAGCACACACCCCCCCCCCCCCCCAACCATTCTATTTTTCACAATTCTACAAGAAAGTAGTTGTTATATATATAATTCTTAGATTTTTATGAATTTTTGTATTTTTATTTATGTATTCTATGTATTTTTATACCGTTTTTCACGTACTTCCCCCTCCCCTCACCCAATATTTCCCAGAATTGTACAAGAAGGTGGTAGTTGGCACCTTTATAATTCTTAGTTTTTTATGTATATTTGTATTTTATATAGTTTTATTCAGTTTTCTACGTATCCCCCTCACCATTCTATTTCCCAGAATTCTACTAGAAAGTAGTAGTTAGCACATTTATAATTCTCAGTTTTTTTTTACATATTTTTGTATTTTATGTATTTTCATTACATTGCCCCCCCCCTTTACCCTTCAATTTTGCAGAATTCTACGAGAAAGTGATTGCAGTAAAGAAAAAGAAAAATGGCGTCAAGGTGTTGATTGCTATTGGTGGATGGAATGACTCACTCGGCGACAAATACTCGCGTCTAGTTAACAGTCCCGCCGCTAGACAGCGCTTCATTCAACATGTGCTAGAATTTATAAAACAGCATTCGTTCGATGGACTCGATTTAGACTGGGAGTATCCCAAATGCTGGCAGGTATATATATATACATATATATTAGTATTATTGTATGCTAATTTACATGTGGATATATTAGTAGTGTATGCAACAATTTTTATTTGACCCTTATTAAGGCACGAGTTAGATGTAAGTTATAACACAAGCGAATGCGAGTGTTATAAATATCTCACGAGTGCCTTAATGGCCAAATAAAATCGTTGCATACACTATTTTATCTACGACCACTAGTATACATTCAATTAAAACAATTTCATTTTACCTGTGACTGTCAGAGATACCTAACCTCTCATCTCAAATACGAGAAGTTGAGATTGTTAAGTTAAAGCAGCTGGTGTAGCAGTTTGATCAAATCAGCTGATAGTTTCACAATATTGAATAATTACGATATTGATTCCATCAAAAATGCTTCTGATTGGTCCAGAACCCATGTTATAATGTAGATCCTGTATTATTATTATTATTATTATTATCATTATTATTATTATCATTATTATTATTATTATTATTATCATTATCATTATTGTTATTATTATTATTATTATTATTATTATTATTATTATTATCATTATCGTTATCATTATTATTATTATTATTAGTATTTATTCATTTGGAGAAGTATCCCTTTTTGTGAGATATTCATTATTTGTGGGTATTTGTTATTGAGAGGTTTTTGTTATTGGGGGGTATTCGTAGTTGGGAGGTATATTAGTTATTCAGAGTTATTTGTTAGTGAGAAATATTCGTTATTTGGAGGTATTAGTCATTGAGAGGTATTTGTTATTAAGAAATATTCCTTTTTGTGAGATATTCGTTATTTGTAGGTATTTGTTATTGAGAGGTTTTCGTTATTGAGGGTTATTCGTAATTGGGAGGTATATTATTTATTCAGAGTTATTTGTTAGTGAGAAATATTCGTTATTGGGAGGTATCAGTCATTGAGAGTATTCATTATCGAGAAGTATATTTTTTGTGAGATATTCGTTATTTGGAGTTCTATGTTATTGAGAGGTTTTCGTTATTGAGGGTTATTCGTAATTGGGAGGTATATTAGTTATTCTTGTTGTATTATTTTATAATTTCAGTTTTCTGCTGATTCTTTTGTTTAGGTGAACTGCCAGCAAGGACCGGACTCAGATAAGGAGGCGTTTGCCGCATTTGTTCGTGAACTACATGAAGCATTCAAGCCACATAATCTGCTCTTATCAGCTGCTGTGTCTCCAAGTCGTACTGTCATCACTGCTGGTAGGCTAACACTATTCATAAAACTAACACTTGTACACCTCTCTTTAACAAAATCCAGTTGAAAAATTTGTTATTATGAGGTATTCGTTATTGAGAGGTATTCGTTATTGGGAGGTATTCGTTATTGGGGGGTATTCGTTATTGGGAGGTATTCGATTTTGGGAGGTATTCGTTATAGGGAGGTATTCGTTTTTGGGAGTTATTCGTTTTTTGGAGGTATTCGTTTTTGGGAGGTATTTGTTATAGGGAGTTTTTCGTTATTGGGAGGTATTCGTTTTTGGGAGTTTTTCGTTATTGGAGCTATTCGTTTTTGGGAGGTATTCGTTATTGGGAGTTTTTCGTTATTGGGAAGTATTTGGTGTTGAGTGGTATTCGTTATTGGGAGGTATTAGTTATTTAGAGGTATTTGTTATATGGAGGTATTCATTATTGGGAGGTATTCGTTATTGGGAGGTATTCGTTATTGCGACGTATTTGTTATTGAGAGGCATTTGATATTCGGAAGTATTTATTATTGGGAGGTATTCGTTATTGGAGGTATTCGTTATTGGGAGGTATTCGTTTTCGGGAGGTATTCATTATTGAGAGTTTTTCGTTATTGGAAAGTATTTAGTGTTGAGTGGTATTTGTTATTGGGAGGTATTAGTTATTTAGAGGTATTTGTTATAGGGAGGTATTCGTTATTGGGATGTATTTGTTATTGAGAGGCATTTGATATTAGGAGGTATTTATTATTGGGAGGTATTCATCATTCAGAGGTATTTGTTATTGAAAAGTATTCTTATAAGGAGGTATTCGAGATTAATATGTATTATTTATTGTGAGTTATTTGGTATTGAGAGGTGTTTGTTATTGAGTATTCGTTATTGGGAGGTATTTGTTTTTCAGATGTTTTTGTTATAGGGTGGTATTCGTTATTAGGAGGTATTCAGAATTGGAAGGTCTTTGTTTAGGGGTATTAGTTGTTGAGAGAATTTTGTTAGTGGTAGGTATTTGATATTGGGAGGTATTTATTATTGGGAGGTATTTATTATTGGGAGGTTATCGTTATTGAGAGGTATTCGTTATTGAAAGGTATTTTTATCAAGAGGTATTTGTGATTAATATGTATTATTTATTGTGAGTTATTTGATATTGAGAGGTATTCGTTATTGAGAAATATTCGTTATTGGGAGGTATTTTTTTAGATGTATTTGTTATAGGGTGGTATTCGTTATTAGGAGGTATTCAGAATTGGAAGGTCTTTGTTTAGGGGTATTAGTTGTTGAGAGGTATTTCGTTAGTGAGAGGTATTTGATATTGGGAGGTATTTATTTTTGGGAGGTTTTCGTTATTGGGAGGTATTCGTTATTGTAAGGTATTCTTATCAAGAGGTATTTGTGATTAATATGTATTATTTATTGTGAGTTATTCGGTATTGAGAGGTATTTGTTATTAGGAGGTATTTGTTTTTCAGATGTATTTGTTATAGGTTGTTATTCGTTATTAGGAGGTATTCAGAATTGGAAGGTCTTTGTTTAGGGGTATTAGTTGTTGAGAGGTTTTTTTGTTAGTGGTAGGTATTTTGTTAGTGGTAGGTATTTGATATTGGGAGGTATTTATTATTGGGAGGTATTCGTTATTGGGAGGTATTCGTTATTGAGAGGTATTCGTTATTGAAAGGTATTCTTATCAAGAGGTATTTGTGATTAATATGTATTATTTATTGTGAGTTATTTGGTATTGAGAGGTATTCTTTATTGAGAAATATTCGTTATTGGGAGGTATTTATTTTTAAGATGTATTTGTTATTAGGTGGTATTCAGAATTGGAAGGTATTAGTTTAGGGGTATTAGTTATTGAGAGGTATTCATTATTGAGAGGTATTTTGTTAGTGGGAGGTATTTGATATAGTGAGGTATTCGTTATTGGGAGGTATTTGTTGTTGGGAGTATTTTTTATTGAGAGGTATTTGATATTGGGAGGTATTCGGTATTGGGAGGTATTCGTTATCAAGAGGTATTCGTGATTAATAGGGAAAATTTATTGTGAGTTATTCAGTATTAAGAAGTATTTGTTATTGAGAGGTTTTCGTTATTGAAGGTATTCGTAATTGGGAGGTATATTGGCTATTCAGTTTTATTTGTTATTGAGAAATATTTGTTATTCAAAGTATTTGTTATTGGGAGGTATTTGATATTGGGAAGTATTTGTTATTAAGAGGTATCCGTTATTGAGTTATTCATTATTGTGAGGTATTTGATATTGAGAGGTATTTGCTATTGAGTTATTTTTGAGGTATTAAAGAGGTGTTCTTTATTGAGAGGTATCCTGAGAGCAATCTGTTATTTGGAAATTTGGCGCGCAACTGCGACTACAGTGGCTCTGTATAGTAAGGCTCTTATAATTGGACCGCTACTCACAGAAATGAAAACTACTCAATAGGGAGTAGTTTTCTTCAATAATTTTTTTCACTCGGGTCTGGAGACTTGTGCGTGGGTAATGATGTGTGAATCACGATAAACATTTAATGAGATTCAAACTCAAGGCTGCAGGAAACGCAGCCAGCCAGAGCCTCTATCTAATCACAAATCCCATGAGATATTCTTGAAACTCTCGTCAAAGACTGACATCAACCACAGTATGAACAATTTTAAATTTTTGATGATTTTTGCTTCTTTCCTAAAAAAAATGAATTTAAAATTCATTATGTCCTTTCCGTATAGCTCTACCTTCATTGAATTTGCAATGCATTTGTGGATTAATGTTGTTTTTAAATCAATTTGAATGTATTTCATGTATTTATTTATTTTTATTTAATTTATTTTTTTTTAGTATTCATTTATTATTTTTAGTATTTATTTTTATTTTTAGTATTCATTTATTATTTTTTTAGTATTTATTCATTATTTTTTGCATTTATTTTTGTTTTTAGTATTCATTTATAATTTTTTTGCATTTATTTATTATTTCTTTAGTATTTATTCATTATTTTTAGTATTTATTTTTGTTTTTAGTATTTATTTGATATTTTTTAGTATTTATTTATTATTTTCTTTATTTATTTATTATTTTTTAGTAATTATTTATTATTTTTAATATTTATTTATTATTTCTTTAGTATTTATTCATTATTTTTAGTATTTATTCATTATTTTTAGTATTTATTTTTGTTTTTAGTATTTATTTGATATTTTTTAGTATTTATTTATTATTTTCTTTATTTATTTATTTATTTATTATTTTTTAGTATTTATTTATTATTTTTAATATTTATTTATTATCTTTAGTATTTATTCATTATTTTTAGTATTTATTTTTTTTTGTAGTATTTATTTAATATTTTTCAGTATTTATTTATTATTTTCTCTATTTATTTACTATTTTTTAGTATTTATTTATTATTATTTAGTATTTATTTACTATTTTTAATATTTATTTATTATTTTTTGTGTTTATTTATTATTTTTTAGTATTTATTTAATATTTATTTATCATTTTCTGTATTTATTTATTATTTTTAGTGTTTATTTATTATTTTTGGTATTTATTTATTATTTTTTGTATTTATTTATATTTTTTCATTAATTTTAGTATTTATTTATTATTTTTGGTGTCAATTTTTTATTTTTTAGTATTTATTTATCATTTTTTGTATTTATTTATCATTTTTTGTATTTATTTGTTATTTTTTGTATTTATTTATACTTTTTTTGTATTTATTTATTAATTTTATGTATATATTTCTTATTTTTTTGTAAGGTTACGACGTGAAAGCTCTGTCTCAATACTTGGACTGGATCTCCGTAATGGCGTACGATTACCATGGCCAATGGGACAAGGTCACCGGGCACGTGGGACCAATGTATCCGCATCCTGAAGACGATGACGTCACGTTTAATACGGTAAGTGACGTCACTACTATGACATCTCATTCAACAGGGTAAGTGACGTCACTACTATGATGTCACTACTATGACATCACATTCAACACAGTAAGTGACGTCACTACTATGACATCACATTCAACACAGTAAGTGACGTCACTACTATGACATCTCATTCAACAGGGTAAGTGACGTCACTACTATGACATTTCATTCAATACGGTAAGTGACGTCACTACTATGACGTCACATTCAGCATGTCACTTCAAAGTTATCTAGAATACATTTTAGAGGCAAACAATAATTGTCAATTGGTCACCGTTACAAACAGGGGCTTCACAGTTTGTAGCGTATCTCTCTATTTGTCTAAACATTGCTATTACATTCCTGCTGGTGATTTATCTACAGTTTTAGGTGGGTTCCGAACCATTTTAGAGGCAAGAGATATTGTATCGGTCACCGTTACAAACAGGGGCTTCACAGTTTGTAGCGTATCTCTATCTCTATTTGTCTAAACACTGCTATTACATCCCTGCTGGTGATTGATCTACAGTTTTAGGTGGGTTCCGAACCATTTTAGAGGGAAGATATATCATATCGGTCACCGTTACAAACAGGGGCTTCACCGTTCGTAGCTTATCTCTATTTATCTAAACAGATATCTGCTACAGCTCACGGCTATTACATCCCTGCTGTTGATTAATTTACAGTTTTAGGTGAGTTCCAAACCATTTTAGAGGCAAGAGCTATCCTATCGGTCACCGTTACAAACAGGGGTATCACAGTTTGTAGTGTGTCCCTGTCTGTAAACAGATACCCGCTACGGCTCATGGCTATTACATCCCTGCTGGTGATTGATCTACAGTATTAGGTGGGTTCCGAATCACTTAAGAGGGAAGAGATATCCGATCGGTCACCCTTACAAACAGGGGCCTCATCGTTCGTGGCGTATCTCTATTTATCTAAACAGATACCTGCTACAGCTCACGGCTATTACATCCCTGCTGGTAGATTCATCTACAGTTTTAGGTGGGTTCCTTACCACCAGGACGTTTTTTTTTTCGAAGGATGAAGCCCACATAGGTCTGAGACCTGTGCGTGGGTAATGAATTGGATGATGGTGATTGATGAGTTGAACCTACAGTTTTAGGTGGGATCCAAACCACCGAGAAGTTATTTCACAGCAGAGAACACTGTCTTTTTTGCTGGCCAATCTAATCGGTCACCGTTACAAACAGGTCCTACGAGAACGCAGCTTATCTCTATCTGATTGAACAGATACCTGCTACGGCTCACGGCTATCACTTCCCTGATAGTAATTGATGATTTGGATCTACAGTTTTAGGTGGGTTCCAAACCACCCGCAAGTGATACCACATTAGACAAGTCTTTTTTGCGTTATTTTAATTGTTTTTTAGTAGTTTTTCCCCCACTTTTTCTGATTTCTAATCACGGCTATCACTTCCCTATAGTAATCGATGATTTGAACCTACAGTTTTAGGTGGGTTCCAAACCACCCGCAAGTGATACCACATTAGACAAGTCTTTTTTGCTTCATTTCAATTGTTTTTAGTAGTTTTTCCCCTACTTTTTCTGATTTCTAATCACGATAGCCGTGATAACTTCCCTATAGTAATTGATGATTTGGACCTACAGTTTTAAGTGGGTTCCAAACCACCCGCAAGTGATACCACATTAGACAAGTCTTTTTTCCTTTATTTCAATTGTTTTTAGTAGTTTTCCCCCCTTTTTTTCTGATTTCTAACCTCATATTTGTGTTTATTTGTTTTTGGTGACCACCGCAGAATTTCACAATGCACTACTGGATGCGACAGGGAGCAGACAGGCGCAAATTGGTGCTAGGCATGCCCATGTATGGACAATCGTTTAGTTTGGCCTCCACCGAGGATAATGGACTCAATGCTCCCACCTATGGTGGGGGAGAGGCGGGGGAACAAACAAGGGCCAGAGGGTTTTTGGCTTACTACGAGGTAATTTACTAATTTTTGAATTATCAGTTATAATTTATTGATTTATTTTCCTACAACTGCTCGTAAAGTAGTTCTTTACATACTGTAAACTAATTGTAAAATACCTCTTTATCTACGACCATGTCATAATGTATACATTACAGTTTCACAATTGATGCCAAAACAGCTGCTGTCTTTTCGAAATGCTTTTTGAAACCCGTTGCATAATGAGCTCATTATAGTACAGGTTCTACATTATAACACGGGTTCTGGACGAATCAGAAGCATTTTTGATGGAATCAAATTCAATATTGTGAAACTATCAGCTGATTTGATCAAACTGCTACACCAGCTGCTTTAACCTAACAATCTACTATAACTTCTCGTATTTGAGATGAGAGGTTAGGTATCTCTGACAGTCACAGGTAAAATGAAATTGTTTCAATTAAATGTATACTAGTGGTCGTAGATAAAATAGTGTATGCAACGATTTTATTTGGCCATTAAAGCACTCGTGAGATATTTATAACACTCGCATTCGCTCGTGTTATAACTTACATCTAACTCGTGCCTTAATAAGGGTCAAAATAAAATTGTTGCATAAACTACTATTACTGCTCAGCAAGCAGTAAAGTACATTACGCTCGCCAGCTGTTTTATTTATGCTTCTGTTTTGATTTTGATGCCTTCTCATTGGTGGATCATGGAATCCATGAAATTCACATAACCTCAAAAAAGGCGAACACTAACCAAATCCGCGCATGGTCTGTGATGTTACAAACTTCAAGCTTTTATTGTGTTGGAATCCAGAACTGCAGTTGTAGGAAAAATATTGTATGTAATTTGCGCATGAAGCTTCTTTATCGCTCTCGCAAAATTACTGCGCTCCGCTATGCGTCGCGCAGTAAATGTTTTTGCTTGAGCAATAAAGTCACGCTTCATGCTCTTAATGCATAAATAACTATTATGTATTCATTAATTTTTATGTATCTATCTATCTATCTATCTATCTATCTATCTATCTATCTATCTATCTATCTATCTATCTATCTATCTATCTATCTATCTATCTATCTATCTATCTATCTATCTATCTATCTATCAATTTTTCAATAAAAAAACCCAAATTTTAGGTTATGTTCAAGTTTAACTAGAAATTTCAATTTGAAGAACAATTCCAGTTTTTTTTTCAAAACATGATTATTAATTTAGGTGTTCATTATAAATATTGTTTCATTCATCCATGAATTATATCACTTTAATTCATTGATAAATACCATTCCTCTCTATTTCTACTGGTTAATTGTCAAGAATGGACCAATCTTTGTCCAAACTTCGCCGTTTAATGTAATTGCATCACTCATATTGTCATTACCATAGTTACAGCTACTATGGCGCTGGGTGACAAAATGAAATGAGTGCCAGTTTGTCATTTGCATGCACCAACCTAACCTAAACTAACCTAAACTAACCTAACCTAACCTAACCTAACCTAACCTAACCTAACCTAACCTAACCTAACCTAACCTAACCTAACCTAACCTAACCTAACCTGACACACGTATGAATCAGACCATGGTGACAGTGTGCACCTTTGACATTAGACAAGTTTGTCGCCAGCCCGACTTGTTGTCATTCCACTTTGACAGCAGCCCACTTTGACATCATCCCAACAAATTTACATGAACAAAGAAAGATAATCTAATCTAATCTCTCTCTTTCAGATCTGCCAACGCATACAAAAGAACAATTGGGAGGTGGTTCGAGATGAAGAGGGCCGAATTGGTCCATATGCCAGACTCAGAGATCAATGGGTATCATTTGATGATCAGGAGATGATAGCCTATAAGTCAAACTATGTTAAGAAGAAGAATTTCGGAGGTGCTATGATATGGGCACTGGATTTGGACGATTTCAGGTAAGGTTCCTGCTACATGGGCGTTTATGTTTCTCGTACACTAACCTTGACACATTCATGGATTTGGATGATTTCAGGTAAGGCTCTGGGTTTCTGGTACACTAACCTTGACACATTCATGGATTTGGATGATTTCAGGTAAGGTTCCGGCTACACAGGCGTTTATGATTCTGTTACACTAACCTTAACACATTCAAGGATTTGGATGACTTCAGGTAAGGTTCTGGCTACATGGGCGTTTATGTTTCCGTACACTAACCTTGACACATTCATGGATTTGGACAATATCAGGTAAGGTTCTGGCTACAAGGCCGTTTATGTTTCTGGTACACTAACCTTGACACATTCAAGGATTTGGACAATATCAGGTAAGGTTCCGGCTACATGGGCGTTTATGTTTCTGGTACACAAACCTTGACACATTCATGGATTTGGATGATTTCAGGTAAGGTTCCGGCTACACAGGCGTTTATGTTTCTGTTACACTAACCTTAACACATTCATGGATTTGGATGATTTCAGGTAAGGTTACGGCTAAATGGGCGTTTATATTTCTGGTACACTAACATTGGACACATTCATGGATTTGGACGATTTCAGGTAAGGTTCCTGCTACATGGGCGTTTATGTTTCTCGTACACTAACCTTGACACATTCATGGATTTGGATGATTTCAGGTAAGGCTCTGGGTTTCTGGTACACTAACCTTGACACATTCATGGATTTGGATGATTTCAGGTAAGGTTCCTGCTACATGGGCGTTTATGTTTCTGGTACACTAACCTTGACACATTGAAGGATTTGGATGACTTCAGGTAAGGTTCCGGCTACATGGGCGTTTTATGTTTCTGGTACACTAACCTTGACACATTCAAGGATTTGGACGACTTCAGGTAAGGTTCCAACTAGAAGGGCGTTTATTTTTCTGGTACACTAACCTTGACACATTCATGGATTTGGATGACGTCAGGTAAGGTTCTGGCTACAAGGGCGTTTATGTTTCTGGTACATTAACCTTGACACATTCATGGATTTGGATGATTTGAGGTAAGGTTCCTGCTACAAGGGCGTTTATGTTTCTGCTACACTAACCTTGACACATTCATGGATTTGGACGATTTCAGGTAAGGTTCCTGCTACACGGGCGTTTATGTTTCTGGTACACTGACCTTGACACATTCAAGGATTTGGACAATTTCAGGTAAGGCTCCGACTACACTAGCGCTTTTGTTTCTGGTACACTAATCTTGACACATTCAAGGATTTGGACAATATCAGGTAAGGCTCCGGCTACAAGGGCGTTTATGTTTCTGGTAAACTAACCTTGACACATTCAAGGATTTGGACGATTTCAGGTAAGGTTCCGGCTACAAGGGCGTTTATGTTTCTCGTACACTAACCTTGACACATTCATGGATTTGGACGACTTCAGGTAAGGTTCCAGCTACATGGGCGTTTTATGTTTCTCGTACACTAACCTTGACACATTCATGGATTTGGACGATTTCAGGTAAGGTTCCGGCTAGAAGGGCGTTTATTTTTCTGGTACACTAACATTGACACATTCATGGATTTGGTTGATTTCTGGTAAGGCTCTGGCTATGCAAGCGCTTTTGTTTCTGGTACACTAATCTTGACACATTCAAGGATTTGGACAATATCAGGTAAGGTTCCGGCTACATCGGCGATTATGTTTCTGGTACACTAATCTTATTTATTTATTTAAACAGGACATACATAACCTGAAAATTACTCACATAACCTATCTTTCAACCAAGTTGATTTCAACAACAACTACAGCTGACTGTTTCTGTGCAGCTGAAACAGAGTAGCCAACCTATTTTTGATTGCAGAAAAGGGTACCTGCATATTACATACTCACTCTTTTGTGTTGTTAGGTTGCAAATCTGGAGTGCAGAAAAGTAAATTAGAATTTACATTCCCACACTGGTGCAGGAGTAGACTATTTTGCATGCTAAAGTTAGTGCAAAAATATGCACTTTTTCAGGTCACTGTGGGAAATAGCTATTTTTGTAACTAGAGCAAAAAGTGGGTATTTCTGCACCAAGAGAAACAGTATTTTTCACGAGTAAAAGGTGAGTGAAAAAAGTTTCTTGAATGCAGAAACAATACTTTGCACTCAAATTACACATTACATTTTTTCCTACAGTAATGTATAAAGTAATTTAAACAGAACAAAACAGAGCATACATAACCTGACAATTCCTCACATAACCTATCTTCGAATCAAATTGATTTCAACAACAACAACTACAACGACTATTTTGCAGCTGAAGCAGAGTAGCCAACCTATTTTTGAATGCAGAATAGGTAACCTGCGTATTACATGCTCACTATTTTGTGTTGTTAGGTTGCAAATTTGGAGTGCGGAAAAGTACTTTTCCTACAGTGACCCAAACAAGTGCCTATTTTTGCACTAACTGTAGCATGCAAAATAGTCTATTCCTGCATCAGTGCGGGAAAGTAAATTCCAGTGCGGGAATGTACTTTTCCGCACTCCAAATTTGCAACCTAACAACACAAAATAGTGAGCATGTAATACGCAGGTTCCCTAATCTGCATTCAAAAATAGGTTGGCTACTCTGCTTTAGCTGCGAAATAGTTGTTGTAGTTGTTGAAATCGATTTGATTCGAAGATAGGTTATGTGAGGAATTGTCAGGTTATGTATGTCCTGTTTTGTTCTGTTTAAATTACTTTATACATTACTGTAGGAAAAATGTAATGTGTAATACGAGTGCAAAGTATTGTTTCTGCACTCGAGAAACTTTTTTCACTCACCTTTTACTCGTGAAAAATACTGTTTCTCTTGGTGCAGAAATACCCCACTTTTTGCTCTAGTTACAAAAATAGCTATTTCCCACCTGAAATAGTGACCTAATAGTGACCTAAAAAAGTACATATTTTTGCACTAACTTTAGCATGCAAAATAGTCTACTCCTGCACCAGTGTGGGAAAGTAAATTCTAATTAATTTACTTTTCTGCACTCCAGATTTGCAACCTATCAACACAAAAGAGTGAGCATGTAATACGCAGGTACCCTATTCTGCAATCAAAAATAGGTTGGCTACTCTGTTTCAGCTGCACAGAAACAGTCAGCTGTAGTTGTTGTTGAAATCAACTTGGTTCAAAGATAGGTTATGTGAGTAATTTTCAGGTTATGTATGTCCTGTTTAAATAAATAAATAAGATTAGTGTAGCAGAAACATAATCGCCCATGTAGCCGGAACCTTACCTGATATTGTACCAGAAATAAAAGCGTTTGCAAAGCCGGAGCCTTACCAGAAATCATCCAAATCATTTTCTCTCGATGCAGAAAAACTCTATTTTGCACTCTAGTTACACAAATATAGCTATATACATTACTATAGGAAATATTTAAGGTGTAATTTGAGCACAAAGTATTGTTTCACAATCAAAAAACCTTTTTCACTTGCCTTCGGCTCATAAAAAACCTGTTTCTCTTGGTGCAGAAATATCCCACTTTTCGCTCTAGTTACACAAATAGCTATTGCTGTACTTAAGAAGTGCTACTTTTTACGCAAATAATAAGTACGTCTAACAGATGTGAATTTCCTCCACAGAAATTTATGCGGATGTGAAGAATACCCACTTCTAAAGACAATCAACAGAATTTTACGAAATTATCCGGGTCCACAACCTGTCTGTCGCCTGACGTCAGACACTCAAGATGGCGGCGGCGATAATGTCGATTCAGCAGTTACGGAACTTCCCGACCGGACCGACAACGAAGTGGGCGTGGCCAAGGAAGAGGGAAAACAACCAATAGGAGTCGAGGATATGGAGGAAGAACAGCCAATAGGAGTTGAGCAGTGTAGAAACGGATTGATGGCGCACTCTAGCGACTGCAGCAAGTACTACTCGTGCTGGAATCAAGGCGTGTCGCGAACACTGCTATCGTGTCCCACAGGCCTGCATTTTGATTCGGTGAGTTGGGGCCTAGGCCTACCAGCTGGTTGCCGTAGTAGCAATCTTTGTTTAATTGTAAGTTTCTTTCCACATTACGCTGTGTTATGCAACTTTAAAATTATGATTTGTTGTAGTCTCTTCTACACAGCTATTGTGTCCCACACAGGCCTGCAATTTGATTTGGTGAATTGTGGGGCCTAGGCCTACCAGCTGGTTGCCGTAGTAGCAATCTTTGTTTAATTGTAAGTTTCTTTCCACATTACGCTGTGTTATGCAACTTTAAAATTATGATTTGTTGTAGTCTCTTCTACACAGCTATTGTGTCCCACACAGGCCTGCAATTTGATTTGGTGAATTGTGGGGTCTAGGCCTACCAGCTGGCTCCCGGTAGTGCTACATTTCATATTTTTTGACTACACACCATTAGTTAACATTCTCAGTTATTCGAGCAAATCTATTCTAACGTTTGTAGATTCTTGAGGTGAATTAAACTTTGTAAACAAATTTAACGGGTGTTAAATAATGGTTTGGAAGTAGACCACTCAAAGGTGTGCTAGATAGTATACACACTCACCTGTGCAGCCAGACTCTGTGTAGTTGTGGCAGTGTACTTTTATTTGGAGGATGAAGCCCACATAGGTCTGAGACCTGTGCGTGGGTAATTAATTGGATGATGGTGATTGGACCTACAGTTTTAGGTGGGTTCCCAACCACAAGCGATGATTCTACAGCAGTGTCTTTTCAGCTGGTCAAACAAATCGGTCACCCTTACAAACAGGGGCCCTTGCGTTGGTAGCTTAACTCTATCTGATACGGCTTATGTTTATACAGCTTCTGTTTGACTGTGAGTTGACCTACAGTTTTGGGTGGGTTCCGGACCGAAAATGATTTTACAGGAGTGTCTTTTCAGCTGGCCAACCTATCGGTCACCCTTACAAACTGGGGCCCAAGCTTAGCTGTACCTTTATCACAGATAACGCTTCCCTAATCTACGGTGGTTTGGAAAATCACTCCCCATTGGTTTGGAACCCACCTAAAACTGTAGTAGGTCCAACTCATCAAGTGATATCCGCGAGCCGTAGCAGGTATCTGTTCAATCAGATAGAGATAAGCTACGTTCTCCTGGGTCCTGTTTGTAACGGTGACCGATTAGATTGGCCAGCAAAAGATACACTCTTCTCTGCTGTAAAATATCACTTGCGGGTGGGTTTGGAACCCACCTAAAACTGTAGGTCCAACTCATCAATCATCCAACTCATTACCCACGCACAAGTTTCAGACCTATGTGGGCTTCATCCTCCGATAACTTAATATAATAGATTGAAAAAAATGTTTTTTTTTTTTTTTAATAAATAAAATGATTGATTTGATTGACAGGTGCGTCTGGTGTGCGAGTGGCCGGATAAGGCAGTGTGCACGGCCTCAAGGCAGACCTTAAGGCAGACCTCAAGGCCAAATCACCTGACACCGCACTTAGAGGACACTGACACCCAACTAGCTACTGCTCAATATTTCGGTAAGCCATCATTTTCCTTCTTCTTCTTCTTCTCCTTCTGCTTCTTCCATCTTCTTCTTCATCTGCTTCCATCTTCTGCGTCGTCTTTTTCTTCTTCCATCTTCTTCTTCATGTGCTCCTACTTCTGCTTCTTCTTCTTCTTCTTCTTCTTCTTCTCCTTCTTCTTCTTCTTCTTCTTCTTCTTCTCCGTTCTTCTTCTTCTTCTTCTTCTTCTTCTTCTTCTTCTTCTTCTTCTTCTACTTCATCTTCTTCTTCATCTTCTTCTTCTTCTTTCTCTTCTTGTATTCTTCTTTCTCCTTTTCTTCTTCTTCTTCTACTAATTTATTACTACTACTACTACTACTGCATCTTCTTCTTCTTCTGCTTCTTCTCCTTCTTTATCTTCTTCTGCTTCTGCTTCTTCAACTTCTTCTTCTTCTTCTTCCTCTTCTTCTTCTTCTTCTTCTTCTTCTTCTTCCTCTTCTTCTTCTTCTTCTTCATCATCTTCTTCTCCCATCTTTTTCTTCTTCTTCTTCTTCTTCCATTTCTTCTTCTTCTTCTTCTTCTTTCACTTCTTCTTCTTCCATTTCTTCTTCTGCTTCTTCTTCTTCTTCTTCCATCTTCTTCTTCTTCTTCTTCCCTCTTTTTCTTCTTCTTCTCCTTCCATTTCTTCTTCTTCTTCTTCTTCTTCTTCTTCTTTCACTTCTTCTTCTTCCATTTCTTCTTCTTCTTATTCTTCTTTCACTTCTTCTTCTTCCATTTCTTCTTCTTCTTCTTCTTCTTCTTCTTTCACTTCTTCTTCTTCCATTTCTTCTTCTTCTTCTTCTTCTTCTTTCACTTCTTCTTCTTCCATTTCTTCTTCTGCTTCTTCTTCTTCTTCTTCTTCTTCTTCTTCCATCTTATTCTTCTTCTTCTTCTTCTTCTTCTTCTTATTCTTCTTCTTCTTCTCCTTCTTCTTCTTCTACTACTACTACTACTACTACTGCATCTTCTTCTTCTTCTTCTTCTTCTTCTCCTTCTTCTTCTTCTTCTTCTTCTTCTCCTCCTTCTTCTACTTCTCCTACTTCTTCTTCTACTTCTCCTTCTTCTACTTCTCCTCCTTCTTCTACTTCTCCTACTTCTCCTCCTTCTTCTTCTTCTCCTCCTTCTTCTTCTTCTCCTACTTCTTTTTCTTCTTCTTCTTCTTCTTCCATTTCTTCTTCTTCTTCTTCTTCTTTCACTTCTTCTTCTTCCATTTCTTCTTCTGCTTCTTCTTCTTCTTCTTCCATCTTCTTCTTCTTCTTCTTCCCTCTTTTTCTTCTTCTTCTTCTTCCATTTCTTCTTCTTCTTCTTCTTCTTCTTCTTCTTTCACTTCTTCTTCTTCCATTTCTTCTTCTTCTTATTCTTCTTTCACTTCTTCTTCTTCCATTTCTTCTTCTTCTTCTTCTTCTTCTTCTTCTTCTTCTTTCACTTCTTCTTCTTCCATTTCTTCTTCTTCTTCTTCTTTCACTTCTTCTTCTTCCATTTCTTCTTCTTCTTCTTCTTCTTCTTCTTCTTCTTCTTCTTCTTCAACTTCTTCTTCTTCTTCTTCCTCTTCTTCTTCTTCTTCTTCTTCTTCTTCTTCCTCTTCTTCTTCTTCTTCTTCATCATCTTCTTCTCCCATCTTTTTCTTCTTCTTCTTCTTCTTCCATTTCTTCTTCTTCTTCTTCTTCTTTCACTTCTTCTTCTTCCATTTCTTCTTCTGCTTCTTCTTCTTCTTCTTCCATCTTATTCTTCTTCTTCTTCTTCTTCTTCTTCTTATTCTTCTTCTTCTTCTCCTTCTTCTTCTTCTACTACTACTACTACTACTACTACTGCATCTTCTTCTTCTTCTTCTTCTTCTTCTCCTTCTTCTTCTTCTTCTTCTTCTTCTCCTCCTTCTTCTACTT
>OX418222.1:10000-502500 GCA_948455865.1 Conomelus anceps | reverse complement strand
CCAGCTGTTTTCTTTACGCTTCTGTTTTGATTTTGATGTCTTCTCATTGGTGGATCACGGAATCTGTGAAATTCACATAACCTCAACAATGGCGAACGCTAACCAAATCCGCGCATGGTCTGTGATGTTACAAACTACAAGCTTTTATTGTGTTGGAATCCAGAACTGCAGTTGTAGGAAATAGTTATTTATGTATTAAGAGCGTGAAGCGCGACTTTATCGCTCGAGCCAAAACATTTACTGCGCGACGCGTAGCGGAACGCAGTAATTTTGTGAGAGCAATAAAGAAGCTTCACGCGTGAAATACATACTATATTTTTCCTACAACTGCAGTTCTGGATTCCAACACAATAAAAGTTTGTAGTTTGTAACATCACAGACCGTGCGCGGATTTGGTTAGCGTTCGAATTTTTTGAGGTTATGTGAATTTCACGGATTCCTAGATCCACCAATGAGAAGACATCTAAATCAAAACAGAAGCATAAAGAAAACAGCTGGCGAGCGTAAAGTACTTTACCGCTTGCGGAGCAGTAAAGAGGTATTTTACAATGAGTTTTCAGTACGTAAAGAACTACTTTACGAGCAGTTGTAGGAAAAATATTGTATGTAGTTCGCACGTGAAGCTTCTTTATCGCTCTTGCAAAATTACTGCGCTCCGCTATGTGTCACGCAGTAAATGTTTTGGCTCGAGCGATAAAGTCATGCTTCACGCTCTTAATACATAAATAACTATTTTATAATTTATTAAAAGACTGAAAAATGTGAAACAAGGAATATATGTTTTGAAAACAAAAATTTCAAATAAACAAATCTTTTCATTGATATGTTTCATTGTGTATTATTGTAAATTTCTTAGTAGTGGTGAAGGTGATATTGTGGAAGGTATCCATAATAAGACGAAATTGTCACAAACACATTTATTAAAACTTCGAGAAGCTAGTTTCGGTTATTACACCATTACCAATGTCAATAAAACTTGTTTGAATTATGAATAATAAGATGAAATTGTCACAACCACATTTTTAAAAACTTTGAGAAACTAGTTTCGGTTGTTATACCATTACCAATGTCAATAAAACTTGTTTGAATTATGAATAATATGATGAAATTGTCGCAACCACATTTTTAAAAACTTTGAGAAACTAGTTTCGGTTGTTACACGATTACCAATGTCAATAAAACTTGTTTGAATTATGAATGATACGACAAACTTGTCACAACCACATTTATTAAAACTTCGAGAAACTAGTTTCGGTTGTTACACCATTATCAATCTCAGACTCCGATTGAGATTGATCGTGTGTAACAATCGAAACTAAATTCTCTGAGTTTAAAGAAATGTGGTTGTGACAATTTCGTCATTTATTCATTATTATTGTAATATTAAGTACAGATGGGTCGTACTAGGTTTTTCTGATACTAAGTATTCCGAGTACGAGTACGTTCTAATACCTATTCCAAATAACTGTTCCAAAATACTAGGTAGTATTTAATAATAGCCAGTTTGCCAGAGTAGACGTACAAGAGAGTATCGTACTGCGGTACTGGTACTGTTTCTCACGTTAAATAAAGCACGAATCTTTATTACTCATGTTAAATACAGCACGAATCTAATTATTGAGTTGCTCTCAAATGTGCTGTAGCGAAATGAGACGCGGACGGCAAGACCTTGAGACGCTTGGGTAACAAACTACTTTTTAGTACTCGTACTCAAGTACTCAAGAAGTATTTGTACTGGAAAAGACCCGTAAGGGTCTCCCCACCACGAAAAGCCATACGAATTCACTTTTAATGGAAAAGTACGCGCGTACGCCATACGCAACCAAAGACAATCTAGACGCATGCGTTTACAATCGAGTATAGTGAATAGAGAGAAAGAGTGTGAGAGTGAGCGAGTAGTTGAATAGTTCTATAATGAGAAATGAGCTATTAATAGCTACTGTACAACTGTAAAATTACAAAGCTCCACTCCCACTCCGTAAATTGGAGTGGGGACTTGAAGTCGCGTAGTTTACTAGTGTCTAGAAATACTCATCTGAGTATTTTGTTCTTCAAATACTAGGTGCTAGTCCGTACGTTCAAATACTCAGTAAAAATACCTGTTCCTGTGAATACGCCTCATCTCTAGTTGAATAGTTCTATAACGAGAAATGAGCTATTAATAGCTACTATACAACTGTAAAATTACAAAGCTCCACTCCCACTCCGTAAATTGGAGTGAGGACTTGAAGTCGCGTAGTTTACTAGTGTCTAGAAATACTCACAGATATCTGAGTATTCTGTTCTTCGAATACTAGGTGCTAGTCCGTACGTTCAAATACTCAGTAAAAATACCTGTTCCTGTGAATACGCCTCATCTCTAGTTGAATAGTTCTATAACAAGAAATGAGCTATTAATAGCTACTATACAACTGTAAAATTACAAAGCTCCACTCCCACTCCATAAATTGGAGTGGGGACCTGAAGTCGCGTAGTTTACTAGTGTCTAGAAATACTCATCTGAGTATTTTGTTCTTCAAATACTAGGTGCTAGTCCGTATGTTCAAATACTCAGTAAAAATACCTGTTCCAGTGAATACGCCTCATCTCTAGTTGAATAGTTCTATAACGAGAAATGAGCTATTAATAGCTACTATACAACTGTAAAATTACAAAGCTACACTCCCACTCCATAAATTGGAGTGGGGACCTGAAGTCGCGTAGTTTACTAGTGTCTAGAAATACTCATCTGAGTATTTTGTTCTTCAAATACTAGGTGCTAGTCTGTACGTTCAAATACTCAGTAAAAATACCTGTTCCAGTGAATACGCCTCATCTCTAGTTGAATAGTTCTATAACGAGAAATGAGCTATTAATAGCTACTATACAACTGCAAATTACAAAGTTCCACTCCCACTCCGTAAATTGGAGTGGGGACCTGAAGTCGCATAGTTTACTAGTTTCTAGAAATACTCATCTGAGTATTTTGTTCTTCGAATACTAGGTGCTAGTCCATACGTTCAAATACTCAGTAAAAATACCTGTTCCAGTGAATACGCCTCATCTCTAGTTGAATAGTTCTATAATGAGAAATGAGCTATTAATAGCTACTGTACAACTGTGAAATTACAAAGCTCCACTCCCACTCTGTAAATTGGAGTGGGGACTTGAAGTCGCGTAGTTTACTAGTGTCTAGAAATACTCACAGATATCTGAGTATTTTGATCTTCGAATACTAGGTGCTAGTCCATACGTTCAAATACTCAGTAAAAATACCTGTTCCAGTAAATACACCTCATCTCTAGTTGAATAGTTCTATAACGAGAAATGAGCTATTAATAGCTACTATACAACTGCAAATTACAAAGTTCCACTCCCACTCCGTAAATTGGAGTGGGGACCTGAAGTCGCGTAGTTTACTAGTTTCTAGAAATACTCACAGATATCTGAGTATTTTGTTCTTCGAATACTAGGTGCTAGTCCGTACGTTCAAATACTCAGTAAAAATACCTGTTCCAGTGAATACGCCTCATCTCTAGTTGAATAGTTCTATAACGAGAAATGAGCTATTAATAGCTACTGTACAACTGCAAATTACAAAGTTCCACTCCCACTCCGTAAATTGGAGTGGGGACCTGAAGTCGCGTAGTTTACTAGTGTCTAGAAATACTCATCTGAGTATTTTGTTCTTCGAATACTAGGTGCTAGTCCATACGTTCAAATACTCAGTAAAAATACCTGTTCCAGTAAATACACCTCATCTCTAGTTGAATAGTTCTATAACGAGAAATGAGCTATTAATAGCTACTATACAACTGCAAATTACAAAGTTCCACTCCCACTCCGTAAATTGGAGTGGGGACCTGAAGTCGCGTAGTTTACTAGTTTCTAGAAATACTCATCTGAGTATTTTGTTCTTCGAATACTAGGTGCTAGTCCATACGTTCAAATACTCAGTAAAAATACCTGTTCCAGTGAATACGCCTCATCTCTAGTTGAATAGTTCTATAACGAGAAATGAGCTATTAATAGCTACTGTACAACTGCAAATTACAAAGTTCCACTCCCACTCCGTAAATTGGAGTGGGGACCTGAAGTCACATAGTTTACTAGTTTCTAGAAATACTCATCTGAGTATTTTGATCTTCGAATACTAGGTGCTAGTCCATACGATCAAATACTCAGTAAAAATACCTGTTCCAGTGAATACGCCTCATCTCTAGTTGAATAGTTCTATAACGAGAAATGAGCTATTAATAGCTACTGTACAACTGCAAATTACAAAGTTCCACTCCCACTCCGTAAATTGGAGTGGGGACCTGAAGTCGCGTAGTTTACTAGTTTCTAGAAATACTCATCTGAGTATTTTGTTCTTCGAATACTAGGTGCTAGTCCATACGTTCAAATACTCAGTAAAAATACCTGTTCCAGTGAATACGCCTCATCTCTAGTTGAATAGTTCTATAACGAGAAATGAGCTATTAATAGCTACTGTACAACTGCAAATTACAAAGCTCCACTCCCACTCCGTAAATTGGAGTGGGGACCTGAAGTCGCGTAGTTTACTAGTTTCTAGAAATACTCATCTGAGTATTTTGTTCTTCGAATACTAGGTGCTAGTCCATACGTTCAAATACTCAGTAAAAATACCTGTTCCAGTGAATACGCCTCATCTCTAGTTGAATAGTTCTATAATGAGAAATGAGCTATTAATAGCTACTGTACAACTGTAAAATTACAAAGCTCCACTCCCACTCCGTAAATTGGAGTGGGGACTTGAAGTCGCATAGTTTACTAGTTTCTAGAAATACTCACAGATATCTGAGTATTTTGTTCTTCGAATACTAGGTGCTAGTCCGTACGTTCAAATACTCAGTAAAAATACCTGTTCCAGTAAATACGCCTCATCTCTAGTTACAACCGAACAACCGAAACTAGTTTGAGAGATTGAGCAAATTGTTTGTTCACTCTACACATTCAGGTTAGTACCTTCGTATGCGCCAACATTAGTGTAAAAATCAGATGTGAAAATCAGATTAAATGGTGGAAATTTTGTACTTTGTAGGGCTTATAACTCCTAAAGGGCAATAAACTTCTTTAATTTGATGACATATTGGTCTCTTACCACCACCATATGAGCATTTGTCAATTTTAATGTTAATTAAGGCAAACCATGGCATATATAGAAATGGTCATAACTCCTCCTCAAGGGCAATAAACTTCTTTAATTTGATGACATATTGGTCTCTTACCACCACCACCATATGAGCATTTGTCAATTTTAATGTTAATTAAGGCAAACCATGGCATATATAGAAATGGTCATAACTCCTCCTCAAGGGCAATAAACTTCTTTAATTTGATGACATATTGGTCTCTTACCACCACCACCATATGAGCATTTGTCAATTTTAATGTTAATTAAGGCAAACCATGGCATATATAGAAATGGTCATAACTCCTCCTCAAGGGCAATAAACTTCTTTAATTTGATGACATATTGGTCTCTTACCACCACCACCATATGAGCATTTGTCAATTTTAATGTTAATTAAGGCAAACCATGGCATATATAGAAATGGTCATAACTCCTCCTCAAGGGGCAATAAACTTCTTTAATTTGATGACATATTGGTCTCTTACCACCACCACCATATGAGCATTTGTCAATTTCAATGTTAATTAAGGCAAACCATGGCATATATAGAAATGGTCATAACTCCTCCTCAAGGGCAATAAACTTCTTTGATTTGATGACATATTGGTCTCTTACCACCACCACCATATGAGCATTTGTCAATTTTAATGTTAATTAAGGCAAACCATGGCATATATAGAAATGGTCATAACTCCTCCTCAAGGGCAATAAACTTCTTTAATTTGATGACATATTGGTCTCTTACCACCACCATATGAGCATTTGTCAATTTTAATGTTAATTAAGGCAAACCATGGCATATATAGAAATGGTCATAACTCCTCCTCAAGGGCAATAAACTTCTTTAATTTGATGACATATTGGTCTCTTACCACCACCATATGAGCATTTGTCAATTTTAATGTTAATTAAGGCAAACCATGGCATATATAGAAATGGTCATAACTCCTCCTCAAGGGCAATAAACTTCTTTGATTTGATGACATATTGGTCTCTTACCACCACCACCATATGAGCATTTGTCAATTTTAATGTTAATTAAGGCAAACCATGGCATATATAGAAATGGTCATAACTCCTCCTCAAGGGCAATAAACTTCTTTAATTTGATGACATATTGGTCTCTTACCACCACCATATGAGCATTTGTCAATTTTAATGTTAATTAAGGCAAACCATGGCATATATAGAAATGGTCATAACTCCTCCTCAAGGGCAATAAACTTCTTTAATTTGATGACATATTGGTCTCTCACCACCACCATATGAGCATTTGTCAATTTTAATGTTAATTAAGGCAAACCATGGCATATATAGAAATGGTCATAACTCCTCCTCAAGGGCAATAAACTTCTTTAATTTGATGACATATTGGTCTCTCACCACCACCATATGAGCATTTGTCAATTTTAATGTTAATTAAGGCAAACCATGGCATATATAGAAATGGTCATAACTCCTCCTCAAGGGCAATAAACTTCTTTAATTTGATGACATATTGGTCTCTTACCACCACCATATGAGCATTTGTCAATTTTAATGTTAATTAAGGCAAACCATGGCATATATAGAAATGGTCATAACTCCTCCTCAAGGGCAATAAACTTCTTTAATTTGATGACATATTGGTCTCTTACCACCACCATATGAGCATTTGTCAATTTTAATGTTAATTAAGGCAAACCATGGCATATATAGAAATGGTCATAACTCCTCCTCAAGGGCAATAAACTTCTTTAATTTGATGACATATTGGTCTCTCACCACCACCATATGAGCATTTGTCAATTTTAATGTTAATTAAGGCAAACCATGGCATATATAGAAATGGTCATAACTCCTCCTCAAGGGCAATAAACTTCTTTAATTTGATGACATATTGGTCTCTTACCACCACCATATGAGCATTTGTCAATTTTAATGTTAATTAAGGCAAACCATGGCATATATAGAAATGGTCATAACTCCTCCTCAAGGGCAATAAACGTCTTTAATTTGATGACATATTGGTCTCTTACCACCACCATATGAGCATTTGTCAATTTTAATGTTAATTAAGGCAAACCATGGCATATATAGAAATGGTCATAACTCCTCCTCAAGGGCAATAAACTTCTTTAATTTGATGACATATTGGTCTCTTACCACCACCATATGAGCATTTGTCAATTTTAATGTTAATTAAGGCAAACCATGGCATATATAGAAATGGTCATAACTCCTCCTCAAGGGCAATAAACTTCTTTAATTTGATGACATATTGGTCTCTTACCACCACCATATGAGCATTTGTCAATTTTAATGTTAATTAAGGCAAACCATGGCATATATAGAAATGGTCATAACTCCTCCTCAAGGGCAATAAACTTCTTTAATTTGATGACATATTGGTCTCTTACCACCACCATATGAGCATTTGTCAATTTTAATGTTAATTAAGGCAAACCATGGCATATATAGAAATGGTCATAACTCCTCCTCAAGGGCAATAAACTTCTTTAATTTGATGACATATTGGTCTCTCACCACCACCATATGAGCATTTGTCAATTTTAATGTTAATTAAGGCAAACCATGGCATATATAGAAATGGTCATAACTCCTCCTCAAGGGCAATAAACTTCTTTAATTTGATGACATATTGGTCTCTTACCACCACCATATGAGCATTTGTCAATTTTAATGTTAATTAAGGCAAACCATGGCATATATAGAAATGGTCATAACTCCTCCTCAAGGGCAATAAACTTCTTTAATTTGATGACATATTGGTCTCTCACCACCACCATATGAGCATTTGTCAATTTTAATGTTAATTAAGGCAAACCATGGCATATATAGAAATGGTCATAACTCCTCCTCAAGGGCAATAAACTTCTTTAATTTGATGACATATTGGTCTCTTACCACCACCATATGAGCATTTGTCAATTTTAATGTTAATTAAGGCAAACCATGGCATATATAGAAATGGTCATAACTCCTCCTCAAGGGCAATAAACTTCTTTAATTTGATGACATATTGGTCTCTTACCACCACCATATGAGCATTTGTCAATTTTAATGTTAATTAAGGCAAACCATGGCATATATAGAAATGGTCATAACTCCTCCTCAAGGGCAATAAACTTCTTTAATTTGATGACATATTGGTCTCTTACCACCACCATATGAGCATTTGTCAATTTTAATGTTAATTAAGGCAAACCATGGCATATATAGAAATGGTCATAACTCCTCCTCAAGGGCAATAAACTTCTTTAATTTGATGACATATTGGTCTCTCACCACCACCATATGAGCATTTGTCAATTTTAATGTTAATTAAGGCAAACCATGGCATATATAGAAATGGTCATAACTCCTCCTCAAGGGCAATAAACTTCTTTAATTTGATGACATATTGGTCTCTTACCACCACCATATGAGCATTTGTCAATTTTAATGTTAATTAAGGCAAACCATGGCATATATAGAAATGGTCATAACTCCTCCTCAAGGGCAATAAACTTCTTTAATTTGATGACATATTGGTCTCTCTCTTACCACCACCATATGAGCATTTGTCAATTTTAATGTTAATTAAGGCAAACCATGGCATATATAGAAATGGTCATAACTCCTCCTCAAGGGCAATAAACTTCTTTAATTTGATGACATATTGGTCTCTTACCACCACCATATGAGCATTTGTCAATTTTAATGTTAATTAAGGCAAACCATGGCATATATAGAAATGGTCATAACTCCTCCTCAAGGGCAATAAACTTCTTTAATTTGATGACATATTGGTCTCTTACCACCACCATATGAGCATTTGTCAATTTTAATGTTAATTAAGGCAAACCATGGCATATATAGAAATGGTCATAACTCCTCCTCAAGGGCAATAAACTTCTTTAATTTGATGACATATTGGTCTCTTACCACCACCATATGAGCATTTGTCAATTTTAATGTTAATTAAGGCAAACCATGGCATATATAGAAATGGTCATAACTCCTCCTCAAGGGCAATAAACTTCTTTAATTTGATGACATATTGGTCTCTTACCACCACCACCATATGAGCATTTGTCAATTTTAATGTTAATTAAGGCAAACCATGGCATATATAGAAATGGTCATAACTCCTCCTCAAGGGCAATAAACTTCTTTAATTTGATGACATATTGGTCTCTTACCACCACCATATGAGCATTTGTCAATTTTAATGTTAATTAAGGCAAACCATGGCATATATAGAAATGGTCATAACTCCTCCTCAAGGGCAATAAACTTCTTTAATTTGATGACATATTGGTCTCTTACCACCACCATATGAGCATTTGTCAATTTTAATGTTAATTAAGGCAAACCATGGCATATATAGAAATGGTCATAACTCCTCCTCAAGGGCAATAAACTTCTTTAATTTGATGACATATTGGTCTCTTACCACCACCATATGAGCATTTGTCAATTTTAATGTTAATTAAGGCAAACCATGGCATATATAGAAATGGTCATAACTCCTCCTCAAGGGCAATAAACTTCTTTAATTTGATGACATATTGGTCTCTTACCACCACCATATGAGCATTTGTCAATTTTAATGTTAATTAAGGCAAACCATGGCATATATAGAAATGGTCATAACTCCTCCTCAAGGGCAATAAACTTCTTTAATTTGATGACATATTGGTCTCTTACCACCACCATATGAGCATTTGTCAATTTTAATGTTAATTAAGGCAAACCATGGCATATATAGAAATGGTCATAACTCCTCCTCAAGGGCAATAAACTTCTTTAATTTGATGACATATTGGTCTCTTACCACCACCATATGAGCATTTGTCAATTTTAATGTTAATTAAGGCAAACCATGGCATATATAGAAATGGTCATAACTCCTCCTCAAGGGCAATAAACTTCTTTAATTTGATGACATATTGGTCTCTTACCACCACCATATGAGCATTTGTCAATTTTAATGTTAATTAAGGCAAACCATGGCATATATAGAAATGGTCATAACTCCTCCTCAAGGGCAATAAACTTCTTTAATTTGATGACATATTGGTCTCTTACCACCACCATATGAGCATTTGTCAATTTTAATGTTAATTAAGGCAAACCATGGCATATATAGAAATGGTCATAACTCCTCCTCAAGGGCAATAAACTTCTTTAATTTGATGACATATTGGTCTCTTACCACCACCATATGAGCATTTGTCAATTTTAATGTTAATTAAGGCAAACCATGGCATATATAGAAATGGTCATAACTCCTCCTCAAGGGCAATAAACTTCTTTAATTTGATGACATATTGGTCTCTTACCACCACCATATGAGCATTTGTCAATTTTAATGTTAATTAAGGCAAACCATGGCATATATAGAAATGGTCATAACTCCTCCTCAAGGGCAATAAACTTCTTTAATTTGATGACATATTGGTCTCTTACCACCACCATATGAGCATTTGTCAATTTTAATGTTAATTAAGGCAAACCATGGCATATATAGAAATGGTCATAACTCCTCCTCAAGGGCAATAAACTTCTTTAATTTGATGACATATTGGTCTCTTACCACCACCATATGAGCATTTGTCAATTTTAATGTTAATTAAGGCAAACCATGGCATATATAGAAATGGTCATAACTCCTCCTCAAGGGCAATAAACTTCTTTAATTTGATGACATATTGGTCTCTTACCACCACCATATGAGCATTTGTCAATTTTAATGTTAATTAAGGCAAACCATGGCATATATAGAAATGGTCATAACTCCTCCTCAAGGGCAATAAACTTCTTTAATTTGATGACATATTGGTCTCTTACCACCACCATATGAGCATTTGTCAATTTTAATGTTAATTAAGGCAAACCATGGCATATATAGAAATGGTCATAACTCCTCCTCAAGGGCAATAAACTTCTTTAATTTGATGACATATTGGTCTCTTACCACCACCATATGAGCATTTGTCAATTTTAATGTTAATTAAGGCAAACCATGGCATATATAGAAATGGTCATAACTCCTCCTCAAGGGCAATAAACTTCTTTAATTTGATGACATATTGGTCTCTTACCACCACCATATGAGCATTTGTCAATTTTAATGTTAATTAAGGCAAACCATGGCATATATAGAAATGGTCATAACTCCTCCTCAAGGGCAATAAACTTCTTTAATTTGATGACATATTGGTCTCTTACCACCACCATATGAGCATTTGTCAATTTTAATGTTAATTAAGGCAAACCATGGCATATATAGAAATGGTCATAACTCCTCCTCAAGGGCAATAAACTTCTTTAATTTGATGACATATTGGTCTCTTACCACCACCATATGAGCATTTGTCAATTTTAATGTTAATTAAGGCAAACCATGGCATATATAGAAATGGTCATAACTCCTCCTCAAGGGCAATAAACTTCTTTAATTTGATGACATATTGGTCTCTTACCACCACCATATGAGCATTTGTCAATTTTAATGTTAATTAAGGCAAACCATGGCATATATAGAAATGGTCATAACTCCTCCTCAAGGGCAATAAACTTCTTTAATTTGATGACATATTGGTCTCTTACCACCACCATATGAGCATTTGTCAATTTTAATGTTAATTAAGGCAAACCATGGCATATATAGAAATGGTCATAACTCCTCCTCAAGGGCAATAAACTTCTTTAATTTGATGACATATTGGTCTCTTACCACCACCATATGAGCATTTGTCAATTTTAATGTTAATTAAGGCAAACCATGGCATATATAGAAATGGTCATAACTCCTCCTCAAGGGCAATAAACTTCTTTAATTTGATGACATATTGGTCTCTTACCACCACCATATGAGCATTTGTCAATTTTAATGTTAATTAAGGCAAACCATGGCATATATAGAAATGGTCATAACTCCTCCTCAAGGGCAATAAACTTCTTTAATTTGATGACATATTGGTCTCTTACCACCACCATATGAGCATTTGTCAATTTTAATGTTAATTAAGGCAAACCATGGCATATATAGAAATGGTCATAACTCCTCCTCAAGGGCAATAAACTTCTTTAATTTGATGACATATTGGTCTCTTACCACCACCATATGAGCATTTGTCAATTTTAATGTTAATTAAGGCAAACCATGGCATATATAGAAATGGTCATAACTCCTCCTCAAGGGCAATAAACTTCTTTAATTTGATGACATATTGGTCTCTTACCACCACCATATGAGCATTTGTCAATTTTAATGTTAATTAAGGCAAACCATGGCATATATAGAAATGGTCATAACTCCTCCTCAAGGGCAATAAACTTCTTTAATTTGATGACATATTGGTCTCTTACCACCACCATATGAGCATTTGTCAATTTTAATGTTAATTAAGGCAAACCATGGCATATATAGAAATGGTCATAACTCCTCCTCAAGGGCAATAAACTTCTTTAATTTGATGACATATTGGTCTCTTACCACCACCATATGAGCATTTGTCAATTTTAATGTTAATTAAGGCAAACCATGGCATATATAGAAATGGTCATAACTCCTCCTCAAGGGCAATAAACTTCTTTAATTTGATGACATATTGGTCTCTTACCACCACCATATGAGCATTTGTCAATTTTAATGTTAATTAAGGCAAACCATGGCATATATAGAAATGGTCATAACTCCTCCTCAAGGGCAATAAACTTCTTTAATTTGATGACATATTGGTCTCTTACCACCACCATATGAGCATTTGTCAATTTTAATGTTAATTAAGGCAAACCATGGCATATATAGAAATGGTCATAACTCCTCCTCAAGGGCAATAAACTTCTTTAATTTGATGACATATTGGTCTCTTACCACCACCATATGAGCATTTGTCAATTTTAATGTTAATTAAGGCAAACCATGGCATATATAGAAATGGTCATAACTCCTCCTCAAGGGCAATAAACTTCTTTAATTTGATGACATATTGGTCTCTTACCACCACCATATGAGCATTTGTCAATTTTAATGTTAATTAAGGCAAACCATGGCATATATAGAAATGGTCATAACTCCTCCTCAAGGGCAATAAACTTCTTTAATTTGATGACATATTGGTCTCTTACCACCACCATATGAGCATTTGTCAATTTTAATGTTAATTAAGGCAAACCATGGCATATATAGAAATGGTCATAACTCCTCCTCAAGGGCAATAAACTTCTTTAATTTGATGACATATTGGTCTCTTACCACCACCATATGAGCATTTGTCAATTTTAATGTTAATTAAGGCAAACCATGGCATATATAGAAATGGTCATAACTCCTCCTCAAGGGCAATAAACTTCTTTAATTTGATGACATATTGGTCTCTTACCACCACCATATGAGCATTTGTCAATTTTAATGTTAATTAAGGCAAACCATGGCATATATAGAAATGGTCATAACTCCTCCTCAAGGGCAATAAACTTCTTTAATTTGATGACATATTGGTCTCTTACCACCACCATATGAGCATTTGTCAATTTTAATGTTAATTAAGGCAAACCATGGCATATATAGAAATGGTCATAACTCCTCCTCAAGGGCAATAAACTTCTTTAATTTGATGACATATTGGTCTCTTACCACCACCATATGAGCATTTGTCAATTTTAATGTTAATTAAGGCAAACCATGGCATATATAGAAATGGTCATAACTCCTCCTCAAGGGCAATAAACTTCTTTAATTTGATGACATATTGGTCTCTTCACCACCACCATATGAGCATTTGTCAATTTTAATGTTAATTAAGGCAAACCATGGCATATATAGAAATGGTCATAACTCCTCCTCAAGGGCAATAAACTTCTTTAATTTGATGACATATTGGTCTCTTACCACCACCATATGAGCATTTGTCAATTTTAATGTTAATTAAGGCAAACCATGGCATATATAGAAATGGTCATAACTCCTCCTCAAGGGCAATAAACTTCTTTAATTTGATGACATATTGGTCTCTTACCACCACCATATGAGCATTTGTCAATTTTAATGTTAATTAAGGCAAACCATGGCATATATAGAAATGGTCATAACTCCTCCTCAAGGGCAATAAACTTCTTTAATTTGATGACATATTGGTCTCTTACCACCACCATATGAGCATTTGTCAATTTTAATGTTAATTAAGGCAAACCATGGCATATATAGAAATGGTCATAACTCCTCCTCAAGGGCAATAAACTTCTTTAATTTGATGACATATTGGTCTCTTACCACCACCATATGAGCATTTGTCAATTTTAATGTTAATTAAGGCAAACCATGGCATATATAGAAATGGTCATAACTCCTCCTCAAGGGCAATAAACTTCTTTAATTTGATGACATATTGGTCTCTTACCACCACCATATGAGCATTTGTCAATTTTAATGTTAATTAAGGCAAACCATGGCATATATAGAAATGGTCATAACTCCTCCTCAAGGGCAATAAACTTCTTTAATTTGATGACATATTGGTCTCTTACCACCACCATATGAGCATTTGTCAATTTTAATGTTAATTAAGGCAAACCATGGCATATATAGAAATGGTCATAACTCCTCCTCAAGGGCAATAAACTTCTTTAATTTGATGACATATTGGTCTCTTACCACCACCATATGAGCATTTGTCAATTTTAATGTTAATTAAGGCAAACCATGGCATATATAGAAATGGTCATAACTCCTCCTCAAGGGCAATAAACTTCTTTAATTTGATGACATATTGGTCTCTTACCACCACCATATGAGCATTTGTCAATTTTAATGTTAATTAAGGCAAACCATGGCATATATAGAAATGGTCATAACTCCTCCTCAAGGGCAATAAACTTCTTTAATTTGATGACATATTGGTCTCTTACCACCACCATATGAGCATTTGTCAATTTTAATGTTAATTAAGGCAAACCATGGCATATATAGAAATGGTCATAACTCCTCCTCAAGGGCAATAAACTTCTTTAATTTGATGACATATTGGTCTCTTACCACCACCATATGAGCATTTGTCAATTTTAATGTTAATTAAGGCAAACCATGGCATATATAGAAATGGTCATAACTCCTCCTCAAGGGCAATAAACTTCTTTAATTTGATGACATATTGGTCTCTTACCACCACCATATGAGCATTTGTCAATTTTAATGTTAATTAAGGCAAACCATGGCATATATAGAAATGGTCATAACTCCTCCTCAAGGGCAATAAACTTCTTTAATTTGATGACATATTGGTCTCTTACCACCACCATATGAGCATTTGTCAATTTTAATGTTAATTAAGGCAAACCATGGCATATATAGAAATGGTCATAACTCCTCCTCAAGGGCAATAAACTTCTTTAATTTGATGACATATTGGTCTCTTACCACCACCATATGAGCATTTGTCAATTTTAATGTTAATTAAGGCAAACCATGGCATATATAGAAATGGTCATAACTCCTCCTCAAGGGCAATAAACTTCTTTAATTTGATGACATATTGGTCTCTTACCACCACCATATGAGCATTTGTCAATTTTAATGTTAATTAAGGCAAACCATGGCATATATAGAAATGGTCATAACTCCTCCTCAAGGGCAATAAACTTCTTTAATTTGATGACATATTGGTCTCTTACCACCACCATATGAGCATTTGTCAATTTTAATGTTAATTAAGGCAAACCATGGCATATATAGAAATGGTCATAACTCCTCCTCAAGGGCAATAAACTTCTTTAATTTGATGACATATTGGTCTCTTACCACCACCATATGAGCATTTGTCAATTTTAATGTTAATTAAGGCAAACCATGGCATATATAGAAATGGTCATAACTCCTCCTCAAGGGCAATAAACTTCTTTAATTTGATGACATATTGGTCTCTTACCACCACCATATGAGCATTTGTCAATTTTAATGTTAATTAAGGCAAACCATGGCATATATAGAAATGGTCATAACTCCTCCTCAAGGGCAATAAACTTCTTTAATTTGATGACATATTGGTCTCTTACCACCACCATATGAGCATTTGTCAATTTTAATGTTAATTAAGGCAAACCATGGCATATATAGAAATGGTCATAACTCCTCCTCAAGGGCAATAAACTTCTTTAATTTGATGACATATTGGTCTCTTACCACCACCATATGAGCATTTGTCAATTTTAATGTTAATTAAGGCAAACCATGGCATATATAGAAATGGTCATAACTCCTCCTCAAGGGCAATAAACTTCTTTAATTTGATGACATATTGGTCTCTTACCACCACCATATGAGCATTTGTCAATTTTAATGTTAATTAAGGCAAACCATGGCATATATAGAAATGGTCATAACTCCTCCTCAAGGGCAATAAACTTCTTTAATTTGATGACATATTGGTCTCTTACCACCACCATATGAGCATTTGTCAATTTTAATGTTAATTAAGGCAAACCATGGCATATATAGAAATGGTCATAACTCCTCCTCAAGGGCAATAAACTTCTTTAATTTGATGACATATTGGTCTCTTACCACCACCATATGAGCATTTGTCAATTTTAATGTTAATTAAGGCAAACCATGGCATATATAGAAATGGTCATAACTCCTCCTCAAGGGCAATAAACTTCTTTAATTTGATGACATATTGGTCTCTTACCACCACCATATGAGCATTTGTCAATTTTAATGTTAATTAAGGCAAACCATGGCATATATAGAAATGGTCATAACTCCTCCTCAAGGGCAATAAACTTCTTTAATTTGATGACATATTGGTCTCTTACCACCACCATATGAGCATTTGTCAATTTTAATGTTAATTAAGGCAAACCATGGCATATATAGAAATGGTCATAACTCCTCCTCAAGGGCAATAAACTTCTTTAATTTGATGACATATTGGTCTCTTACCACCACCACCATATGAGCATTTGTCAATTTTAATGTTAATTAAGGCAAACCATGGCATATATAGAAATGGTCATAACTCCTCCTCAAGGGCAATAAACTTCTTTAATTTGATGACATATTGGTCTCTTACCACCACCATATGAGCATTTGTCAATTTTAATGTTAATTAAGGCAAACCATGGCATATATAGAAATGGTCATAACTCCTCCTCAAGGGCAATAAACTTCTTTAATTTGATGACATATTGGTCTCTTACCACCACCATATGAGCATTTGTCAATTTTAATGTTAATTAAGGCAAACCATGGCATATATAGAAATGGTCATAACTCCTCCTCAAGGGCAATAAACTTCTTTAATTTGATGACATATTGGTCTCTTACCACCACCATATGAGCATTTGTCAATTTTAATGTTAATTAAGGCAAACCATGGCATATATAGAAATGGTCATAACTCCTCCTCAAGGGCAATAAACTTCTTTAATTTGATGACATATTGGTCTCTTACCACCACCATATGAGCATTTGTCAATTTTAATGTTAATTAAGGCAAACCATGGCATATATAGAAATGGTCATAACTCCTCCTCAAGGGCAATAAACTTCTTTAATTTGATGACATATTGGTCTCTTACCACCACCATATGAGCATTTGTCAATTTTAATGTTAATTAAGGCAAACCATGGCATATATAGAAATGGTCATAACTCCTCCTCAAGGGCAATAAACTTCTTTAATTTGATGACATATTGGTCTCTTACCACCACCATATGAGCATTTGTCAATTTTAATGTTAATTAAGGCAAACCATGGCATATATAGAAATGGTCATAACTCCTCCTCAAGGGCAATAAACTTCTTTAATTTGATGACATATTGGTCTCTTACCACCACCATATGAGCATTTGTCAATTTTAATGTTAATTAAGGCAAACCATGGCATATATAGAAATGGTCATAACTCCTCCTCAAGGGCAATAAACTTCTTTAATTTGATGACATATTGGTCTCTTACCACCACCATATGAGCATTTGTCAATTTTAATGTTAATTAAGGCAAACCATGGCATATATAGAAATGGTCATAACTCCTCCTCAAGGGCAATAAACTTCTTTAATTTGATGACATATTGGTCTCTTACCACCACCATATGAGCATTTGTCAATTTTAATGTTAATTAAGGCAAACCATGGCATATATAGAAATGGTCATAACTCCTCCTCAAGGGCAATAAACTTCTTTAATTTGATGACATATTGGTCTCTTACCACCACCATATGAGCATTTGTCAATTTTAATGTTAATTAAGGCAAACCATGGCATATATAGAAATGGTCATAACTCCTCCTCAAGGGCAATAAACTTCTTTAATTTGAGCATATATAGAAATGGTCATAACTCCTCCTCAAGGGCAATAAACTTCTTTAATTTGATGACATATTGGTCTCTTACCACCACCACCATATGAGCATTTGTCAATTTTAATGTTAATTAAGGCAAACCATGGCATATATAGAAATGGTCATAACTCCTCCTCAAGGGCAATAAACTTCTTTAATTTGATGACATATTGGTCTCTTACCACCACCACCATATGAGGCATTTGTCAATTTTAATGTTAATTAAGGCAAACCATGGCATATATAGAAATGGTCATAACTCCTCCTCAAGGGCAATAAACTTCTTTAATTTGATGACATATTGGTCTCTTACCACCACCATATGAGCATTTGTCAATTTTAATGTTAATTAAGGCAAACCATGGCATATATAGAAATGGTCATAACTCCTCCTCAAGGGCAATAAACTTCTTTAATTTGATGACATATTGGTCTCTTACCACCACCACCATATGAGCATTTGTCAATTTTAATGTTAATTAAGGCAAACCATGGCATATATAGAAATGGTCATAACTCCTCCTCAAGGGCAATAAACTTCTTTAATTTGATGACATATTGGTCTCTTACCACCACCATATGAGCATTTTGTCAATTTTAATGTTAGTTAAGGCAAACCATGGCATATATAGAAATGGTCATAACTCCTCCTCAAGGGCAATAAACTTCTTTAATTTGATGACATATTGGTCTCTTACCCACCACCATATGAGCATTTGTCAATTTTAATGTTAATTAAGGCAAACCATGGCATATATAGAAATGGTCATAACTCCTCCTCAAGGGCAATAAACTTCTTTAATTTGATGACATATTGGTCTCTTACCACCACCATATGAGCATTTGTCAATTTTAATGTTAGTTAAGGCAAACCCATGGCATATATAGAAATGGTCATAACTCCTCCTCAAGGGCAATAAACTTCTTTAATTTGATGACATATTGGTCTCTACCACCCACCATATGAGCATTTGTCAATTTTAATGTTAGTTAAGGCAAACCATGGCATATATAGAAATGGTCATAACTCCTCCTCAAGGGCAATAAACTTCTTTAATTTGATGACATATTGGTCTCTTACCACCACCATATGAGCATTGTCAATTTTAATGTTAGTTAAGGCAAACCATGGCATATATAGAAATGGTCATAACTCCTCCTCAAGGGCAATAAACTTCTTTAATTTGATGACATATTGGTCTCTCACCACCACCACCATATGAGCATTTGTCAATTTTAATGTTAATTAAGCAAACCATGGCATATATAGAAATGGTCATAACTCCTCCTCAGGGCAATAAACTTCTTTAATTTGATGACATATTGGTCTCTTACCACCACCATATGAGCATTTGTCAATTTTAATGTTAGTTAAGGCAAACCATGGCATATATAGAAATGGTCATAACTCCTCCTCAAGGGCAATAAACTTCTTTAATTTTGATGACATATTGGTCTCTCACCACCACCACCATATGAGCATTTGTCAATTTTAATGTTAATTAAGGCAAACCATGGCATATATAGAAATGGTCATAACTCCTCCTCAAGGGCAATAAACTTCTTTAATTTGATGACATATTGGTCTCTTACCACCACCATATGAGCATTTGTCAATTTTAATGTTAATTAAGGCAAACCATGGCATATATAGAAATGGTCATAACTCCTCCTCAAGGGCAATAAACTTCTTTAATTTGATGACATATTGGTCTCTTACCACCACCACCATATGAGCATTTGTCAATTTTAATGTTAATTAAGGCAAACCATGGCATATATAGAAATGGTCATAACTCCTCCTCAAGGGCAATAAACTTCTTTAATTTGATGACATATTGGTCTCTTACCACCACCACCATATGAGCATTTGTCAATTTTAATGTTAATTAAGGCAAACCATGGCATATATAGAAATGGTCATAACTCCTCCTCAAGGGCAAATAAACTTCTTTAATTTGATGACATATTGGTCTCTTACCACCACCATATGAGCATTTGTCAATTTTAATGTTAATTAAGGCAAACCATGGCATATATAGAAATGGTCATAACTCCTCCTCAAGGGCAATAAACTTCTTTAATTTGATGACATATTGGTCTCTTACCACCACCACCATATGAGCATTTGTCAATTTTAATGTTAATTAAGGCAAACCATGGCATATATAGAAATGGTCATAACTCCTCCTCAAGGGCAATAAACTTCTTTAATTTGATGACATATTGGTCTCTTACCACCACCACCATATGAGCATTTGTCAATTTTAATGTTAGTTAAGGCAAACCATGGCATATATAGAAATGGTCATAACTCCTCCTCAAGGGCAATAAACTTCTTTAATTTGATGACATATTGGTCTCTTACCACCACCACCATATGAGCATTTGTCAATTTTAATGTTAATTAAGGCAAACCATGGCATATATAGAAATGGTCATAACTCCTCCTCAAGGGCAATAAAACTTCTTTAATTTGATGACATATTGGTCTCTTACCACCACCATATGAGCATTTGTCAATTTTAATGTTAGTTAAGGCAAACCATGGCATATATAGAAATGGTCATAACTCCTCCTCAAGGGCAATAAACTTCTTTAATTTGATGACATATTGGTCTCTTACCACCACCATATGAGCATTTGTCAATTTTAATGTTAGTTAAGGCAAACCATGGCATATATAGAAATGGTCATAACTCCTCCTCAAGGGCAATAAACTTCTTTAATTTGATGACATATTGGTCTCTTACCACCACCATATGAGCATTTGTCAATTTTAATGTTAGTTAAGGCAAACCATGGCATATATAGAAATGGTCATAACTCCTCCTCAAGGGCAATAAACTTCTTTAATTTGATGACATATTGGTCTCTCACCACCACCACCATATGAGCATTTGTCAATTTTAATGTTAATTAAGGCAAACCATGGCATATATAGAAATGGTCATAACTCCTCCTCAAGGGCAATAAACTTCTTTAATTTGATGACATATTGGTCTCTTACCACCACCATATGAGCATTTGTCAATTTTAATGTTAGTTAAGGCAAACCATGGCATATATAGAAATGGTCATAACTCCTCCTCAAGGGCAATAAACTTCTTTAATTTGATGACATATTGGTCTCTCACCACCACCACCATATGAGCATTTGTCAATTTTAATGTTAATTAAGGCAAACCATGGCATATATAGAAATGGTCATAACTCCTCCTCAAGGGCAATAAACTTCTTTAATTTGATGACATATTGGTCTCTTACCACCACCATATGAGCATTTGTCAATTTTAATGTTAATTAAGGCAAACCATGGCATATATAGAAATGGTCATAACTCCTCCTCAAGGGCAATAAACTTCTTTAATTTGATGACATATTGGTCTCTCACCACCACCACCATATGAGCATTTGTCAATTTTAATGTTAATTAAGGCAAACCATGGCATATATAGAAATGGTCATAACTCCTCCTCAAGGGCAATAAACTTCTTTAATTTGATGACATATTGGTCTCTTACCACCACCATATGAACATTTGTCAATTTTAATGTTAATTAAGGCAAACCATGGCATATATAGAAATGGTCATAACTCCTCCTCAAGGGCAATAAACTTCTTTAATTTGATGACATATTGGTCTCTTACCACCACCACCATATGAGCATTTGTCAATTTTAATGTTAATTAAGGCAAACCATGGCATATATAGAAATGGTCATAACTCCTCCTCAAGGGCAATAAACTTCTTTAATTTGATGACATATTGGTCTCTTACCACCACCACCATATGAGCATTTGTCAATTTTAATGTTAATTAAGGCAAACCATGGCATATATAGAAATGGTCATAACTCCTCCTCAAGGGCAATAAACTTCTTTAATTTGATGACATATTGGTCTCTTACCACCACCACCATATGAGCATTTGTCAATTTTAATGTTAATTAAGGCAAACCATGGCATATATAGAAATGGTCATAACTCCTCCTCAAGGGCAATAAACTTCTTTAATTTGATGACATATTGGTCTCTTACCACCACCATATGAGCATTTGTCAATTTTAATGTTAGTTAAGGCAAACCATGGCATATATAGAAATGGTCATAACTCCTCCTCAAGGGCAATAAACTTCTTTAATTTGATGACATATTGGTCTCTTACCACCACCATATGAGCATTTGTCAATTTTAATGTTAGTTAAGGCAAACCATGGCATATATAGAAATGGTCATAACTCCTCCTCAAGGGCAATAAACTTCTTTAATTTGATGACATATTGGTCTCTTACCACCACCATATGAGCATTTGTCAATTTTAATGTTAGTTAAGGCAAACCATGGCATATATAGAAATGGTCATAACTCCTCCTCAAGGGCAATAAACTTCTTTAATTTGATGACATATTGGTCTCTCACCACCACCACCATATGAGCATTTGTCAATTTTAATGTTAATTAAGGCAAACCATGGCATATATAGAAATGGTCATAACTCCTCCTCAAGGGCAATAAACTTCTTTAATTTGATGACATATTGGTCTCTTACCACCACCATATGAGCATTTGTCAATTTTAATGTTAGTTAAGGCAAACCATGGCATATATAGAAATGGTCATAACTCCTCCTCAAGGGCAATAAACTTCTTTAATTTGATGACATATTGGTCTCTCACCACCACCACCATATGAGCATTTGTCAATTTTAATGTTAATTAAGGCAAACCATGGCATATATAGAAATGGTCATAACTCCTCCTCAAGGGCAATAAACTTCTTTAATTTGATGACATATTGGTCTCTTACCACCACCATATGAGCATTTGTCAATTTTAATGTTAATTAAGGCAAACCATGGCATATATAGAAATGGTCATAACTCCTCCTCAAGGGCAATAAACTTCTTTAATTTGATGACATATTGGTCTCTCACCACCACCACCATATGAGCATTTGTCAATTTTAATGTTAATTAAGGCAAACCATGGCATATATAGAAATGGTCATAACTCCTCCTCAAGGGCAATAAACTTCTTTAATTTGATGACATATTGGTCTCTTACCACCACCATATGAACATTTGTCAATTTTAATGTTAATTAAGGCAAACCATGGCATATATAGAAATGGTCATAACTCCTCCTCAAGGGCAATAAACTTCTTTAATTTGATGACATATTTTTGAAGGTCTCTTCAAATACTATCAACCATCACAGCATGAGCATTCAAAATTTTCTGATTATCTCAAAAAACCATGGACTATATACTACTACTAGCCGTCAGACTCGCTTCGCTCGCCTTAATCTGCCCATTTTGGCGTAAATTTTGAAACCCTTTCTTAGCACGCATCTAGTCCCCCTACTGAATACGTGTACCAAATTTTATCATTTTTGGTCGAGTTGTTCCTGAGAAACTGTGATGAATGAGTCAGTCAGTGGTATTTTGATTATATAGATATAGATAAACAAATACTACTTCATGTACTTTTTTGGGCATAACATAAAATTCTCACAGATTTGGTTGATATTTGGTACATTGCTAGGACTTGGCCCAAGGAATGTCAACACTAAATTTAGTACACTTAAGCTGGGCATTCACGTTCCAACTTGCAGTACTGCTAGTAGTACTGCTAGATGGATAGACGACTCCACTCACGCTCCTACTTACAATCCAACTTTATTCCTAATCAGCTGTGAACGTCGCTCTTGAGCCGAAAAATGTAACCGAAGTTGCCCGATGTTGCCCGAACTTACCCGAAGGTCATGCACTGACTGAGATAAGATGGACGACTTTGATCCTACTGCCCCACACACGCTCCAACACCGTCGACATTCGTAAGTCGTCCCTCTAGTGGTCCATCTAGTCGTCCATCTACAATTCCAACCATCCAACAAGCCCATTCACGTTCCGTTTTCGGATCCAACCTTGAAGGTTGGACTGCAAGTGGTACTGCAAATCGGAACGTGAATGCCCAGCTTTAGGGCGAGTTATCAAGGCTAGAAAGAAATAATCACATATCAAATGTCCATATCTCCTGAATTTCCGCAATTTTTTAACATCTTTCTGAATTTTTCTCCAAATACCTTATACAACGTACAAGTTATTTTCAATTTTTGTAAATTTTTTCAAATAATAATCATACATTTTTACAGAAAGATTCTCCAAATTTCACATATCCATTCAGGAGATATGTTCATTCAAAATATTCAGCAGACTTTTGAGTGTATATAATCATTTTTAATTCTATAAGATTGTATAACAAACAGAACAATTCAATACAATAGTCATGAATAGCAATAATATATTGGAAACTAATAAAAAATTGTTACATCCTGCCTGCAATTTACTCTCCTCTCATAATTCGCAGCAAAAAATTGTTAAATATCTAGAAAGCTATCATCAATTTTTATTTACAATTTACCAAAATAATGTGCATAAATATTTTTATAATAATTAACTCAATAATAAACATAATAAAGACATATTTGTAACATACTTTTTACATCATATTTATAAATTTCCATTCGATTTGAGATCATTGTCATTCAAAACTTTCAGCACAAAGTTCAAACAATAAAGAAAATTTAGGCATACTAACAAATAATACATTGCATAAATATACATCACAAAATTCTCCAGTAGCTGGATCACAATTTTTTCAAAACAAGCCTCTATAAGTAAAAATTAGGCTCAAATTTATTGCATCACTGGCCGTTGCACGAAGGAAAATTAAATTTTCCTACAGTGACCCAAAAAAGTGCCTATTTTTGCACTAACTGTAGCACACAAAATAGTGTATTCCAGCGCCAGTGCGGGAAAGTAAATTGCAGTGCGGGAATGTACTTTTCCGCACTCCAAATTTGCAACCTAACAACACAAAATAGTGAATGTAATGCGCAGGTTCCCTATTCTGCATTCAAAAATAGGTTGGCTACTCTGCTTCAGCTGTGAATAGTTGTTGTAGTTGTTGTTGATGAAATCGATTTGATTCGAAGATAGGTTGTGTGAGGAATTGTCAGGTTATGTATGTCCTGTTTAAATTACTTTATACATTACTGTAGGAAATATTTAATGTGTAATACGAGCGCAAAGTATTGTTTCTGCACTCAAGAAACGTTTTTCACTCACCTTCGGTTTGTGAAAAAAACTGTTTCTCTCGATGCAGAAAAACGCTATTTTGCACTCTAGTTACACAAATAGCTATTGTCCACCATAAGATGACATCATTTGACAGAGCTCAATAGGGAAGTTGTTGTTCTTGCTCCGTCAAATTACGTCATCTTACGGTGGTCAAATTTAATCTTCCTTCATGCAACCGGCCGTAAATCTAATAATAATATATTCGTACCACTTTTGAGTCATTCGCTGGCGTAAGGCTGTTCGCACATATTTAGGTCACAATTTTTCTTCAATTAGATATTATTAAGGTTAATGCTATCTATTGTCGAGATTTTTTTTCTAAATATTTTGTGTAATATAGAGGTTAAATTCTGAGTTTTTTTGTTTTTGGAGCAATTTTTTTTTTAGGATGAAGCTGGCTGTTTGCACATATTTAGGTCGCATTTTTTCAATTTTTCTCCAATTGTATATTATCAAGGTTAATATTATCTATTGTTGAGATTTTTTTCAAATTATTTTGTGTAATATAGAGGTTTTTTGGTTTTTGGAGCAATTTTTTTTTGACAATGAAGCTGGCTAATTGCACATATTTTGGTCGCATTTTTTTAATTTTTCTTCAATTGTATATTATTAAGGTTAATGCTATTGTTGAGATTTTTTTTCTAAATATTTTGTGTAATATAGAGGTTAAATTCTGAGTTTTTTGGTTTTTGGAGCAATTTTTTTTTTAGGATGAAGCTGGCTGTTTGCACATATTTAGGTCGCATTTTTTCAATTTTTCTCCAATTGTATATTATCAAGGTTAATATTATCTATTGTTGAGATTTTTTTTCAATTTATTTTGTGTAATATAGAGGTTTTTTGGTTTTTGGAGCAATTTTTTTTTGACAATGAAGCTGGCTAAATGCACATATTTTGGTCGCATTTTTTCAATTTTTCTTCAATTGTATATTATTAAGGTTAATGCTATCTATTGTCGAGATTTTTTTTCTAAATATTTTGTGTAATATAGAGGTTAAATTCTGAGTTTTTTGGTTTTTGGAGCAATTTTTTTTTTTTAGGATGAAGCTGGCTGTTTGCACATATTTAGGTCGCATTTTTTCAATTTTTCTCCAATTGTATATTATCAAGGTTAATATTATCTATTGTTGAGATTTTTTTTCAATTTATTTTGTGTAATATAGAGGTTTTTTGGTTTTTGGAGCAATTTTTTTTTGACAATGAAGCTGGCTAAATGCACATATTTTGGTCGCATTTTTTCAATTTTTCTTCAATTGTATATTATTAAGGTTAATGCTATCTATTGTCGAGATTTTTTTTCTAAATATTTTGTGTAATATAGAGGTTAAATTCTGAGTTTTTTTGTTTTTGGAGCAATTTTTTTTTTAGGATGAAGCTGGCTGTTTGCACATATTTAGGTCGCATTTTTTTTCAATTTTTCTCCAATTGTATATTATCAAGGTTAATATTATCTATTGTTGAGATTTTTTTTCAAATTATTTTGTGTAATATAGAGGTTTTTTTGGTTTTTGAAGCAATTTTTTTTAGGATGAAGCTGGCTGTTTGCACATATTTAGGTCGCATTTTTTCAATTTTTCTCCAATTGTATATTATCAAGGTTAATATTATCTATTGTTGAGATTTTTTTCAAATTATTTTGTGTAATATAGAGGTTTTTTGGTTTTTGGAGCAATTTTTTTTTGACAATGAAGCTGGCTAATTGCACATATTTTGGTCGCATTTTTTCAATTTTTCTTCAATTGTATATTATTAAGGTTAATGCTATTGTTGAGATTTTTTTTCTAAATATTTTGTGTAATATAGAGGTTAAATTCTGAGTTTTTTGGTTTTTGGGAGCAATTTTTTTTTTTGACAATGAAGCCATTTGCACATATTTTGGTCACATTTTTTTCAATTTTTCTTCAATTGTATATTATTAAGGTTAATGCTATTGTCGAGATTTTTTTTTCTAAATATTTTGTGTAATATAGAGGTTAAATTCTGAGTTTTTTGGTTTTTGGGAGCAATTTTTTTTTTTTTTTTGACGATGAAGCCCACATAGGTCTGAAACCTGTGCGTGGGTAATGAGTTTGTGATTGATGAGTTGGACCTACAGTTTTAAGTGGGTTCCAAACTGTACTCACTGCAGGCGATCAAGTCCTACTTCTGCCAGTAGTGCCGTATTTAATGTATATAAGTTTTGTTTGGGTTTTTTAAGTATAAAACTTCAACGATCAAGTCCTACTTCTGCCAGTTGCCGTATTTAATGTATATATAGTTTTGTTTAGGTTTTTTAAGTATTAAACTTCAACGATCAAGTCCTACTTATGCCAGTAGTGCCATACTTAATGTATATATAGTTTTGTTTGAGTTTTTTAAGTATAAAACTTCAACTTTAAGTATATATGTATCCAAAAAATGATAATAAAAACAATCCTCAATAACCAGAGAACCTTTTCCAGTAGAGACACATTTGATCAATTCAAAGTGATTACTATATATGTAAATTATATATATATATAAAGCAACTTGTCTACTATAATATATATGTAGAGAAGGATGGAATTTACAGTAAAAAACACTATTAATTTATACAAATTTAGATTAAATTCACATAATAATTATATATTGAATTACTCACATTTAACAATTGAGATTCTAAGCACTTATTGGGAAGTGATAGCTGAGTGCCGTAGCAGGTATCTGTTCAATCAGAGATAACCTACAAGACTCCTGGGCGCTATCTCTAAGGGTGACCAATTGGATTGGCCAGTAAAAAAGACACTGTTCTCTGTTGTAAAATCACTTGAGGGTGGTTAGGAACCCACCTAAAACTGTAGGTCCAATTAATCAATGAGCGTTATTGGGAAGTGATAGCCGAGTGCCGTAGCAGGTATCTGTTCAATCAGAGATAAGCTACAAAACTCCTGGGCGCTATCTGTAAGGGTGACCGATTGGATTGGCCAGAAAAAAATACTCTGTTCTCTGCTGTAAAATCACTTGCGGGTGGTTAGGAACCCACCTAAAACTGTAGGACCAATTCATCAATGAGCGTTATTGGGAAGTGATAGCCGAGTGCCGTAGCAGGTATCTGTTCAATCAGAGATAAGCTACAAAACTCCTGGGCGCTATCTGTAAGGGTGACCGATTGGATTGGCCAGAAAAAAATACTCTGTTCTCTGTTGTAAAATCACTTGAGGGTGGTTAGGAACCCACCTAAAACTGTAGGTCCAATTAATCAATGAGCGTTATTGGGAAGTGATAGCCGAGTGCTGTAGCAGGTATCTGTTCAATCAGAGATAAGCTACAAAACTCCTGGGCGCTATCTGTAAGGGTGACCAATTGGATTGGCCAGTAAAAAAGACTCTGTTCTCTGCTGTAAAATCACTTGCAGGTGGTTAGGAACCCACCTAAAACTGTAGGTCCAATTCATCAATGAGCGTTATTGGGAAGTGATAGCTGAGTGCTGTAGCAGGTATCTGTTCAATCAGAGATAAGCTACAAATCTCCTGGGCGCTATCTGTAAGGGTGACCGATTGGATTGGCCAGTAAAAAATACTCTGTTCTCTGCTGTAAAATCACTTGCGGGTGGTTAGGAACCCACCTAAAACTGTAGGTCCAATTCATCAATGAGCGTTATTGGGAAGTGATAGCCGAGTGCCGTAGCATGTATCTGTTCAATCAGAGATAAGCTACAAAACTCCTGGGCGCTATCTGTAAGGGTGACCGATTGGATTGGCCAGCAAAAATACTCTGTTCTCTGCTGTAAAATCACTTGAGGGTAGTTAGGAACCCACCTAAAACTGTAGGTCCAATTAATCAATGAGCGTTATTGGGAAGTGATAGCCGAGTGCTGTAGCAGGTATCTGTTCAATCAGAGATAACCTACAAAACTCCTGGGCGCTATCTGTAAGGGTGACCGATTGGATTGGCCAGTAAAAAATACTCTGTTCTCTGCTGTAAAATCACTTGCGGGTGGTTAGGAACCCACCTAAAACTGTAGGACCAATTCATCAATGAGCGTTATTGGGAAGTGATAGCCGAGTGCCGTAGCAGGTATCTGTTCAATCAGAGATAAGCTACAAAACTCCTGGGCGCTATCTGTAAGGGTGACTAATTGGATTGGCCAGTAAAAAAGACACTGCTCTCTGCTGTAAAATCACTTGCGGGTGGTTAGGAACCCACCTAAAACTGTAGGTCCAATTCATCAATGAGCGTTATTGGGAAGTGATAGCCGAGTGCTGTAGCAGGTATCTGTTCAATCAGAGATAAGCTACAAAACTCCTGGGCGCTATCTGTAAGGGTGACCAATTGGATTGGCCAGTAAAAAATACTCTGTTCTCTGCTGTAAAATCACTTGCGGGTGGTTAGGAACCCACCTAAAACTGTAGGACCAATTCATCAATGAGCGTTATTGGGAAGTGATAGCCGAGTGCCGTAGCAGGTATCTGTTCAATCAGAGATAAGCTACAAAACTCCTGGGCGCTATCTGTAAGGGTGACCAATTGGATTGGCCAGTAAAAAATACTCTGTTCTCTGCTGTAAAATCACTTGTGGGTGGTTAGGAACCCACCTAAAACTGTAGGTCCAATTCATCAATGAGCGTTATTGGGAAGTGATAGCCGAGTGCCGTAGCAGGTATCTGTTCAATCAGAGATAAGCTACAAAACTCCTGGGCGCTATCTGTAAGGGTGACCGATTGGATTGGCCAGCAAAAAAGACTGCTCTCTGCTGTAAAATCACTTGCGGGTGGTTAGGAACCCACCTAAAACTGTAGGTCCTCATCATCCAACTCATTACCCACGCACAGGTCTTAGACCTATGTGGGCTTCATCTTCCAAAAAGAAAGAAAAATGAATTTGAATTGATCTTTTATTCGAGTTATTCTAAACGTTGGATAAATTTTTATAATTTACGAATTAAATGAAATTTTCAATTTAAATCAATCAAATCCTTTTTTAAATGATATTCCAAAAATTTATTTTGAAAAAACTAAATTTTAAATTGAAATAAATAACAATTTGCCAATTTGGCTGTTATAAAAATTTCTCAACTTGTGTCGATTTATTCCCCCCCCCCCCCCCCCCCACCAAAGAAAACCCCAAAAACCTGGACAATTTCAACTTTGAATTTTTTCGTTCATAAATGAAAATAAATTCCTCACATTACACAAAAAAAATTAACTAAAAAAAAAAATATTCTCAAGACAATAGATAACGATTTCAAGCCCTAATAACATCCAAAATAAGAAATTTCGAAAAAGTGACCATAAACCTGGCACAAACAATTTATTTAAATTAACAATAGGAAGCGATTTGAGTTTATGCTACATGAATAAAATATTAAAATATTAATATTAAAATATCGGTTCTTATAAGAGAATAATAAACATAAACTTAGTTACAATCAAAATCAATAAATTTCTACAGCGTTTTATGTTACAACAGATATTTAAAGCTTTTGTAAAATCTCAATACAATCCTAAAGTTGGGAAGTGATAGCCGCGAGCCGTAGCAGGTATCTGTTCAATCCGATAGATAAGCTGCGTTGTCGTAGGTCCTGTTTGTAACGGTGACCGATTAGATCAGCCAGCAAAAAATACTCACTGTAAAATATCACTTGCGGGTGGTTTGGAACCCACCTAAAACTGTAGGTCCAATCACCATCATCCAACTCTTCACCCACGCACAAGTTTCAGACCTATCTGAGCTTCATCCTCAAAAAAAAAAGAAGTAAACTTGTTCACATAATAATTATCAATCTTAAGGCATAACCAAATTTCACTAAATAAAAATTTCAAATTTGACAAAGTACTTGATAGAATTCATTCATTGGTGCATAGCATGAAGCTTGTGCTTAGGCTATAATGTGTTATGGAGGTCACATAAATATCGTAAGAACTGTCCGGGATTGAACCCAACGAAGACGAAATAAAAAATCACTAAGATTTATAATAAATTTTCAATTCGACTATTAAAAAATTGATAAATTGCCTAAATAGAAACAAAAAATGTAGATGGGAATATTATTTGAGCTTCATATAAAACCACTATCCTAAAGTTTTCAAATATTGCAAGATATACAAGATATACTTTTTTTATTGCGTTCGTGACATTTTGTAAAGCATAGAAATAGATTACACCTCACCCTTGCTCCTGTTTGGGCAGTTCAATAGGTTTCTGTGCTTTTTAAAAAGTCACTAAACTACTTACAGGTAGCAGGTGTCTGTTCAGTCGGATAGAAGATAAGCTACGAACTATGGGGCCCCTGTTTGTACGGGTGACCGGTTGGTTTGGCCAGCAAAAAATACTATCACTTCCACTGGGGGTTTGGAACCTACCTAACGCACATCCTCACCAACACACACAGGTCTGAGACCTATATATGGGGTTCATCTTCAAAAACACACTAATTTTTGACGGTGTATACAGTTAAAACGCGTTTCAGTAGGCGTTTCCCTTTCTACTATCATACAGTCACTCCCCCGGTGGTTCGGATCCCACGTAACACTCATCATCACCTCTACACACAGGTCTCAGACCTATATATGGGTTTAATCTTCAAAAAACCACTAATTTTTGACGGTGTATACAGTTAAAACGCGTTTCAGTAGGCGTTTCCTTTTCAACTATCATACAGTCACTCCCCCGGTGGTTCGGATCCCACGTAACACTCATCATCACCTCTACACACAGGTCTCAGACCTATATATGGGTTTAATCTTCAAAAAACCACTAATTTTTGATGGTATATACACTTACAACGCGTTTCAGTAGGCGTTTCCCTTTCTACTATCATACAGTCACTCCCCCGGTGGTTCGGATCCCACGTAACACTCATCCTCACCTACACACACAGGTCTCAGACCTATATATAGGTTTCATCTTAAAAAACCCACTAATTTTTGACGGTGTATACAATTACAACGCGTTTCAGTAGGCGTTTCCCTTTCTACTATCATACAGTCACTCCCCCGGTGGTTCGGATCCCCCCTAACACTCATCCTCACCAACACACACAGGTCTCAGACCTATATATGGGGTTCATCTTTAAAAAACTACAAATTTTTGACGGTGTATACAGTTAAAACGCGTTTCAGTAGGCGTTTCCCTTTCTACTATCATACAGTCACTCCCCCGGTGGTTCGGATCCCACGTAACACTCATCATCACCTCTAAACACAGGTCTCAACCTATATATGGGGTTCATCTTCAAAAACACACTAATTTTTGACGGTGTATACAATTACAACGCGTTTCAGTAGGCGTTTCCCTTTCTACTATCATACAGTCACTCCCCCGGTGGTTCGGATCCCACGCAACACTCATCATCACCTCTACACACAGGTCTCAACCTATATATGGGTTTCATCTTTGAAAAACTACAAATTTTTGATGGTGTATACACTTACAACGCGTTTCATTAGGCATTTACCCTTTCAACTATCATACTGTCACTCCCCCGGTGGTTCGGATCCCACGTAACGCTCATCATCACCTCTACACACAGGTCTCAGACCAATATATGGGTTTCATCTTCAAAAAACCACTAATTTTTGATGGCATATACCCTTACAATACGTGGATTTAATCCTAAAAAAAAAACACTCATTTTGGTAGGCGTTTACCCTTTCAACTATCATACTGTCACTCCCTCCGGTGGTTCGGATCCCACGTAACACTCATCATAACCTACACAAACAGGTTTCATCTTCAAAAAACCTTACGCGGATTTAATCCTCAAAAAAACAGCAATTTTTTGCACTACCATCATACATGCGATTCTAAAGGCGGTAGAACGACATTTGTCGCTTCAGGTGGCGACAAAATTCGCGTGCCACAATTTGCCGCGCGACCAACGCTCAGATCGGGCGACGATGTGCGACGACTTGTCGCGTGTAAATCGCCCGTCGTCGCGGCATCTGTCGCCCACGTAAAGTCCTTAGTTCCGCCCACAGTGTGTCGCCGCTTGATCGCGCATCGCCCGCCGGTCGCGCGATCACTGGCCGCTCCCACTCCGTTTTTACGCTTGCTCGCCTGCTGCTGGCTACGCTTGTACAAATTAGATTCAGTTTTCTCGGACTTAGTCAGCGAATCAGATCGCTTTAGGGCGCGATCTGACGAGCGACGCGATATCTTACTACTACTATCCACCACATCGTCGCCCGCATTTTTTAACGCGCGTTTTTCGAGCGATTCACTACGTCGCACTTTACACACAAACTTATCCTCCTGTTTGCAGGACAACGGGTCCTTAGTAGCTGCACTATCGTCCTTTTTCTCCTCCTCCTCCTCATCCTCATCCTCCTTTACTCCTTCTCCCACCAGTTTCTCCTCCTCTCCTCCTTCCTTGACGCTTGGCTCACGCTTTATACACGCTCCGCTGCTACTGCATGAGTTGTTGCGATTCAACTGTAAAATAAATTAAAAATATAAACAAACGTAATAAAAAATAAGAAATCAGACAAAACAATTTTTTTAGAATGAAGCCCACATAGCGTCTGAGACCTGTGCGTGGTTAATGAATTGGTGATTTATGAGTGCAACCTACAATTTTAGGTGGGTTCCGGACCATCGGGAAGTGATTTTACAGCAGAGACAGTGTCTTTTTTGCTGGCCGATCTTTTTTTTTTTTTTTAGAATGAAGCCCACATAGGTCTGAGACCTGTGCGTGGGTAATGAATTGGTGATTTATGAGTGCAACCTACAATTTTAGGTGGGTTCCGGACCATCGGGAAGTGATTTTACAGCAGAGACAGTGTCTTTTTTGCTGGCCGATCTAATCGGTCACCGTTACAAACAGGACCCAGTAGAACGCATCTTATCTCTATCTGATTGAACAGATACCTGCTACGGCTTGCGGCTATCACTTCCCTGAAATGAATGAAATTACGTTTTGCTGGCAATGCCCCTATAAATTATGAGTAATTTCATTTCAAACTGCAAGATATTTTTGAAATTATTTTTTTTTTTAAATTTGTTTTGAAAAAAAAAATTGAAATTTATTTTTTGAAAATATTTTTTTGAAATTTTTTTTTGAAAATATTTTTTGAAATTTTTTTTTGAAAATATTAATTATTCTCCATAAAAATACAAAAAATAAGACAATATAACATGTGGGCTCCTCACATGCCGTGAGAGAGGAGCGATTTTCTATTCTAGTAGATATTCTCAAATTACGGTGGTTCGGAACCCACCTAAAACTAATCAATCACCATCATCCAACTCATTACTCACGCACAAGTCTCAGACCTATGTGGGCTTCATCCTCAAGAAAAAAAAAAAAGTTATACTAAATGCCGTAGTAGCAGGTAACTGTTCAATCAGATAGAGATAAGCTACGAAACTCCTGGACGCTCTTTGTAATGGTGACCGATTGGATTGGCCAGCAAAAAATAATGAAAATTTTTTTCTGCCTTTACAATTACAAACTCTGTTGTTCTCTGCTGTAAAATCACTTGCGGGTGGTTGGGAACCCACCTAAAACTGTAGGTCCAACTCACCATCATCCAAATCATTACCCACGCACAGGTCTCAGACCTATGTGGGCTTCATCCTTTAAAAAATTAATAAATTCTATATATCTGTAGCAGGTATCTGTTCAATCAGATAGATAAGCTGCGTTCTCGTAGGTCCTGTTTGTAGTGGTGACCAATTAGATTGGCCAGCAAAAAAGACACTCTTCTCTGCTGAAAAATCACTTGCGGGTGGTTGGGAACCCACCTAAAACTGTAGGTCCAATAACAATCATCCAACTCATTACCCACGCACAGGTTTCAGACCTATGTGGGCTTCATCCTTCAAAGAATAAAAAAAATAGCTTATTTAACAAGATAAGTAAAAACACACATGAAGAGGTGGGTAAGAAAAACTTACTAAAAAATACAATATTTGTCACTTTCAAAAAAAAAAAAAAATGAAATTGATGTAGAAAAAAATTGTTTGAAACAAAATAAGAAAAATGAAAGAAGCAAGCAAAAATTAAAAATATAAAATACAAATTTAAAATATAATTCTGAGTTGAAGATTAATAATTGTATATTTTATTTTGTTTGTAATTGTAACGGCAGAATACATTTTTTATTTTCATTTTCAGAATGATAGAGGCAATAAATTGTTATTATATCATAGGTTAATATATTGCGGTAGTAAAATAGTAGTTTATGCAACGATTTTATTTTGACCCTTATTAAGGCACGAGTTAGATGTAAGTTATAACACGAGCGAATGCGAGTGTTATAAATATCTCACGAGTGCTTTAATGGCCAAATAAAATCGTTGCATACACTATTTTATCTACGACCACTAGTATACATTTAATTGAAACAATTTCATTTTACCTGTGACTGTCAGAGATACCTAACCTCTCATCTCAAATACGAGAAAGTTATAGTAGATTGTTAGGTTAGATAAATGAATATATAACATTTTTCTTTCTAATGACAAAAGTAAAAACAGTGAAAAACGGAAAAAAAATTTAAAGGCAATTTTTTCTTTTAAATGACACTAAAAAGTAAAAGAAATAACAGTAAAAAAGTGAAAAACCTACTAAATGACACTAAAAAGTAAAAGAAATAACAGTTAAAAAGTGAAAAACCTACAAAGTTAAAATGGTTCCCACCAATTAATTATATTAAGTTCATGCCATCAGATTTGGCATCTCCGATAATTTGTGACAAAAAATAAAATTCCCTCAGATGACATTCATATTTAATTAATTAATTAAAACATTAAAAAACGGGAAAAAATACAATTTAAAGGCAATTTTTTTCTTTTAAATGACAATAAAAAGTAATAGAAAAAATAGTAGAAAAGTTAAAAATCTACAAAGTTAAAATGGTGAACACCAATTAATTATAGTTCATGCCATCAGATTGGGCGGCTCCAAAAATTTGCAACAAGAAATAAAATTCCCTCCAATATCATTGATTTGGCCCATAGGATAGATAGATAGATAGATAACTTGTCTTTATTGAGGCGAAGTTAGGACTCGCAGCCTCTCTTACACTTAACCCTAAAAATAAATAGAGAAGGAGATGAAGGGGATGAAATACATAAAAATGTACAATAAAAATAGCTATTTGTGTAACTAGAGTGCAAAGTGGCGTTTTTCTGCACCGAGAGAAACAGTTTTTTTCACGAGCCGAAGGCGAGTGAAAAACGTTTCTCAACTGCAGAAACAATACTTTGCACTCGTATTACACATTAAATTTTTCCTACAGTAATGTATAAAGTAATTCAAACAGAACAAAACAGGACATACATAACCTGACAATTCCTCACATAACCTATCTTCGAATCAAATCGATTTCAACAACAACAACAACAGCTACAACAACTATTTCACAGCTGAAGCAGAGTAGCCAACCTATTTTTGAATTTCAGAATAGGGAACCTGCGTATTACATTCTCACTATTTTGTGTTGTTAGGTTGCAAATCTGGAGTACGGAAAAGAACTTTCCCGCACTGAAATTTACTTTCCCGCACTGAAATTTACTTTCCCGCACTGGTGCAGGAATAGACTGCTATTTCGCATGCTACATTTAGTGCAAAAATAGGAACTTTTTTGGGTCACTGTAGGAAATAGTATATTACGTTACAAGTGCGGGAAATGGTGTTTAACATACGAGTATGATAAGTTAACGCACGAGACGAAGTCGAGTGCGGTATTATCATACGAGTATGGTAAACATCTTCCCTAACGAGTTATGTATGATATTTTTCGTCATACAAGTCTAAAATAGCAGATAAGTTGAAATAAGAAACTATAAATCATTGTTATACAAACATAACCTCAACACACCAACTCAAGGTGAAATGTGGCAATAATGGTTCTAGATCAGCTGATCTAGCTTTCGACCAAATGGTTTTTCAGTGAAGTGGTAGCCACAACCACCCATAGAGTGCGGTAATAATCATTTGATGATTTTTACCACACAGTGTACGGTAATAATCATCAAATGACATCAGCTGTTTTTGATTTCTGTAAACAGCTGTTTACCACATTGATTCCTTGACTGGTAAACTATCCATAATCTACAAGTATGACAAAAAGTACTTTTCCACACTCCAGATTTGCAACCTAACAACACAAAATAGTGAGCATGTAATACGCAGGTTCCCTATTCTGCATTCAAAAATAGGTTGGCTACTCTGCTTCAGCTGTGAAATAGTTGTTGTTGTTGAAATCGATTTGATTCAAAGATAGGTTATGTGAGGAATTTTCAGGTTATGTATGCCCTGTTTGAATTACTTTATACATTACTGTAGGAAAAATTTAATGTGTAATACAAGTGCAAAGTATTGTTTCTGCACTCGAGAAACTTTTTACACTCGCCTTCGGTTTGTGAAAACAACTGTTTCTCTCGGTGCAGAAAAACGCCACTTTGCACTCTAGTTACACAAATAGCTATTATCTACGACCGTGTCATAATGTATACATTACAGTTCCACAATTGATGCCAAAACAGCTGTCTTTTCGAAATGCTTTTTGAAACCCGTTGCATAAAGAGCTCATTATAGTAGGCTACAGGTTCTACATTATAACATGGGTTCTGGACCAATCAGATGCATTTTTGATGGAATCAATATCGTAATTCAATATTGTGAAACTATCAGCTGATTTGATCAAACTGCTACACCAGCTGCTTTAACCTAACAATCTTAACTTCTCGTATTTGAGATGAGAGGTTAGGTATCTCTGACACAGTCACAGGTAAAATGAAATTGTTTTAATTGAATGTATACTAGTGGTCGTAGATAAAATAGTGTATGCAACGATTTTATTTGGCCATTAAAGCACTCGAGATATTTATAACACTCGCATTCGCTCGTGTTATAACTTACATCTAACTCGTGCCTTAATAAGGGTCAAAATAAAATCGTTGCATAATAGTAGATTGGTCCAGAACCCGTGTTATAATTTAGAACCTGTACTATAATGAGCTCATTATGCAATGGGTTTCAAAAAGCATTTCGAAAAGACAGCTGTTTTGGCATCAATTGTGAAACTGTAACGTATACATTATGACATGGTCGTAGATAAACTACTATTCCCGCACTGGAATTTACTTTCCCGCACTGGTGCAGGAATAGACTGCTATTTCTCGTGTTACAGTTGGTGCAAAAATAGGCACTTTTTTGGGTCACTGTAGTTAAAAAAAAATCCAGTTACCTGATTATGTTGACCACTCGTTGAAGAAGAAGAAGAAGTGGAAGTGGACCGATGCAGGCTTGGATCACGAAAAGCAACCACAGCTGCTGGCTTCTGGGAGGAGACACTCTCCTCCTCCTCCTCCTCCTCCTCTACCTCCTCCTTCACCACTTGCTCTACTTCCGGCTGTTGCTGTTGCAGTGATGACGTCACAGCTGTGACGTCACATCCACTCTCGTACGCGCACACACCTGCACACTGTCCCTCAGCCGAAAGCAGCGATCTCAATTTGGCATCGAACGTAGATGTTAAACTTGAAAGCAGGTCTTCGCCGCCTAATAAACAAAATAAACAGCATAAATAAATAGATAAAACATTACAAACATTTAGAAATAAAGATGTAACAACTAACCAAACGGCCACAAAATTAGATTTATCCCAAAATAACACAAATAAAACAGAATTAATTAATTTCGAATTCCTTTAACTGCTATTAGTTTATACTGGAGACTTCCGCAATGGCGGATATTGACAACAGCATTGAACAGCTGATGGAAATCGATGAATGCTACTGTACAAAAATATCAGTCACCACAGGGAATCGAACCACGGACCTCCCAATTGCCGGTCGGGCGCCTTAACCACTAGACCATGGAGACCTATGTATACGGAAGTCTTCAGTATAAAGTAATAGCAATTAAAGGAATTCGAAATTAATAAATTCTGTTTATGTATATTTGTCAGTTTATTCAATTGTCAGTCACTTCAAACTAACTTGTGATAAATAAAACATTACCATTGAACAAAAAACATGAAATAAAGATGTAAAAAATTACCAAACGGCCACAAAATTAGACCCAAGGATTTGGGAATCAAACCCAAAACAAAACTGGTAATACCAGACGGTTATTATTTTTATTTTTTGTAGATTACGTCTTGGAGACTCCAGTTAAGGAGTATAAGACAAGTCAGATTAACTATCTTATACACTAGTTGCCATAATTACTATATTAATTAGTGTAGTTGAGGCTTAACTTTGATGTGAAAGGAACTCTTGTACACTATAAAAAGCTAAACTAAATATTTTTTCAATTGTTTTTTAAATATTTCTATATTTTCAAGACTCTTTAAAAACTGCAGTAGCTTGTTGTAGAGTTTCCTACCAATATAACTACGGGTTTTGTTTGAATAAGCTACTATTGTGACTCACCAAGTGATAATCCCCTCTGTATTATAATTATGTACGTCAAGATTATGGTTAATATTACTATTTTTTACAACATATAAAGTAGCTTCATACACATATAAGCAGGAGTTAAGTTTAGTAGGTTCATATTTTTACAAATTATTAGGAAATCATTTTCAAACTAGGATAATATTTTATAGCAATGACAACCACAATGTTATACAATTTTTATCTACGGTTATAAAATCAACGTAAATGAGGTTACGTCAATACAGCTTATTATTATTTTTTTTTTTGAGGATGAAGCCCACATAGGTCTGAGACCTGTGCGTGGGTAATGAGTTTGATGATGGTGATTGGACCTACAGTTTTAGGTGGTTTCCGAACCACCCGCAAGTGACTTTACAGCAGAGAACAGTGTCTTTTTTGTTGGCCAATCTAATCGGTCACCGTTACAAACAGGACCTACGAGAACGCAGCTTATCTATCTGATTGAACAGATACCTGCTACGGCTCGCGGCTATCACTTCTCTAATCGGTCACCGTTACAAACAGGACCTACGAGAACGCAGCTTATCTCTATCCGATTGAACAGATACCTGCTACGGCACACACATAGGTCTGAGACCTGTGCGTGGGTAATGAATTGGTGATTGATGAGTTGGACCTACAGTTTTAGGTGGGTTCCCAACCACCCGCAAGTGATTTTACAGCAGAGAACAGTGTCTTTTTTGCTGGCCAATCTAATCGGTCACCGTTACGAACAGGACCTACGATAACGCAGCTTATATTGATTTACTAACAGAAAATTATAAATCAAATGCAGTATTTTTGCATTTAGTTGTATAAGAGGAACTATCGAAAACTATCGATAGTAAGGTGTTGACTATCGATAACTATCGATGGGGCTGACTATCGATTATTCTCCACCATTGCTATATTTTCTGCCGATTTTGAAAATTTGATAGAACTGTTTAGATTAATCACAGTTAAAAGCTGTAAAGATTGGTTTTCTAACAGAAAATTATAAATCAAATGCAGTATTTAGTTGTATAAGAGGAACTATCGAAAACTATCGATAGTAAGGTGTTGACTATCGATAACTATCGATGGTGCTGACTATCGATTATTATTCACCATTGTTATATCTTCTGCCGGTTTTTTAAATTTGATAGAACTCTTTAGATTAATCACAGTTAAAAGCTGTAAAGATTGGTTTTCTAACAGAAAATTATAAATCAAATGCAGTATTTAGTTGTATAAGAGGAACTATCGAAAACTATCGATAGTAAGGTGTTGACTATCGATAACTATCGATGGTGCTGACTATCGATTATTATTCACCATTGTTATATCTTCTGCCGGTTTTTAAAATTTGATAGAACTCTTTAGATTAATCACAGTTAAAAGCTGTAAAGATTGGTTTTCTAACAGAAAATTATAAATCAAATGCAGTATTTAGTTGTATAAGAGGAACTATCGAAAACTATCGATAGTAAGGTGTTGACTATCGATAACTATCGATGGTGCTGACTATCGATTATTATTCACCATTGTTATATCTTCTGCCGGTTTTTTAAATTTGATAGAACTCTTTAGATTAATCACAGTTAAAAGCTGTAAAGATTGGTTTTCTAACAGAAAATTATAAATCAAATGCATTATTTAGTTGTATAAGAGGAACTATCGAAAACTATCGATAGTAAGGTGTTGACTATCGATAACTATCGATGGTGCTGACTATCGATTATTATTCACCATTATTATATCTTCTGCCGGTTTTTAAAATTTGATAGAGCTTGTTAGATTAATCACAGTTAAAAGCTGTAAAGATTGGTTTTCTAACAGAAAATTATAAATCAAATGCAGTATTTAGTTGTATAAGAGGAACTATCGAAAACTATCGATAGTAAGGTGTTGACTATCGATAACTATCGATGGTGCTGACTATCGATTATTATTCACCATTGTTATATCTTCTGCCGGTTTTTTAAATTTGATAGAACTCTTTAGATTAATCACAGTTAAAAGCTGTAAAGATTGGTTTTATAACAGAAAATTATAAATCAAATGCAGTATTTAGTTGTATAAGAGGAACTATCGAAAACTATCGATAGTAAGGTGTTGACTATCGATAACTATCGATGGTGCTGACTATCGATTATTATTCACCATTATTATATCTTCTGCCGGTTTTTAAAATTTGATAGAGCTTGTTAGATTAATCACAGTTAAAAGCTGTAAAGATTGGTTTTCTAACAGAAAATTATAAATCAAATGCAGTATTTAGTTGTATAAGAGGAACTATCGAAAACTATCGATAGTAAGGTGTTGACTATCGATAACTATCGATGGTGCTGACTATCGATTATTATTCACCATTGTTATATCTTCTGCCGGTTTTTTAAATTTGATAGAACTCTTTAGATTAATCACAGTTAAAAGCTGTAAAGATTGGTTTTCTAACAGAAAATTATAAATCAAATGCAGTATTTAGTTGTATAAGAGGAACTATCGAAAACTATCGATAGTAAGGTGTTGACTATCGATAACTATCGATGGTGCTGACTATCGATTATTATTCACCATTATTATATCTTCTGCCGGTTTTTTAAATTTGATAGAGCTTGTTAGATTAATCACAGTTAAAAGCTGTAAAGATTGGTTTTCTAACAGAAAATTATAAATCAAATGCAGTATTTAGTTGTATAAGAGGAACTATCGAAAACTATCGATAGTAAGGTGTTGACTATCGATAACTATCGATGGTGCTGACTATCTATTATTCTCCACCATTGTTATATCTTCTGCCGGTTTTTTAAATTTGATAGAGCTTGTTAGATTAATCACAGTTAAAAGCTGTAAAGATTGGTTTTCTAACAGAAAATTATAAATCAAATGCAGTATTTAGTTGTATAAGAGGAACTATCGAAAACTATCGATAGTAAGGTGTTGACTATCGATAACTATCGATGGTGCTGACTATCGATTATTCTCCACCATTGCTATATCTTCTGCCGGTTTTTTAAATTTGATAGAACTCTTTAGATTAATCACAGTTAAAAGCTGTAAAGATTGGTTTTCTAACAGAAAATTATAAATCAAATGCAGTATTTAGTTGTATAAGAGGAACTATCGAAAACTATCGATAGTAAGGTGTTGACTATCGATAACTATCGATGGTGCTGACTATCGATTATTATTCACCATTATTATATCTTCTGCCGGTTTTTAAAATTTGATAGAGCTTGTTAGATTAATCACAGTTAAAAGCTGTAAAGATTGGTTTTCTAACAGAAAATTATAAATCAAATGCAGTATTTAGTTGTATAAGAGGAACTATCGAAAACTATCGATAGTAAGGTGTTGACTATCGATAACTATCGATGGTGCTGACTATCGATTATTCTCCACCATTGTTATATCTTCTGCCGGTTTTTAAAATTTGATAGAACTCTTTAGATTAATCACAGTTAAAAGCTGTAAAGATTGGTTTTCTAACAGAAAATTATAAATCAAATGCAGTATTTAGTTGTATAAGAGGAACTATCGAAAACTATCGATAGTGAGGTGTTGACTATCGATAACTATCGATGGTGCTGACTATCGATTATTCTCCACCATTGTTATATCTTCTGCCGGTTTTTAAAATTTGATAGAACTCTTTAGATTAATCATAGTTAAAAGCTGTAAAGATTGGTTTTCTAACAGAAAATTATAAATCAAATGCAGTATTTAGTTGTATAAGAGGAACTATCGAAAACTATCGATAGTAAGGTGTTGACTATCGATAACTATCGATGGTGCTGACTATCGATTATTATTCACCATTATTATATCTTCTGCCGGTTTTTAAAATTTGATAGAACTCTTCAGATTAATCACAGTTAAAAGCTGTAAAGATTGGTTTTCTAACAGAAAATTATAAATCAAATGCAGTATTTAGTTGTATAAGAGGAACTATCGAAAACTATCGATAGTAAGGTGTTGACTATCGATAACTATCGATGGTGCTGACTATCGATTATTCTCCACCATTGTTATATCTTCTGCCGGTTTTTGAAATTTGATAGTACTCTTTAGATTAATCACAGTTAAAAGCTGTAAAGATTGGTTTTCTAACAGAAAATTATAAATCAAATGCAGTATTTAGTTGTATAAGAGGAACTATCGAAAACTATCGATAGTAAGGTGTTGACTATCGATAACTATCGATGGTGCTGACTATCGATTATTCTCCACCATTATTATATCTTCTGCCGGTTTTTTAAATTTGATAGAGCTTGTTAGATTAATCACAGTTAAAAGCTGAAAAGATTGGTTTTCTAACAGAAAATTATAAATCAAATGCAGTATTTAGTTGTATAAGAGGAACTATCGAAAACTATCGATAGTAAGGTGTTGACTATCGATAACTATCGATGGTGCTGACTATCGATTATTATTCACCATTGTTATATCTTCTGCCGGTTTTTTAAATTTGATAGAACTCTTTAGATTAATCACAGTTAAAAGCTGTAAAGATTGGTTTTCTAACAGAAAATTATAAATCAAATGCAGTATTTAGTTGTATAAGAGGAACTATCGAAAACTATCGATAGTAAGGTGTTGACTATCGATAACTATCGATGGTGCTGACTATCGATTATTATTCACCATTGTTATATCTTCTGCCGGTTTTTAAAATTTGATAGAACTCTTTAGATTAATCACAGTTAAAAGCTGTAAAGATTGGTTTTCTAACAGAAAATTATAAATCAAATGCAGTATTTAGTTGTATAAGAGGAACTATCGAAAACTATCGATAGTAAGGTGTTGACTATCGATAACTATCGATGGTGCTGACTATCGATTATTATTCACCATTGTTATATCTTCTGCCGGTTTTTTAAATTTGATAGAACTCTTTAGATTAATCACAGTTAAAAGCTGTAAAGATTGGTTTTCTAACAGAAAATTATAAATCAAATGCATTATTTAGTTGTATAAGAGGAACTATCGAAAACTATCGATAGTAAGGTGTTGACTATCGATAACTATCGATGGTGCTGACTATCGATTATTATTCACCATTATTATATCTTCTGCCGGTTTTTAAAATTTGATAGAGCTTGTTAGATTAATCACAGTTAAAAGCTGTAAAGATTGGTTTTCTAACAGAAAATTATAAATCAAATGCAGTATTTAGTTGTATAAGAGGAACTATCGAAAACTATCGATAGTAAGGTGTTGACTATCGATAACTATCGATGGTGCTGACTATCGATTATTATTCACCATTGTTATATCTTCTGCCGGTTTTTTAAATTTGATAGAACTCTTTAGATTAATCACAGTTAAAAGCTGTAAAGATTGGTTTTCTAACAGAAAATTATAAATCAAATGCAGTATTTAGTTGTATAAGAGGAACTATCGAAAACTATCGATAGTATGGTGTTGACTATCGATAACTATCGATGGTGCTGACTATCGATTATTATTCACCATTATTATATCTTCTGCCGGTTTTTAAAATTTGATAGAGCTTGTTAGATTAATCACAGTTAAAAGCTGTAAAGATTGGTTTTCTAACAGAAAATTATAAATCAAATGCAGTATTTAGTTGTATAAGAGGAACTATCGAAAACTATCGATAGTAAGGTGTTGACTATCGATAACTATCGATGGTGCTGACTATCGATTATTATTCACCATTGTTATATCTTCTGCCGGTTTTTTAAATTTGATAGAACTCTTTAGATTAATCACAGTTAAAAGCTGTAAAGATTGGTTTTCTAACAGAAAATTATAAATCAAATGCAGTATTTAGTTGTATAAGAGGAACTATCGAAAACTATCGATAGTAAGGTGTTGACTATCGATAACTATCGATGGTGCTGACTATCGATTATTATTCACCATTATTATATCTTCTGCCGGTTTTTTAAATTTGATAGAGCTTGTTAGATTAATCACAGTTAAAAGCTGTAAAGATTGGTTTTCTAACAGAAAATTATAAATCAAATGCAGTATTTAGTTGTATAAGAGGAACTATCGAAAACTATCGATAGTAAGGTGTTGACTATCGATAACTATCGATGGTGCTGACTATCTATTATTCTCCACCATTGTTATATCTTCTGCCGGTTTTTTAAATTTGATAGAGCTTGTTAGATTAATCACAGTTAAAAGCTGTAAAGATTGGTTTTCTAACAGAAAATTATAAATCAAATGCAGTATTTAGTTGTATAAGAGGAACTATCGAAAACTATCGATAGTAAGGTGTTGACTATCGATAACTATCGATGGTGCTGACTATCGATTATTCTCCACCATTGTTATATCTTCTGCCGGTTTTTTAAATTTGATAGAGCTTGTTAGATTAATCACAGTTAAAAGCTGTAAAGATTGGTTTTCTAACAGAAAATTATAAATCAAATGCAGTATTTAGTTGTATAAGAGGAACTATCGAAAACTATCGATAGTAAGGTGTTGACTATCGATAACTATCGATGGTGCTGACTATCGATTATTATTCACCATTATTATATCTTCTGCCGGTTTTTAAAATTTGATAGAGCTTTTTAGATTAATCACAGTTAAAAGCTGTAAAGATTGGTTTTCTAACAGAAAATTATAAATCAAATGCAGTATTTAGTTGTATAAGAGGAACTATCGAAAACTATCGATAGTAAGGTGCTGACTATCGATTATTATTCACCATTATTATATCATCTGCCGGTTTTTAAAATTTGATAGAGCTTTTTAGATTAATCACAGTTAAAAGCTGTAAAGATTGGTTTTCTAACAGAAAATTATAAATCAAATGCAGTATTTAGTTGTATAAGAGGAACTATCGAAAACTATCGATAGTAAGGTGTTGACGATCGATAACTATCGATGGTGCTGACTATCGATTATTATTCACCATTATTATATCTTCTGCCGGTTTTTAAAATTTGATAGAGCTTTTTAGATTAATCACAGTTAAAAGCTGTAAAGATTGGTTTTCTAACAGAAAATTATAAATCAAATGCAGTATTTAGTTGTATAAGAGGAACTATCGAAAACTATCGATAGTAAGGTGTTGACTATCGATAACTATCGATGGTGCTGACTATCGATTATTATTCACCATTGTTATATCTTCTGCCGGTTTTTTAAATTTGATAGAACTCTTTAGATTAATCACAGTTAAAAGCTGTAAAGATTGGTTTTCTAACAGAAAATTATAAATCAAATGCAGTATTTAGTTGTATAAGAGGAACTATCGAAAACTATCGATAGTAAGGTGTTGACTATCGATAACTATCGATGGTGCTGACTATCGATTATTATTCACCATTGTTATATCTTCTGCCGGTTTTTTAAATTTGATAGAACTCTTTAGATTAATCACAGTTAAAAGCTGTAAAGATTGGTTTTCTAACAGAAAATTATAAATCAAATGCAGTATTTAGTTGTATAAGAGGAACTATCGAAAACTATCGATAGTAAGGTGTTGACTATCGATAACTATCGATGGTGCTGACTATCGATTATTATTCACCATTGTTATATCTTCTGCCGGTTTTTTAAATTTTATAGAACTCTTTAGATTAATCACAGTTAAAAGCTGTAAAGATTGGTTTTCTAACAGAAAATTATAAATCAAATGCAGTATTTAGTTGTATAAGAGGAACTATCGAAAACTATCGATAGTAAGGTGTTGACTATCGATAACTATCGATGGTGCTGACTATCGATTATTATTCACCATTATTATATCTTCTGCCGGTTTTTAAAATTTGATAGAGCTTGTTAGATTAATCACAGTTAAAAGCTGTAAAGATTGGTTTTCTAACAGAAAATTATAAATCAAATGCAGTATTTAGTTGTATAAGAGGAACAATCGAAAACTATCGATAGTAAGGTGTTGACTATCGATAACTATCGATGGTGCTGACTATCGATTATTATTCACCATTGTTATATCTTCTGCCGGTTTTTTAAATTTGATAGAACTCTTTAGATTAATCACAGTTAAAAGCTGTAAAGATTGGTTTTCTAACAGAAAATTATAAATCAAATGCAGTATTTAGTTGTATAAGAGGAACTATCGAAAACTATCGATAGTAAGGTGTTGACTATCGATAACTATCGATGGTGCTGACTATCGATTATTATTCACCATTATTATATCTTCTGCCGGTTTTTTAAATTTGATAGAGCTTGTTAGATTAATCACAGTTAAAAGCTGTAAAGATTGGTTTTCTAACAGAAAATTATAAATCAAATGCAGTATTTAGTTGTATAAGAGGAACTATCGAAAACTATCGATAGTAAGGTGTTGACTATCGATAACTATCGATGGTGCTGACTAACGATTATTCTCCACCATTGTTATATCTTCTGCCGGTTTTTTAAATTTGATAGAGCTTGTTAGATTAATCACAGTTAAAAGCTGTAAAGATTGGTTTTCTAACAGAAAATTATAAATCAAATGCAGTATTTAGTTGTATAAGAGGAACTATCGAAAACTATCGATAGTAAGGTGTTGACTATCGATAACTATCGATGGTGCTGACTATCGATTATTCTCCACCATTGTTATATCTTCTGCCGGTTTTTAAAATTTGATAGAGCTTGTTAGATTAATCACAGTTAAAAGCTGTAAAGATTGGTTTTCTAACAGAAAATTATAAATCAAATGCAGTATTTAGTTGTATAAGAGGAACTATCGAAAACTATCGATAGTAAGGTGTTGACTATCGATAACTATCGATGGGGCTGACTATCGATTATTCTCCACCATTGCTATATTTTCTGCCGATTTTGAAAATTTGATAGAGCTTGTTAGATTAATCACAGTTAAAAGCTGTTTATATTGATTTACTAACAGAAAATTATAAATCAAATGCAGTATTTTGTTGTATAAAAGGAACTATCGAAAACTATCGATAGTAAGGTGTTGACTATCGATAACTATCGATGGGCCTGACTATCGATTATTATAACTTCTGCTGGTTTTTAAAATTTGATAGAGCTTTTTAGATTAATCACAGTTAAAAGCTGTTTATATTGATTAACTAACAGAAAATTATAAATCAAATGCAGTATTTTGTTGTATAAGAGGAACTATCGAAAACTATCGATAGTAAGGTGTTGACTATCGATAACTATCGATGGTGCTGACTATCGATTATTCTCCACCATTGTTATATTTCTGCCGGTTTTTAACTTAACTAAGTGTTTAAATCAAATAAAGTTTATTTTGTAGTCAGAGATAAAAAAAAATTGTACACAACGATTGTATTAAACCTTTTAAAACAACTCGTAAGATGCTTAGGACACCTAACCTAACTTACATCTCCACTTGTGGCTTAAAGGCAGTCATAATACAATCGTTGCATATAATAATTATATTTTTTAATTTAAAAGCATATCGAACAACTGCAAAACTTGTAAGTTAACAACAAAAAAAACTGTGTACACACAAAAATATCTATATTAATCAATAAATCAATTATTTTTTGTTAGAAGCAGCCAGATATAAGCGAGTTGCCAATAATTATTGATACGTCTTGCTCACTCAATATATTTTCTTCTCTTTCATTCTTCTTCTTTGTTTTTTTAATCTAATGGCGTCGAGATCTTAAACCAAGCACAGCGAACGTACTACTACGACTCCTCTTGCCTATTACAATAGATACAATTGAGACTTAAAATAGGAAGAAGAAAACTAAAACTAAAAATTCTAAAACTATAAACTGAAAATTCTATAACTAAAACTAAAAACTATGAACTAAAAATTCACCAAATAAAATTAGTAGAATTAGAATTTTCTACCAACAACCTAGCCAGTGCTAGGTTAATTTATTCATCCTGATATAGAGAATAAGACAAAATACAATAAAATAAAAGCCAATAAAATACAAATAAAATTGAAAAAATAAATACAAAAAATAAAAATACAATCTTATACACTAGATACCACAAATAAAATGATAAAAAATCTGAATGTTAGCAAAATAAATTCAAGAGAAACAAATAATTTCTAATATTCCAATTAAGTATAACAATATAATATCAGTGTATTTTTTTGTAGATTACGTCTTGGAGACTCCAGTTAAGGAGTATAAATAACAAGTTAAATTAACAATATTATACACTAGTTACCATAATTATTACTATATCAATTAGTGTAGTTGAGGCTTAATTCTGATGTGAAAGGAACTCTTGTACACTATAAAAAGCTAAACTAAATATTTTTTTAATTGTTTTTTAAATATTTCTATATTTTCAAGACTAAATAAAGACTGCAGTAGTTTATTGTAGAGTTTCCTACCAATATAACTAGGTTTTTGTTTGAATAAGCTACTATTGTGACTCACCAAGTGATAATCTCTGTATATTATAATTATGTACGTCAAGATTTTGGTTAATATCACTCTTTTTTACAACATATAAAGTAGCTTCATACACATATAAGCAGGGTACAGTTAGGAGAACAAGTCTCTTGTACAACGGCCTACATGAATCTAATCTATTCACTATTTCTATACACCTAACCGCATTCTTTTGTATCTTAAACACCCTATTAAGGTTTTGGTTAATATCACTCTTTTTTCATATAAAGTAGCTTCATACACATATAAGCAGGGTACAGTTAGGAGACCAAGTCTGTTGAACAACGGCCTACATGAATCTAATCTATTCACTATTTTCATACACCTAACCGCTTTCTTTTGGATATTAAACACCCTAAACTATTTTTCACATATAAAGTAGCTTCATACACATATAAGCAGGGTACAGTTAGGAGACCAAGTCTCTTGAACAACGGCCTACATGAATCTAATCTATTTACTCTTTCCATACATTTAACCGCATTCTTTTGGATCTTAAACACCCTATCAGCAGTGTTAGACTATGGCAGCGTTATATATGGCTGTTTATGGTGGTGAAACCCGTATCTGGTATTTACTAGCTATATGAATTAACAAGTGATTACTTATTAAATAAATATAATTAAACCAATTCAATTAATACAGTTCTATAAATACATTCATCGGACATGTGAAATCTGATTGGATTTGAGCAATCAGCTGTCTGGAACAACACAAGTGCAGGCTAGGCTGTCTGGAAAATTAATTTTTATTTACTTCTGATGATGCCCACATGAGTCTGAGACTTGTGCGTGGGTAATGAGGTGAATGATAACACACACATAGATGCCAGATGGAGGAGCGGGATTCGAACCACGACCGCTAAAACGACAGCAAGCTGAATTTGCGACGCCCCATCCAAACTGCGCTAAGCGGCCCGCCTCTTAACAATGCAATTATGAGGAATGCTCTTGATATTTTATTGTATTTGATGTTTTTTATATTTTAATTTGAGTATAGTATTAAATAAATAAAATATAAACACAGCCTTGGTGACACGTGATACGGAAGTGACCTTTTGTGGAAAACAGACATGAGATAAACTATGAAAATTAAATCAAGGGTTAAGGGTTAAGGGTTAAGGTTTGGTTAGGTTAAATTAGGTTAGGTTAGGTTAGGTTTTGGTGGTTTTTTGAGGGAGGTTTTGGAGGATTTTTGAGGTTTGGAGGTTTTTTAAGAGAGGTTTTGGAGGGTTTTTTGAGATTTGGAGGTCTTTTGAGGGCCGGTTTGGAGGTTTTTTGAGGTTTTGGAGGTTTCTTGAGAGAGATTTGGGAGGTTTTGGAGGTTTTTTGAGATTTGGAGGTCTTTTGAGGGCCGTTTTGGAGGTTTTTTGAGGTTTTGGAGGTCCCTTGAGGGCCGTTTTGGAGATTTTTTGAGGTTTTGGAGGTTTTTTGAAATTTGGAGGTCTTTTGAGGGCCGTTTTGGAGGTTTTTTGAGGTTTTGGAGGTCTCTTGAGGGCCGTTTTGGAGGTTTTTTGAAGTTTTGGAGGTTTTTTGAGACTTGGAGGTCTTTTGAGGGCCGTTTTGGAGGTTTTTTGAGGTTTTGGAGGGCTCTTGAGGGCCGTTTTGGAGGTTTTTTGAGGTTTTGGAGGTTTCTTGAGAGAGATTTTGGAGGTTACTTGAGGGAGGTTTTGGAGGTTTCTTGGGGGAGGTTTTTTGAGATTTGGAGGTTTTTTGAGGGCCGTTTTGGAGGTTTTTTGAGGTTTTGGAGGTCTCTTGAGGGAAGTTTTGGATGTTTCTTAAGAGAGGTTTTGGAGGTTACTTGAGGGAGGTTTTGGAGGTTTTTTGAGGGAGGTTTTGGAGGTTTTTTGAGGGAGGTTTTTTGAGGGTTTCTTCAAATGTAATTCATTTCAATCATTTGTAATGTAATGCATATAGGATTTCAGGAGCCCCTTGAGACACCAGAGGAACATTTATAAATCCTTCAGGTTTATCCTTCTGTTGGTTGGTGCCAAATATTTTAAAGGAAACATTTTTATTCTGTAATCACTTTCCAGTGGTTCGGAGCCCACCTAAAACTGTAGGTCCAACTCATAAATCACCATCATCCAACTCATTACCCACGCACAGGTCTCAGACACCATCATCCTCAAAAAAAAAAAAAATCAGTCTAATAAATTAGCTGTATCAATTTCTGTTTGTATTTTTTAAATAGAGGAATTTGAAATTTGAAATACAATCATGTTTTGTATTATGTAGTACGGTCCGCACACACAAACGTGTGTATGAAGGTACTTTATATGTAGAAAAGTGTGATATTAACCTAACCTAACACTTGATAGGGTGTTTAAGATCCAAAGAAAGCGGTTAGGTGTATGAAAATAGTGAATAGATTAGATTCATGTAGGCCGTTGTTCAAGAGACTTGGTCTCCTAACTGTACCCTGCTTATATGTGTATGAAGCTACTTTATAAGTTGTAAAAAAGAGTGATATTAACCAAAATCTTGATAGGGTGTTCAAGATCCAAAAGAAAGTGGTTAGGTGTATAGAAATAGTGAATAGATTAGATTCATGTAGGCCATTGTACAAGAGACTTGGTCTCCTAACTGTACCCTGCTTATATGTGTATGAAGCTACTTTATACGTTGTAAAAAAGAGTAATATTAACCAAAATCTTGATGTACACGATTATAATATACAGAGATTATCACTTGGTGAGTCACAATAGTAGCTTATTCAAACAAAAACCTAGTTATATTGGTGGGAAACTCTAGAACAAGCTACCGCAGTTTTTAAAGAGTCTTCAAAGTGTAGAAATATTGAAAAAAACAATTGCAAAAATATTCAGTTTAGTTTTTTATAGTGTACAAGAGTTCCTTTCACATCAAAATTAAGCCTCACCTCAACTAATTGATATAGTAATTATGGTATCTAGTGTATAATATTGTTGATCTGACTTGTCTTATACTCCTTAACTGGAGTCTCCAAGACGTAATCTACAAGAAAAAAAAAAACGTTACAACTTGTATCACTGACCTGACGGCGGACTGTCATCCAGCGTAGTGCTGACGTCCGTGTAGTCGACACTGGCGTCCAACTCGCGTTTTATACGCTCCTCTACGCCGGCCAAACCCCCTGCACCTCTAGCCATGACGGCGTTCTCTCTCTGCAGCATAGCTTTTGTCTCTTGTTCAAACCTGAAAGTTTAAAGTATTAGAAAACAGAATTTATCTAATTTCGAATTCCTTTAATTGCTATCAGTTTATACTGAAAACTTCCGCAATGGCGGATATTGACAACAGCATTGAACAGCTGATGGGAATCGATGAATGCTACTGTACAAAAATATCAGTCACCACCGGGAATCGAACCACGGACCTCTCAATTGCCGGTTGAGCGCCTTAACCACTAGACCATGGAGACCTATGTATACGGAAGTCTTCAGTATAAAGTAATAGCAATTGAAGGAATTCGAAATTAATAAATTCTGTTTATGTATATTTGTCAGTTTATTCAATTGTCAGTCACTTCAAACTAACTTATTAGAAAACATTTAAAAATATAAAAAGTATTAACTTTTCATGTGAATTTAACGACTTGCAGTCAAATATTCATTAAGAATAAGTACAACTTACTTAATCTTAACTTATCTTATTAATTATTATTAACTTACTAATCTTACTTATACTTAATGAATATTTGACTGCAAGTCGTTAAATTCACATGAAAAGTTAATATTAACAACGCAGTTCGTCGTGGAACAAGAAATCCAGGAATAAAAAGTATTATTAGATGCATAGCAACAACCACTGGTGGTTTGGAACCCACCTAAAACTGTAGGTCCAACAACTCATAAATCACAATCATCCAACTCATTACCCACGCACAGGTCTCAGACCTATGTGGGCTTCATCCTACAAAATTGTGATATTATAGAAAGAAAAAATGTCTTTATTTGGGTGAAGTTAGGACTCGCAGGTCCTCTCTCACACTAACCCCTCATCATAATATACAGGGTAGTGATAGCCGTGAGCTGTAGCAGACATATATGTTCAGTCAGATAAATATAAGCTACGAACTATGGGGCCCCTGTTTGTATGGGTGACCAATTGGATTGACCAGTAAAAAATAATCAGTTCTCTGCTGTAGATTTTCTTCCCGGTGGTTCCGAACATACCTAAAACTCCTCTCTCTCACTCACTCTCACTCTCCTTCTCTCTCTCTATCTCTGTCTCACTCACACTCTCTCACTCTATCTGTCCCTCTGTCATCCACTCTCTCTTTCTCTCACTCACTCTCTCTCCCCTCTCTCTCTCTCAAACTCAGGGGGAAGCCCCTCACACACACACTCTCTCTCTCTCACACTCTCGCTCTCTATCTCACTCACACTCTCTCACTCTATCTGTCCCTCTCTCATCCACTCTCTTTCTCTCACTCAATCTCTCTCTCTCTCTCTCTCTCTGGCACCCTCAACCCCTCTCACAAACTCTCTCACTCTCACTCTCTCTCTCTCTCTCTCTCTCTCTCTCTCTCTCTCTGCCCCTCTATCTATCTCTTCCCCCTCATACTCACACTCTCTATACATCTCACTCTCTCTCTCTCACACACTCGCTCTCTCTCTCTCTCCTTTCTCACTCCTCACTCTCTCACTCTCAAACTCTCTCCCTCGCTCACTCCCTCTACCTCCCTCACTCACTCTTTCTCACTCTCTCCCACTCATACACTCTCACTCTCTCTCACTCACTCACTATCACTCTCTCTCACTCACACTCTCTCACTCTATCTGTCCCTCTGTCATCCACTCTCTCTTTCTCTCACTCACTCTCTCTTTTCTCTCTCTCTGAAACCCTCAACCCCTCTCACAAACTCTCTCTCTTTCTCTCTCTCACAGCCCCTCACTCGCTCTCTCTTCCCCCTCACACTCACACTCTCTGTACATCTCTCACTCTCTCTCTCTCACACTCGCTCTCTCTCTCCTTTCTCACTCCTCACTCTCTCTCTCTCAAACTCTCTCCCTCGCTCTCTCCCTCTACCTCCCTCACTCACTCTCTCCCACTCATACACTCTCACTCTCTCTCACTCACTCACTATCACTCTCTCTCACTCACACTCTCTCACTCTATCTGTCCCTCTGTCATCCACTCTCTCTTTCTCTCACTCACTCTCTCTCCCCTCTCTCTCTCTCTGGCACCCTCAACCCCTCTCACAATCTCTCTCTCTCTCTCTCTGCCCCTCACTCACTCTCTCTTCCCCCTTACACTCTCTATACATCTCACTCTCTCTCTCACACACTCGCTCTCTCTCTCCTTTCTCACTCCTCACTCTCTCTCTCAAACTCTCTCCCTCTACCTCCCTCACTCACTCTTTCTCGCTCTCTCCCACTCACACTCCCTCACCCTCCCAAACTCTCTCTCTCACTCAATCTCTCTCTCTCTCTCTGTCTGTCTCTCACTCAATCACTCTCTCTCTGTCTGTCAATCTCTCTCTCCCACTCACTCTCTCTCTCACTCACTATCTCACTCTCTCTCTCTCTCTCTCCACTTATACATGGTGCGCGACCGCAACTGCAGTGGCACTAAAATTATAAGGTAATAAATGAATTTAATTGAAATTTGAACAATTAAATTAACGAATATTTAGATTAAATTAATAATTTGAACGAATATTAACATTAAATTAATAAATTAATTTCAAAAAATAATTAGATTAAATTAATAAATAAATTTGAAAGAATATTCAGATTAAATTAATAAATGAATTTCAACAAATAATTAGATTAAATTAATAATTAAATTAACGATTATTTTAATTGTGATTTACCGTCTAATTCGTTCCTGTTTGCACGCTGATAGGCCAGTGTACGTTCTAATAACTCCATCCTTGTCTACGGCGGCTGGAGGAGGTACCCCCTCCACCCTGCTCCTCGCCACCACATCACCGCCACCACCAGCATCAACGCCATCTGTCGGACACAAACAGAAACATCAACACTCACCATTTATCAAGAACGCCCAAGTATTTATGAACAACGTTAAAATGTCAACGTTAAAAAAAGAGTGATATTAACCAAATCTGTTTATTGGGTGTTTAAGATCCAAAAGAAAGCGGTTAGGTTAGGTAAAAAGTTAGGTTAGGTTAGGAAAGAGTAAATAGATTAGATTCATGTAGGCCGTTGTTCAACAGACTTGGTCTCCTAACTGTACCCTGCTTATATGTGTATGAAGCTACTTTACATGTAAATACAAACGATATTAAACAAAATCTTGATAGGGTGTTTAAGATCCAAAAGAAAGCGGTTAGGTGTATAGAAATAGTGAATAGATTAGATTCATGTAGGCCGTTGTTCAAGAGACTTGGTCTCCTAACTGTACCCTACTTATATGAGTATGAAGCTACTTTATATGTTGTAAGAACGAATGATATTAACCAAAATCTTGATAGGGTGTTTAAGATCCAAAAGAAAGCTGTCAGGTGTATAGAAATAGTAAATAGATTAGATTCATGTAGGCCGTTGTACAAGAGGCTTGGTCTCCTAACTGTACCCTGCTTATATGTGTATGAAGCTACTTTATATGTAAAAAATAGTGTAGGGTGTTGAATATACAAAATAAAGTGGTTAGGTGTATGAAAATAGTGAATAGATTAGATTCATGTAGGCCGTTGTACAAGAGGCTTGGTCTCCTAACTGTACCCTGCTTATATGTGTATGAAGCTACTTCATATGTAAAAAATAGTGTAGGGTGTTGAATATACAAAATAAAGTGGTTAGGTGTATGAAAATAGTGAATAGATTAGATTCATGTAGGCCGTTGTACAAGAGGCTTGGTCTCCTAACTGTACCCTGCTTATATGTGTATGAAGCTACTTCATATGTAAAAAATAGTGTAGGGTGTTGAATATACAAAATAAAGTGGTTAGGTGTATGAAAATAGTGAATAGATTAGATTCATGTAGGCCGTTGTACAAGAGGCTTGGTCTCCTAACTGTACCCTGCTTTATATGTGTATGAAGCTACTTCATATGTAAAAAATAGTGTAGGGTGTTGAATATACAAAATAAAGTGGTTAGGTGTATGAAAATAGTGAATAGATTAGATTCGTGTAGGCCGTTGTACAAGAGGCTTGGTCTCCTAACTGTACCCTGCTTATATGTGTATGAAGCTACTTTATATGTAAAAAATAGTGTAGGGTGTTGTAGATACAAAATAAAGTGGTTAGGTGTATGAAAATAGTGAATAGATTAGATTCATGTAGGCCGTTGTTCAACAGACTTGGTCTCCTAACTGTACCCTGCTTATATGTGTATGAAGCTACTTTATATGTTGTAAAAAAGAGTGATATTAACCAAAATCTTGATGTACACGATTATAATATACAGAGATTATCACTTGGTGAGTCTCAATAGTAGCTTATTCAAACAAAACCCGTAGTTATATTGGTAGAAAACTCTACAACAAGCTACCACAGTTTTTGAAGAGTCTTCAAAATATAGAAATATTTAAATAAACATTGGAAAAAATATTTAGTTTAGCTTTTTATAGTGTACAAGAGTTCCTTTCACATCAGAATTAAGCCTCAACTACACTAATTATTGATATAGTAATTATGGTAACTATTGTATAACATTGTTGATCTGACTTGTCTTATACTCCTTAACTGGAGTCTCCAAGACGTAATCTACAAAAAAAAAGCATGTTCATATTTATGCATTTGTCTTCTGCACTTGGCAATTTTCGTGTTTGTTTGCACAAATGTCTTGGAATGAACAATAAATTCAAATTCTCTCAACTCTAAGAACTCTTGTAATGCCTTACATTAATACGTTACATTTTAAGTTTTCCTTGAAACTGAAGCAACTCTCATTAGTACATTTTTTATTTTTTAAATTTTTTCATTATTTTGATGAGAGGAAACCACCTTAGAAGTTTGTCGGATTACTTGTGGGACATTCTGTATATAACGCTGGGCATATAGAAGGCCTCTTGGGAAAGAAGAAGAAGAACCATAAGTAATTATTGAAATGTGCTTCTAATACTCTGTGCAATTGTGATCTCTAAATGGTCAAACTGAAACAAAAAAAAAAAAGCTGGGCATTCACGTTCCGATTTGCAGTACGACTTGTGGTCCAACCTCCAGGGTTGGATCCGATATCGGACCGTGAATGGGCTTGTTGGATAGTTGCAAGTGTAGATGGACGACTAGAGGGACAACTGGAAGGTTCGACTTCCGACTGTAGACGGAGTTGGAGCGTGAGTGGGGGAGTCGGATCAGAGTCGTCCAACTTACCTCAGTCACCTTTGGGCAACTTCGGTTACATATTTTTTCCTACAGTGACCCGAAAAAGTGCCTATTTTTGCACTAACTGTAGCACGCAAAATAGTCTATTCCTGCACCAGTGCGGGAAAGTAAATTCCAGTGCAGGAAAGTTCTTTTCCGTACTCCAGATTTGCAACCTAACAACACAAAATAGTGAGCATGTAATATGCAGGTACCCTATTCTGCATTCAAAAATAGGTTGGCTACTCTGCTTCAGCTGTGAATAGTTGTTGTAGTTGTTGTTGATGAAATCGATTTGATTCGAAGATAGGTTATGTGAGGAATTTTCAGGTTATGTATGCCCTGTTTTGTTCTGTTTGAATTACTTTATACATTACTGTAGGAAAAATTTAATCTGTAATATGAGTGCAAAGTATTGTTTCCGCACTCAAGAAACTTTTTTCACTCGCCTTCGGCTTGTGAAAAAACTGTTTCTCTCGATGCAGAAAAAGGCTATTTTTAGTTATAGTAGATTGTTAGGTTAAGGCAGCTGGTGTAGCAGTTTGATCAAATCAGCTGATACTTTCACAATATTGAATTACGATATTGATTCCATCAAAAATGCTTCTGATTGGTCCAGAACCCGTGTTATAATGTAGATCCTGTACTATAATGAGCTCATTATGCAACGGGTTTCAAAAAGCATTACGAATAGACAGCAGCTGTTTTGGCATCAATTGTGAAACTGTAATGTATACATTATGATGACATGGTCAAAGATAAAATATTTTATCTACGACCATGTCATAATGTATACATTACAGTTTCACAATTGATGCCAAAACAGCTGTCTTTTCGAAATGCTTTTTGAAACCGTTGCATAATGAGCTCATTATAGTACAGGTTCTACATTATAACATGGGTTCTGGACCAATCAGAAGCATTTTTGATGGAATCAATGTTGTAATTCAATATTGTGAAACTATCAGCTGATTTGATCAAACTGCTACACCAGCTGCTTTAACCTAACCTAACAATCTACTATAACTTCTCGTATTTGAGATGAGAGGTTAGGTATCTCTGACAGTCACAGGTAAAATGAAATTGTTTTAATTAAATGTATACTAGTGGTCGTAGATAAAATAGTGTATGCAACGATTTTATTTGGCCATTAAAGCACTCGTGAGATATTTATAGCACTCGCATTCGCTCGTGTTATAACTTACATCTAACTCGTGCCTTAATAAGGGTCAAAATAAAATCGTTGCATAAACTACTAAATTAACATTCAATTTAATTTCACTCACCACCGACAGCCCCACAATTGCCAGCCCGGCTCTTAGTCAGTCGGCCATGATGGTGCCTGGTAGAAGCGGCCAAAATACTTCCCGAAAACAGCACCGACTCCCTAATGGAAGCGGCCACTCCGCCTTTAGCCGACTCCTCACTCGTCGCCTGCGTAGTCGCCTGCTGTTGCTTCGTGCTCCCGCTACGTGACTTGGATTTGTGCATTTTTCGATTTGCCGCGCCTATAATGGACACAACTATGTCTTTCGCCGAAATATCTTTCAGGTTACCACCGGCCCCAGACGAGGATGACGATATGTCACTCCCACTCTTCATACCTTTCAAAAACACACAGAAATTGAATTAAAAAACTATCCAATATACATTGTGTAATATCACGGCCTCCTCTTTGTTAGAACAAGGCCTGAGTAAAATTTTTTTATTTTATTAGTTTATTTTCAATAATAAATTGAAATTGAAATTGAAAATAGTTATTTATGTATTAAGAGCGTGAAGCGCGACTTTATCGCTCGAGCCAAAACATTTACTGCGCGATGCATAGCGGAGCGCAGTAATTTTGCGAGAGCGATAAAGAAGCTTCACGCGCGAATTGCATACAATATTTTTCCTAAAACTGCAGTTCTGAATTCCAACACAATAAAAGCTTGTAGTTTGTAACATCACAGACCATTTGCAGATTTGGTTAGCGTGCGCCATTGTTGAGGTTATGTCAATTTCACGGATTCCGTGATCCACCAATGAGAAGGCATCAAAATCAAAACAGAAGCGTAAAGAAAACAGCTGGCGAGCGTAAAGTACTTTACCGCTTGCTGAGCAGTAAAGAGGTATTTTACAATTAGTTTTCAGTATGTAAAGAACTACTTTACGAGCAGTTGTAGGAAAAGTACTTTTCGTCATACTTGTAGGTTATGGACAGTTTACCAGTCAAGCAATCAATGTGGTAAACAGCTGTTTACAGAAATCAAAAACAGCTGATGTCATTTGATGATTATTACCGTACACTGTGTGGTAAAAATCATCAAATGATTATTACCGCACTCTATGGGTGGTTGTGGCTACCACTTCACTGAAAAACCATTTGCTCGAAAGCTAGATCAGCTGATCTAGAACCATTATTGCCACATTTCACCTTGAGTTGGTGTGTTGAGGTTATGTTTGTATAACAATGATTTATAGTTTCTTAGTTCAACTTATCTGCTATTTTAGACTTGTATGACGAAAAATATCGTACGTAACTCGTCCGGGAAGATGTTTACCATACTCGTATGATAATACCGCACTCGACTTCGTCTCGTGCGTTAACTTATCATACTCGTATGTTAAACACCATTTCCCGCACTTGTAACGTAATATACTATTACCGCTTGCGGAGCAGTAAAGAGGTATTTTACGATTAGTTTTCAGTGCGTAAAGAACTACTTTATGAGCAGTTGTAGGAAAAGTACTTTACCACTTGTGGAGCAGTGAAGAGGTATTTTACAATTAGTTTTCAGTACGTAAAGAACTACTTTACGAGCAGTTGTAGGAAAAAAAAATTATTATTATTTTTATTTAAATATCAAAAGAAAAGGTGTTATGGAACTACATCAAATTATGTCCAGTAATGTTTAATAAGGTTTGGTAAAATTGCAGAAAGACAGTATACGTTTTGAAATTATAATGTTTTGGTATTGATATAATGATTCCATTGAAATTGAATTTATTGCCACATAAAAAAACAGAAACATTACAAATGTCATTGTACAATATAAAACTAAATAATAATACACTTCTACATTATATTAATCTACATAACTACAAGATCTTTTGTATTAGTGATTACAATGTAATTCTATGTAAAATAACGGTCTGAGTGAAAATTTTACAATCACTCTATTTAAAATGTTTCCAGAAAACTGGCACTGTATCTCAATTAAGTAATACGTTTTATTACGTTATCCAGGATGAGTACACTTACGCCCTTTAATAAGACGCTTTGTCAGGTTAGACAAAGAAGCAAGTGCACTCCAGATAATGTGAGTAATATTTATTACTCAATTTACATACAAAAGCTGTTTATTTGTTTTCCTACAGCTGCTCGTAAAGTAGTTCTTTACATACTGAAAACTAATTGTAAAATACCTCTTTACTGCTCCGCTAGCGGTAAAGTACTTTACGCTCGCCAGCTGTTTTCTTTACGCTTCTGTTTTGATTTTGATGTCTTCTCATTGGTGGATCACAGAATCCGTGAAATTCACATAACCTCAAAAAAGGCAAACGCTAACCAAATCCGCGCACGGTCTGTGATGTTACAAACTACAAGCTTTTATTGTGTTGGAATCCAGAACTGCAGTTTTAGGAAAAATATTGTATGCAATTTGTGCGTGAAGCTTCTTTATTGCTCTCGCAAAATTACTGCGCTCTGCTATGCGTCGCGCAGTAAATGTTTTGGCTTGAGCGATAAAGTCGCGTTTCACACTCTTAATACATAACTAACTATTATCTACGACCATGTCATAATGTATACATTACAGTTTCACAATTGATGCCAAAAAAGCTGTCTTTTTGAAATGGTTTTTGAATCCCATTGCATAATGAGCTCATTATAGTACAGGTTCTACATTATAACACGGGTTCTGGACCAATCAGAAGCATTTTTGATGGAATCAATATCGTAATTCAATATTGTGAAACTATCAGCTGATTTGATGAAACTGCTACACCAGCTGCTTTAACCTAACAATCTACTATAACTTCTCGTATTTGAGATGAGAGGTTAGGTATCTCTGACAGTCACAGGTAAAATGAAATTGTTTTAATTAAATGTATACTAGTGGTCGTAGATAAAATAGTGTATGCCACGATTTTATTTTGACCCTTATTTAGGCACGAGTTAGATGTAAGTTATAACACGAGTGAATGCGAGTGTTATAAATATCTCACAAGTGCTTTAATGGCCAAATAAAATCGTCGCATACACTATTTTATCTACGACCACTAGTATACATTTAATTAAAACAATTTCATTTTACCTGTGACTGTCAGAGATACCTTACCTCTCATCTCAAATACGAGAAGTTATAGTAGATTGTTAGGTTAGCAGCTTAGTTAGCAGTTTGATCAAATCAGCTGATAGTTTCACAATATTGAATTACAATATTGATAAATGCTTCTGATTGGTCCAGAACCCGTGTTATAATGTAGAACCTGTACTATAATGAGCTCATTATGCAACGGGTTTCAAAAAGCATTTCGGAAAGACAGCTGTTTTGGCATCAATTGTGAAACTGTAATGTATACATTATGATGACATGGTCGTAGATAAATATAATTTACACCACGTAAATGTTGCAGCGACAACTGGGTCGGCTTATAACCTCACTTTTCAGCTAGTAAACAATAAATAAAGCTTAAACAGAATTTATTAATTTCGAATTCCTTCAATTGCTATCAGTTTATACTGAAGACTTCCGCAATGGCGGATATTGACAACAGTATTTAATAGCTGATGGAAATCGATGAATGCTACTGTACAAAAATATCAGTCACCACCGGGAATCGAACCATGGACCTCCCAATTGCCGGTCGGGCGCCTTAACCACTAGCTTATTTACAGTCTCAATTAGACAATCTGATCGACTCACCTTGGACCTTATGAATGTTTTCCAGTAGCAGGCTGTGATTGTCGGAGATGTGATCGACAGAGGGAGGGGGCACCGAGAGCGACCCCCCCTCCAATCCCCCCACTCCCGCCCCCCCGCCATTGCTGCTCAACTGTAGCCTATCAATGTCGTCATCACTGAAGCACCAGTCCGCCTGTAATTTACACACAACATAATAATATTAAATTAAATTAAAACACAAAGAAATTATCCAAATTTAACCGAAAAACTTTTTATGTAATTCTTTATAGCCGTAACATTCCTTAGTAATGGCGAAGGTGATATTGTGGAAGGTATCCATAATGAATAATAAGACGAAATTGTCACAACCACATTCATTAAAACTTTGAGAAACTAGTTTCAGTTGTTACACCATTGTCAATCTCAATCAAACTAAGTTTCAAACCATTGATAATGGTGTAACAACCGAAACTAGTTTCTCTAAGTTTTAATAAATGTGGTTGTGACAATTTCGTCTTATTATTCATCAAGTTTTACATAGCATATTATGGGAGTATTCACACCAGACCGATTGAATTGCTTTCAAGTTTAACATAGGATATTATGGGAGTATTCACACCAGACCGATTGAATTGCTTTCAAGTTTAACATAGGATATTATGGGAGTATTCACACCAGACCGATTGAATTGCTTTCAAGTTTAACATAGGATATTATGGGAGTATTCACACCAGACCGATTGAATTGCTTTCAATAGCGGTAACACTTTATGCCAGTATTTTTCTTTTATAGAAACAATACAAAATGACTGGAAACTGATCATAAATAAGCCAACTTCAATTTTTTTAATTTTTTTTTTGGAAGGATGAAACCCACATAGGTAATGAGTTGGATGATGGTGATTGGACCTACAGTTTTATGTGGGTTCCTAACCACCCGCAAGTGATTCTAAAGCAGAGAACAGTGTCTTTTTTGCTGGCCAATCTAATCGGTCACCGTTACAAAAAGGTGCCTCCCAGCTCGTAGCTTATCTCTATCTGATTGAACAGATACCTGCTACGGCTCGCGGCTATCACTTCTCTAATCGGTCACCGTTACAAACAGGACCTACGAGAACGCAGCTTATCTATCTGATTGAACAGATACCTGCTACGGCTCGCGGCTATCACTTCTCTAATCGGTCACCGTTACAAACAGGACCTACGAGAACGCAGCTTATCTCTATCTGATTGAACAGATACCTGCTACGGCTAAAAAACACCATCCAATCTTTCATGCAAGGTTTGCTCCAGTAGAACACTTTGGTATCACTTTTTAAAGCAGAGAACGTGTCTTTTTTGCTGGCCAATCTAATCGGTCACCTTCACAAAGAGTGCCCCTGCAAAACGTAGCTTATCTCTATCTGATTGAACAGTGAGCGGGACTTGGAGACAAATCCGTACTCTTTCATGAAATTATTGATGAAATGAAAAGGAGAAAATGAAAACGAAATGAAAAAGAGAAAAATAAAAATGTATTTACAAAAATATAATGAAGCTAAGCCTTTTCCTGTTTTGTAATGAGCTCCTATAGTAACCTAACCTAACTTTTCAAAAATAAAGACCTTGTCTTGGACTAGAAAAAGTATCAAGAAATTGAAAAATGAATAAACTATATTATAACATTATAGGACACTATACATATATAACATTATGTGAAGTGATAGCCGCGAGCCGTAGCAGGTATCTGTTCAATCAGATAGAGATAAGCTACAAGCTGGGAGGCACCTGTTTGTAACGGTGACCGATTAGAGAAGTGATAGCCGCGAGCCGTAGCAGGTATCTGTTCAATCAGATAGAGATAAGCTGCGTTCTCGTAGGTCCTGTTTGTAACGGTGACCGATTAGAGAAGTGATAGCCGCAAGCCGTAGCAGGTATCTGTCCAATCAGATAGAGATAAGCTGCGTTCTCGTAGGTCCTGTTTGTAACGGTGACCGATTAGAGAAGTGATAGCCGCGAGCCGTAGCAGGTATCTGTTCAATCAGATAGAGATAAGCTACGTGCTGGGAGGCACCTGTTTGTAACGGTGACCGATTAGAGAAGTGATAGCCACGAGCCGTAGCAGGTATCTGTTCAATCAGATAGAGATAAGCTGCGTTCTCGTAGGTCCTGTTTGTAACGGTGACCGATTAGAGAAGTGATAGCCGCGAGCCGTAGCAGGTATCTGTTCAATCAGATAGAGATAAGCTACGTGCTGGGAGGCACCTGTTTGTAACGGTGACCGATTAGAGAAGTGATAGCCACGAGCCGTAGCAGGTATCTGTTCAATCAGATAGATAAGCTGCGTTCTCGTAGGTCCTGTTTGTAATGGTGACCGATTAGAGAAGTGATAGCCGCAAGCCGTAGCAGGTATCTGTCCAATCAGATAGAGATAAGCTGCGTTCTCGTAGGTCCTGTTTGTAACGGTGACCGATTAGAGAAGTGATAGCCGCGAGCCGTAGCAGGTATCTGTTCAATCAGATAGAGATAAGCTACGTGCTGGGAGGCACCTGTTTGTAACGGTGACCGATTAGAGAAGTGATAGCCACGAGCCGTAGCAGGTATCTGTTCAATCAGATAGATAAGCTGCGTTCTCGTAGGTCCTGTTTGTAATGGTGACCGATTAGAGAAGTGATAGCCACGAGCCGTAGCAGGTATCTGTTCAATCAGATAGAGATAAGCTGCGTTCTCGTAGGTCCTGTTTGTAACGGTGACCGATTAGAGAAGTGATAGCCACGAGCCGTAGCAGGTATCTGTTCAATCGGATAGAGATAAGCTGCGTTCTCGTAGGTCCTGTTTGTAACGGTAACCGATTAGAGAAGTGATAGCCGCGAGCCGTAGCAGGTATCTGTTCAATCAGATAGAGATAAGCTGCGTTCTCGTAGGTCCTGTTTGTAACGGTGACCGATTAGAGAAGTGATAGCCACGAGCCGTAGCAGGTATCTGTTCAATCAGATAGATAAGCTGCGTTCTCGTAGGTCCTGTTTGTAACGGTGACCGACTAGAGAAGTGATAGCCGCGAGCCGTAGCAGGTATCTGTTCAATCAGATAGATAAGCTGCGTTCTCGTAGGTCCTGTTTGTAACGGTGACCGATTAGAGAAGAGATAGCCGCGAGCCGTAGCAGGTATCTGTTCAATCAGATAGAGATAAGCTGCGTTCTCGTAGGTCCTGTTTGTAACGGTGACCGATTAGAGAAGAGATAGCCGCGAGCCGTAGCAGGTATCTGTTCAATCACATAGATAAGCTGCGTTCTCCTAGGTCCTGTTTGTAACGGTGACCGATTAGAGAAGAGATAGCCGCGAGCCGTAGCAGGTATCTGTTCAATCAGATAGAGATAAGCTGCGTTCTCGTAGGTCCTGTTTGTAACGGTGACCGACTAGATAAGTGATAGCCGCGAGCCGTAGCAGGTATCTGTTCAATCAGATAGAGATAAGCTGCGTTCTCGTAGGTCCTGTTTGTAACGGTGACCGATTAGAGAAGTGATAGCCGCGAGCCATAGCAGGTATCTGTTCAATCAGATAGAGATAAGCTGCGTTCTCGTAGGTCCTGCTTGTAACGGTGACCGATTAGAGAAGAGATAGCCGCGAGCCGTAGCAGGTATCTGTTCAATCGGATAGAGATAAGCTGCGTTCTCGTAGGTCCTGTTTGTAACGGTGACCGATTAGAGAAGAGATAGCCGCGAGCCGTAGCAGGTATCTGTTCAATCGGATAGAGATAAGCTGCGTTCTCGTAGGTCCTGTTTGTAACGGTGACCGATTAGAGAAGTGATAGCCGCGAGCCGTAGCAGGTATCTGTTCAATCAGATAGAGATAAGCTGCGTTCTCGTAGGTCCTGTTTGTAACGGTGACCGATTAGAGAAGTGATAGCCGCGAGCCGTAGCAGGTATCTGTTCAATCAGATAGAGATAAGCTGCGTTCTCGTAGGTCCTGTTTGTAACGGTGACCGATTAGAGAAGTGATAGCCGCGAGCCGTAGCAGGTATCTGTTCAATCAGATAGAGATAAGCTGCGTTCTCGTAGGTCCTGTTTGTAACGGTGACCGATTAGAGAAGTGATAGCCGCGAGCCGTAGCAGGAATCTGTTCAATCGGATAGAGATAAGCTGCGTTCTCGTAGGTCCTGTTTGTAACGGTGACCGATTAGAGAAGTGATAGCCGCGAGCCGTAGCAGGTATCTGTTCAATCAGATAGAGATAAGCTGCGTTCTCGTAGGTCCTGTTTGTAACGGTGACCGATTAGAGAAGTGATAGCCGCGAGCCGTAGCAGGAATCTGTTCAATCGGATAGAGATAAGCTGCGTTCTCGTAGGTCCTGTTTGTAACGGTGACCGATTAGAGAAGTGATAGCCGCGAGCCGTAGCAGGTATCTGTTCAATCAGATAGAGATAAGCTGCGTTCTCGTAGGTCCTGTTTGTAACGGTGACCGACTAGAGAAGAGATAGCCGCGAGCCATAGCAGGTATCTGTTCAATCGGATAGAGATAAGCTGCGTTCTCGTAGGTCCTGTTTGTAACGGTGACCGATTAGAGAAGTGATAGCCGCGAGCCGTAGCAGGTATCTGTTCAATCAGATAGAGATAAGCTGCGTTCTCGTAGGTCCTGTTTGTAACGGTGACCGATTAGAGAAGTGATAGCCGCGAGCCATAGCAGGTATCTGTTCAATCAGATAGAGATAAGCTGCGTTCTCGTAGGTCCTGTTTGTAACGGTGACCGATTAGAGAAGTGATAGCCGCGAGCCGTAGCAGGTATCTGTTCAATCAGATAGAGATAAGCTGCGTTCTCGTAGGTCCTGTTTGTAACGGTGACCGATTAGAGAAGTGATAGCCGCGAGCCGTAGCAGGTATCTGTTCAATCAGATAGAGATAAGCTGCGTTCTCGTAGGTCCTGTTTGTAACGGTGACCGATTAGAGAAGTGATAGCCGCGAGCCGTAGCAGGAATCTGTTCAATCGGATAGAGATAAGCTGCGTTCTCGTAGGTCCTGTTTGTAACGGTGACCGATTAGAGAAGTGATAGCCGCGAGCCGTAGCAGGTATCTGTTCAATCAGATAGAGATAAGCTGCGTTCTCGTAGGTCCTGTTTGTAACGGTGACCGACTAGAGAAGAGATAGCCGCGAGCCATAGCAGGTATCTGTTCAATCGGATAGAGATAAGCTGCGTTCTCGTAGGTCCTGTTTGTAACGGTGACCGATTAGAGAAGTGATAGCCGCGAGCCGTAGCAGGTATCTGTTCAATCAGATAGAGATAAGCTGCGTTCTCGTAGGTCCTGTTTGTAATGGTGACCGATTAGAGAAGTGATAGCCGCGAGCCATAGCAGGTATCTGTTCAATCAGATAGAGATAAGCTGCGTTCTCGTAGGTCCTGTTTGTAACGGTGACCGATTAGAGAAGAGATAGCCGCGAGCCGTAGCAGGAATCTGTTCAATCGGATAGAGATAAGCTGCGTTCTCGTAGGTCCTGTTTGTAACGGTGACCGATTAGAGAAGTGATAGCCGCGAGCCATAGCAGGTATCTGTTCAATCAGATAGAGATAAGCTGCGTTCTCGTAGGTCCTGTTTGTAACGGTGACCGATTAGAGAAGTGATAGCCGCGAGCCGTAGCAGGGATCTGTTCAATCAGATAGAGATAAGCTGCGTTCTCGTAGGTCCTGTTTGTAACGGTGACCGATTAGAGAAGTGATAGCCGCGAGCCGTAGCAGGTATCTGTTCAATCAGAGAGATAAGCTGCGTTCTCGTAGGTCCTGTTTGTAACGGTGACCGATTAGAGAAGTGATAGCCGCGAGCCGTAGCAGGTATCTGTTCAATCAGATAGAGATAAGCTGCGTTCTCGTAGGTCCTGTTTGTAACGGTGACCGATTAGAGAAGTGATAGCCGCAAGCCGTAGCAGGTATCTGTCCAATCAGATAGAGATAAGCTGCGTTCTCGTAGGTCCTGTTTGTAACGGTGACCGATTAGAGAAGTGATAGCCGCGAGCCATAGCAGGTATCTGTTCAATCAGATAGATAAGCTGCGTTCTCGTAGGTCCTGTTTGTAACGGTGACCGATTAGAGAAGTGATAGCCGCGAGCCGTAGCAGGTATCTGTTCAATCAGATAGAGATAAGCTGCGTTCTTGTAGGTCCTGTTTGTAACGGTGACCGATTAGAGAAGAGATAGCCGCGAGCCGTAGCAGGTATCTGTTCAATCGGATAGAGATAAGCTGCGTTCTCGTAGGTCCTGTTTGTAACGGTGACCGATTAGAGAAGTGATAGCCGCGAGCCGTAGCAGGTATCTGTTCAATCAGATAGAGATAAGCTGCGTTCTCGTAGGTCCTGTTTGTAACGGTGACCGATTAGAGAAGAGATAGCCGTGAGCCGTAGCAGGTATCTGTTCAATCACATAGATAAGCTGCGTTCTCGTAGGTCCTGTTTGTAACGGTGACCGATTAGAGAAGAGATAGCCGCGAGCCGTAGCAGGTATCTGTTCAATCAGATAGAGATAAGCTGCGTTCTCGTAGGTCCTGTTTGTAACGGTGACCGATTAGAGAAGAGATAGCCGCGAGCCGTAGCAGGTATCTGTTCAATCGGATAGAGATAAGCTGCGTTCTCGTAGGTCCTGTTTGTAACGGTGACCGATTAGAGAAGTGATAGCCGCGAGCCGTAGCAGGTATCTGTTCAATCAGATAGAGATAAGCTGCGTTCTCGTAGGTCCTGTTTGTAACGGTGACCGATTAGAGAAGTGATAGCCGCGAGCCATAGCAGGTATCTGTTCAATCAGATAGAGATAAGCTACGTGCTGGTAGGCACCTGTTTGTAACGGTGACCGATTAGATTGGCCAGCAAAAAAGAATCACTGTAAAATATCACTTGCGGGTGGTTTGGAACCCACCTAAAACTGTAGTAGGTCCAATCACCATCATCCAACTCATTACCCACGCACAAGTCTCAAACCTATGTGGGCTTCATCCTCAAAAAAAAAAGCAAAAAAAAACTGAAGAATCGAACTTACATGCAGTATGAGCGTTTCTACGATGCGACACTGGTGCGACATGTCGGTGACCAGAGTGAGCATACTGTCGTCATCAGCTGTGCGCACCAGGGTGGGTCCGAAAACAATTGCCAGATTGCGCGCCTCCATTTTATTTACATCACTACGCTCGACTACGCGCTTCAGGTGAGCCATCACAAAGCGCAGCGTCTCAAAATGGTGGTCGGGCAGTGAGTGCACCTACAATACAAACAAATTTACGTTTATTAATAGCATAATTAAAACAAAGCTAATGTTGGCGCATGCGGAGGACTAACCAGAATGTGGAAGGTGAACAACGATTTGCTCAATCTCTCCAATATTTTTTTTTTATCAGACTGCTTCACATCATTAAAAGTGATGTATAGATAAAAAATTCTCCTGTTTTGTCTGTATTAAAATAAACTGAAATGAAATTAAAACAAAGCTACGCTAATGTCGGCGCATACGAGGTACTAACCTGAATGTGGATAGTAAACAACAATTTGCTCAATCTCTCCAATCTGTTTTTTTGATCAGCCTGATTACACCACTATAAAAATGTACATAGATAAAAAATGCTCTTGTTTTGTCTGTATTAAAATAAAATGAAATTAAATTAAAACAAAGCTATGCTAATGTCGGCGCATACGAGGTACTAACCTGAATGTGGATAGTAAACAACAATTTGCTCAAACTCTCCAATCTGTTTTTTTGATCAGCCTGATTACACCACTATAAAAATGTCTATATAAAAATGCTCTTGTTTTGTCTGTATTAAAATGAAATTATATTAAAACAAAGCTACAATGTCGGCGCATACGAGGTACTAACCTGAATGTGAAAGGTAAACAACAATTTGCTTAATCTCTCCATCAATTTTTTTTAATCAGCTTGCTTTATACATCACTAAAAAACTGTTTCAAAAAAAAATGCTCTTGTTTTGTCTGTATTAGAATGAACTGGAATTAAATTTAAAAAAAGCTACGCTAATGTCGGCGCATGCAAAGTACTAACCTGGATGGGTAATGTGAACAAACAATTTGCTCAATCTCTCAAACTAGTTTCGGTTGTTCGGTTGTTAGATGAGGCGTATCTACTGGAACAGGTATTTTTACTGAGTATTTGAACGTACAGTCTAGCACCTAGTATTCGAAGAACAAAATACTCAGATATCGGTGAGTATTTCTAGAAACTAGTAGACTACACGAGTGGAGCTTGTAATTTGAGAAACTAGTTTCGGTTGTTTCGCCATTATCAATCTCGATCAAACAAGTTCGGTAATTTGCAAGCTTTGTAATTATGGGAGCATTCACACCAGACCGATTGTAATGCTGTCAAGTTTGTAATTTGTAATTTGCAGTTGTACAGTAGCTACTAATAGCTCATTTCTCGTTATAGAACTATTCAACTACTCACTCACTCTTTCTCGCTCACTCTCACGCTCTCTCTCTATTCACTATACTCGATTGTAGGCGCATGCGTCTAGATTGTCTTTGGTTGCGTATGGCGTACGCGCGTACTTTTCCAGTAAAAGTAAATTCGTATGGCTTTTCGTGGTGGGTAGGCCCTTACGGGTCTTTTTCAGTACAAATACTTCTTGAGTACTTGAGTACGAGTACTAAAAAGTAGTTTGTTACTCAAGCGTCTCAAGGTCTTGCCGTCCGCGTCTCATTTCGCTACAGCACATTTGAGAGCAACTCAATAATTAGATTCGTGCTGTATTTAACACGAGTAATGAAGATTCGTGCTGTATTTAACACGAGTAATAAAGATTCGTGCTGTATTTAACACGAGTAATAAAGATTCGTGCTGTATTTAACACGAGTAATAAAGATTCGTGCTGTATTTAACACGAGTAATAAAGATTCGTGCTGTATTTAACACGAGTAATAAAGATTCGTGCTGTATTTAACATGAGTAATGAAGATTCGTGCTGTATTTAACGTGATAAACAGTACCAGTACCGCAGTACGATACTCTCTTGTACGTCTACTCTGGCAAACTGGCTAATATAAAATACTACCTAGTATTTTGGAACAGTTATTTGGAATAGGTATTAGAACGTACTAGTACTCGGAATACTTAGTATCAGAAAAACCTAGTACGACCCATCTCTAGTTGTAACCTGAATGTAAAATAATGCTTGCAGTGAAATAAACAATCTATAGTCTCTAAAATAGTAACAATAGAAGACCGTCGGTCGGTCGCACCCGCTTATCTCTTCAGTTCTCTATTTTACAAGGAATAAGTTTTCTGCATACTCAATAATAAGACGAAATTGCCACAACCACATTTATTAAAAAAATATTGAGAAACTAGTTTCGGTTGTTATACCATTATCAATCTCTATCAAACTTGTTTGATCCAACTTTGAATCAAACTTGTTTGATTGAGATTGATAATGGTATAACAACCGGAACTAGTTTCTCACTATTTTTTTTAATAAATGTGGTTGTGACAATTTCGTCTTATTATTCAGTATGTATACCTTACACAATACCACCTTCGTCACTACAAAGAACGTTAAACTTGAGTCTTTTTAATCGGTCTGGTGTGAATGCTCCCATAATATTCTATGTAAAACTTGACAGCATTTCAATCGGTCTGGTGTGAATGCTCCCATAATATTCTATGTAAAACTTGACAGCATTTCAATCGGTCTGGTGTGAATACTCCCATAATATTCTATGTAAAACTTGACAGCATTTCAATCGGTCTGGTGTGAATACTCCCATAATATTCTATGTAAAACTTGACAGCATTTCAATCGGTCTGGTGCGAATGCTCCTATAATATTCTATGTTGAACTTGAGTATTTTCAATCGGTCTCGTGTGAATACTGCCATAATATACTATGTTAAACATGAAAGCAATTCAATCGGACTGGTGTGAATGCTCCCATAAAATTCTGTTAAACTTAACAGCATTTCAATCGGTCTGGTGTGAATGCTCCCATAACATTCTATGTTAAACTTGATGAATAATAAGATGAAATTGTCACAACCACATTTATTAAAAAATACTGAGATACTAGTTTCGGTTGTTACACCATTATCAATCTCAAACAAACCGCAGCAGATTGATTGTGATTGATAATGGCGTAACAACTGAAACTAGTTTCTCCAAGTTTTAATAAATGTGGTTGTGACAATTTCGTCTTATTATTCATTATGGATAACTTCCACAATATCACCTTCGCCACTAAAAAGAACGTTTTTTGCATACTATCCCAACCAGGCTAGGACTTGGGATGTTTCTTTTTCATTCATTCATCTTTGGAATAGCTATTTGTTTAACTAGAGTGCAAAATAGCGTTTTTCTGCATCGAGAGAAACAGTTTTTTTCATGAGCCAAAGGCGAGTGAAAAAAGTTTCTCGAGTGCAGAAACAATACTTTGCACTCGTATTACACATTAAATTTTTCCTACAGTATTGTATAAAGTAATTCAAACAGAACAAAACAGGACATACATAACCTGACAATTCCTCACATAACCTATCTTCGAATCAAATCGATTTCAACAACAATAACTACAACAACTATTTCACAGCTGAATCAGAGTAGCCAACCTATTTTTGAATGCAGAATAGGGAACCTGCGTATTACTACATGCTCACTATTTTGTGTTGTTAGGTTGCAAATTTGGAGTGCGGAAATAGTTATTTATGTATTAAGAGCGTGAAGCGCGACTTTATCGCTCGAGCCAAAACATTTACTGCGCGACGCACAGCGGAGCGCAGTAATTTTGCGAGAGCGATAAAGAAGCTTCACGCGCGAAATACATACAATATTTTTCCTACAACTGCAGTTCTGGATTCCAACACAATAAAAGTTTGTAGTTTGTAACATCACAGACCATGCGCGGATTTGGTTAGCGTTCGACTTTTTTGAGGTTATGTGAATTTCACGGATTCCGTGATCCACCAATGAGAAGACATCAAAATCAAAACAGAAGCGTAAAGAAAACAGCTGGCGAGCGTAAATAAGTACTTTACCGCTTGCGGAGCAGTAAAGAGGTATTTTACAATTAGATTTCAGTACGTAAAGAACTACTTTACGATCAGCTGTAGGAAAAGTACATTCCCGCACTGTAATTTACTTTCCCGCACTGGTGCAGGAATAGACTATTTTGCGTGCTACAGTTAGTGCAAAAATAGGCACTTTTTCGGGTCACTGTAGGAAAAGGAATTTTATTTAATGGTTATATCGTACAATATATTTAAATTTGTATTACGATAAAAGAATGTTTTCTGTCTATTGTACAATTATCTTATGGACGAACACATTTATTTACAAGGGAAGTGATAGCCGCAAGCCGTAGCCGGTATCTGTTCAATCAGATAGAGATAAGCTGCGTTCTCCTGGGTCCTATTTGTAACGGTGACCGATTAGATTGGCCAGCAACAAAGACACTGTTCTCTGCTGTAAAATCACTTCCCGTTGGTTGGGAACCCACCTAAAACTGTAGGTCCAAACACCATTATCCAACTCATTACCCACGCACAGGTCTCAAACCTATGTGGGCTTTATCCTCAAAAAAAAAAAAAAAAAACACTTAGAAAATCGAAGCTCGCTGAAATGCAGTTAAGGTCAACCGAGAAAGACACGAAAGTGCCGTTATTAAAATTTGGCCAACCTAAGTAGGCTTCATCCTCAAAAAAAAAACTTAGAAAATTGAAGCTTGCTGAAATGCAGTTAAGGTCAACCGAGAAAGACACAAAAGTGCCGTTATTAAAATTTGCCAACCAAATTAGTCTTCATCCTCAAAAAAACACTCAGAAAATTGAAGCTCACTGAAATGCAGTTATGGTCAACCGAGAAAGACACAAAAGTGCTGTTATTAAAATTTGGCCAACCTAAGTAGGCTTCATCCTCAAAAAAAAACTTAATTCAATTTCAAATACACATTCAATGGCAACAGCTACACAGGCAACCAGCAACTCCACTCACCAACTTCCTAATGGTGGCCGCTCTCAGCAGTGGATCCGTAATTTTGTCCGCCGCAATGAAAAGCGGATAGAGGTCGCTGGTGAGCAGGGCGTCGGGCAGTCGCCGGAACAGTGACTTCAACAGTGACGACACCACGTTGACATCGGCCTGCGCCACCAGTTGCGTCACCAAGTGGCCGCCACCGGCCCTGTTCACCTGTTCGGTGAGGGCGGTTACGGCTGCCGTGTTGCCGGGTACCCTGTATACACCGACCACTTCAAGGCCACGAGATTCAACTTCACCGCAACAGACATCCACCAGAAGTGGAACGCCTTCGTGTGTGGTAGACTGCAAAACAAAAATACAAATTAAATTTGATAGAATTATAGTTGAATAACGCAAATAGAAGTACTGTAAAATAATAGGGACTGATAAATAAATAAATTATAAATAAAATTGACAAAAGCTAATTCTACATATAAAATCTAAAGAACACGAACTCAACACTTTGGAACAATTTGAAATTTACAAATACACCACACACAATACACAAAATATCCTCAACGAACAGTTAAATTTTAAATCACACAAACTTTTTGACCACATTTACAAAAACCACAATTCTTCTAACCAACAAACCAACATCGCCGATCTAGGGTGCCTTGAAAATGAGTCTCCATAACTCGAAAACGTTCGGCCTACAGAGTAAGTACTTATGCTTAATAAAAATTTGACTGCAAGTCATTGAATTCACTAATTCAAGTTTATATTTCCAACGCAGTTTGTCATGGAACAAGAAATCCAGGAATAAAATACAGTATTTTCGGCATTTTGTTGTATAAAGGTGAACTATCGAAAACTATCGATAGTAAATGTGGTGACTATCGATAACTATCGATGGTGCTGACTATCGATTATTCTCCACCGCTACCGCATAGTTGAAACCACAGCTCAAGAAAAAGCTCTCTCTATTCTAGCTACAAGAATCATTAGATAAATATAGATAGCTAATATACATATATATCGAAAACTATCGATAGTAAAGGTGTTGACTATCGATAACTATCGATGGTGCTGACTATCGATTATTCTCCACCACTACGCGCATAGTTGGAAACCACAGCTCAAAAAAAAGCTCTCTCTATTCTAGCTACAAGAATCTCATTAGATAACTAATGATAGCTAATATACATAGATCAAAAGTATACTATCGATAGTAAAGGTGTTGACTATCGATAACTATCGATGGTGCTGACTATCGATTTATCTCCACCACTACGGCGCATAGTTGGAAACCACAGTTCAACACAAACCTCTCTCTCTATTCTAGCTACAAGAATCATTAGATTTATATAGATAGCTAATATACATAGATATACATATATATCGAAAACTATCGATAGTAAAGGTGTTGACTACCGATAACTATCGATGGTGCTGACTATCGATTATTCTCCACCACTACTGCGCATAGTTGAAACCACAGCTACAGAAAAAGCTATCTCTATTCCAGCTACAAGAATCTCATTAGATAACTATAGATAGCTAATATACATAGATATACATATATCGATAGTAAAGGCGTTGACTATCGATAACTATCGATGGTGTTGACTATCGATTTATCTCCACCACTACGGCGCATAGTTGGTAACCACAGTTCAACACAAACCTCTCTCTCTATTCTAGCTACAAGAATCATTAGATAAATATAGATAGCTAATATACATAGATCAAAAGTATACTATCGATGGTAAAGGTGTTGACTATCGATGGTGCTGACTATCGATTTATCTCCACCACTACGGCGCATAGTTGGAAACCACAGATCAAGAAAAAGCTCTCTCTATTCTAGCTAAAAGAATCTCATAAGATAACTATAGATAGCTAATATACATAGATATATACATATATATCGATAACTATCGATAATAAAGGTGTTGACTATCGACAACTATCGATGGTGCTGACTATCGATTATTCTCCACCACATAGTTGGAAACCGCAGCTCAAGAAAAAGCTCTCTCTATTCTAGCTACAAGAATCATTAGATAAATATAGATAGCTAATATAAATAGATATCGATAACTATCGATAGTAAAGGTGTTAACTATCGATAGTGCTGACTATCGATTATTCGCCACCACTACCGCATAGTTGGAAATCACAGCTCAACACAAACCTCTCTCTCTTTTCTCGCTACAAGAATCATTAGATAACTATAGATAGCTAATATACATATATCGAAAACAATCGATAGTAAAGGTGTTGACTATCGATAACTATCGATGGTGCTGACTATCGATTATTCTACACCACTACCGCATAGTTGGAAACCACAGTTCAACACAAACCTCACTCTATTCTAGCTACAAGAATCATTAGATAAATATAGATAGCTAATATACATAGATATACATATATATCGAAAACTATCGATAGTAAAGGTGTTGACTATCGATAACTATCGATGGTGCTGACTATCGATTATTCTACACCACTACCGCATAGTTGGAAACCACAGTTCAACACAAACCTCACTCTATTCTAGCTACAAGAATCATTAGATAAATATAGATAGCTAATATACATAGATATACATATATATCGAAAACTATCGATAGTAAAGGTGTTGACTATCGATAACTATCGATGGTGCTGACTATCGATTATTCTCCACCGCTACCACATAGTTGAAACCACAGCTCAAGAAAAAGCTCTCTCTATTCTAGCTACAAGAATCATTAGATAAATATAGATAGCTAATATAAATAGATATCGATAACTATCGATAGTAAAGGTGTTAACTATCGATAGTGCTGACTATCGATTATTCGCCACCACTACCGCATAGTTGGAAATCACAGCTCAACACAAACCTCTCTCTCTTTTCTCGCTACAAGAATCATTAGATAACTATAGATAGCTAATATACATGTATCGAAAACAATCGATAGTAAAGGTGTTGACTATCGACAACTATCGATGGTGCTGACTATCGATTATTCTCCACCACATAGTTGGAAACCGCAGCTCAAGAAAAAGCTCTCTCTATTCTAGCTACAAGAATCATTAGATAAATATAGATAGCTAATATAAATAGATATCGATAACTATCGATAGTAAAGGTGTTAACTATCGATAGTGCTGACTATCGATTATTCGCCACCACTACCGCATAGTTGGAAATCACAGCTCAACACAAACCTCTCTCTCTTTTCTCGCTACAAGAATCATTAGATAACTATAGATAGCTAATATACATGTATCGAAAACAATCGATAGTAAAGGTGTTGACTATCGACAACTATCGATGGTGCTGACTATCGATTATTCTCCACCACATAGTTGGAAACCGCAGCTCAAGAAAAAGCTCTCTCTATTCTAGCTACAAGAATCATTAGATAAATATAGATAGCTAATATAAATAGATATCGATAACTATCGATAGTAAAGGTGTTAACTATCGATAGTGCTGACTATCGATTATTCGCCACCACTACCGCATAGTTGGTAATCACAGCTCAACACAAACCTCTCTCTCTTTTCTCGCTACAAGAATCATTAGATAACTATAGATAGCTAATATACATGTGTCGAAAACAATCGATAGTAAAGGTGTTGACTATCGACAACTATCGATGGTGCTGACTATCGATTATTCTCCACCACTATGGCGCATAGTTGGAAACCACAGCTCAACACAAACCTCTCTCTCTTTTCTCACTAGAAGAATCATCAGATAAATATACAGGGTGTCTCTGAACTCTACCAACCTTTTCAGGTATTATACCTGGACCATAGACAAGCCAAAATATCATATTCAAAATTTCGAAAACTCAAAGTTACCGTACTCGTATAGCCGCCATTTTGTTTTATTCACAAAGGACATTTCAATTCGAGAATGGCTAGTTATAATTAAATGAAATTTGGTATTTAGCTCTATTACCTGAAGATCTAATTACAGGGGAAAAAAATAATTTTTCACAATCATTATTCTCAAAATGGCGGCTGCCTACAAGTTTTAAACATAAATATCTTGAAAGCCACTGATAATAAAAAAATACATTTACTACGTTTTATTTGGAGAATTTAATTGCGAATCTAATGACACCAAATTTATGTAAATCGGTTCATAAATAACGGAGGAAATCAATTTTTTCAATCAGACGTAGCTCACTAGCAGCGATGTCAACAGTAATTGACAAGAATGCAATATCTTAAAAATGGATTTTCTCCGTTATTTAAGAACCGATTCCCATAAATTTGGTGTCATTAGATTTGCAATTAAATTCTCTAAATAAAACGTAATAAATGTAATTTTCTTATTACGAGCGGTTTCCAAGATATTTAGGTTTGAAATTGTTAGGCAGCCGCCATTTTGAAAATAATGATTGTAAACATTTTTTTTTCCACGTAATTAGATCTTTAGGTAATAGAGCTAAATACCAAATTTCATCTAATTATAACTAGCCGTACTCGAATTAAAATTTCCTATGTGAGAAAAACAAAATGGCGGCTATACGAGTACGGTAACGTTTGAGTTTTCGAAATTTTGAATATGATATTTTGGCTTGTCTATGGTTTAGGAATAATACCTGGAAAGGTCGGTAGATAGCTAATATATACATAGATATACAGTTAGAGTGAGGGTCCCCCCCCCCCTGACTTACCTGAGGACACCAGTCTAGAGGCACCCCGATAGAGGCCCCCTCCTGGTAGGAGGTAGTTGCGGTGGGGGGCGCAGTGGTGGGGGACGACCCTCCCCCTCCACCACCCCCTCCCTGACCAATACGTCTAAACTGCTTGGCAACTCTTCCTTTCCACGTTTTGCATTTCGGAGAGGGTAGCTGTTGTTGTTGTTGAGGAAGCTGAGTTTGAGACTGTAGCTGAGTCTGAGACTGTACTACAGCTGCTGTATCTTCACCTGAAACCAAACACACAAACATTGGTTTCACCATAATAATTCTGACCCTAAATTTCAATAACGGCACTTTCGTGTCTTTCTCGGTTGACCTTGACTGCATTTCTCAATTTTCTAATTTAAAAATGATTCAATTCTAGCCCAATTTAATTGTGTTTTACTCTTCTGCATCACTTTCTAGTTGTTCACAATTTCTATACAAACATTGGTTTCACCATAATAATTCTGACCCTAAATTTCACAAACTGCACTTTCATGTCTTTCTCGGTTGACCTTGACTGCATTTCTCAATTTTCTAATTTAAAAATGATTCAATTCTAGCCCAATTTAATTGTATATTGTTCTTCTGTATCACTTTCTAGTTGTTCATGGTTTCTATACAAACATTGGTTTCACCATAATAATTATGACCCTAAATTTCACAAACTGCACTTTCATGTCTTTCTCGGTTGACCTTGACTGCATTTCTCAATTTTCCAATTTAAAAATGATTCAATTCTAGTCCAATTTAATTGTGTTTTACTCTTCTGCATCACGTTCTAGTTGTTCACAATTTCTATACAAACATTGGTTTCACCATAATAATTATGACCCTAAATTTTAATAACAGCACTTTCGTGTCTTTCTCAGTTGACCTTGACTGCATTTCAATTTTCTCATTGAAAAATGATTCAATTCTAGCCTAATTCACACTTGTGTATTGTTCGTTCTTCTGTATTACTTTCTAGTTGTTTACGGTTTCAAGTGTTCTTGATATGATTCTTATTTTTGCTTGCTGGTTGGTTTGCAAGAATATGCAAAAATATTCAATTAATTTTTTTTTTTTCAAAATGACATCAAATCAAATTTTAATCCTTCCACAAATATTATACATCATAATTTTACTGTCATTACAAATGTATATTATTGCTACTATAATACTACCGAAGATTAAATTACTAGGAATGAATATCGATTGATCGGAATAATCGATGTTTTGATGAAATAATCGATTATTTTCTATCGATGTTTAAGAGCTTCGATTAATCACAGTACCAATTATTTCAATTAGCTTTATTCATTAATATTTTTCTACTTACATCAAGCTTTATTTAAACAAAAACTGAACTCTTCTTTCCATTATTTTTCTGAGGATGAAGCCCACATAGGTCTGAGACCTGTGCGTGGGTAATGGTGATTGATGAGTTGGACCTACTACAGTTTTAGGTGGGTTCCGAACCAACCGCAAGTGATTTTACAGCAGAGAACTGTGTCTTTTTTGCTGGCCATCTAATCGGTCACCGTTACAAACAGAACCAACGAGAACGCAGCTTATCTCTACCTGATTATTCAATTTTACAGGACTTGAATATGAAAATAATTATTGTTGTAAACACATTTTAAGATTCATTTCTGTTATTAGAGCTTTTTCTTTATTATACAGGGTGTTTCGGAACTCTCTACCAATACTTGTAGGCAGTGTTTCTGGACCACTAACAAAAGTAAATATCGTAATAAAATGTTTCTAAAGCCCCCAGTTACACACACAACCGCCATTTTGTTTTTTCACTCATTATTTTTTTATTCGAACACCTCTGAATGAATAATTTTGAAATTTTGCAAACAGCTTTATAACAATTAAAACAATCTAAAGAAAATTAATCAACATTTTTCGACATCAAAAAACAAAATGGCGACCATTTAAAGTCTTTGAACAGGTATAAATTAATAATGGCTAATGATATCAAAATTCGACTGGAATAACGTTTTTTTAGATATTTTTATTGCAAATCCAACGATACCTCATTTTCCAAGATCGGCCAACAATTAACAGAGATATACTACTTTTTAGGGTGTGCGGTGGTTGGAAGCGAAAAACTGCAACCCACTCCCAACCACCGTACACCCTAAAAAGTAGCATATCTCTGTTAATTGTTGACCAATCTTGGAAAATGAGGTATCGTTGGATTTGCAATGAACATATCTAAAAAACGTTATTCTAGTCAAATTTTGATATCATCAGCCATTATCAATTTAATCCTGTTCAAAGATTTAAAAAAGATTCTGTTTTTCGATGTCGGAAAATTTTGATTATTTTTTTAAGATTGTTCTAATTGTTATAAAGCTGTATGAAAAATTTCAAAATTATACATTCAGAGGTGTTCGAATAAAAAAATGATGAGTGAAAAAAACAAAATGGCGGCTGTGTGAGTAACTGGGGATTTTAGAAAAATTTTATTACGATATTTACTTTTGTTAGTGGTCCAGAAACACTGCCTAGAAGTATTGGGTAGAGAGTTCCGAGACACCCTGTATAATAAATAAATCCATGTAATTTTTAGTGCAATAATAGTAGTTCATGCAACGATTTTATTTTGACCCTTATTAAGGCACGAGTTAGATGTAAGTTATAACACGAGCGAATGCGAGTGTTATAAATATCTCACGAGTGCCTTAATGGCCAAATAAAATCGTTGCATACACTATTTTATCTACGACCACTAGTATACATTCAATTAAAACAATTTCATTTTACCTGTGACGGTCAGAGATACCTAACCTCTCATCTCAAATACGAGAAGTTGAGATTGTTAGGTTAAAGCAGCTGGTGTAGCAGTTTGATCAAATCAGCTGATAGTTTCACAATATTGAATTACGATATTGATTCCATCAAAAATGCTTCTGATTGGTCCAGAACCCGTGTTATAATGTAGAACCTGTACTATAATGAGCTCATTATGAAACGGATTTCAAAGAGCATTTCGAAAAGACAGCTGTTTTGGCATCAATTGTGAAACTGTAATGTATGCATTATGATGACATGGTCGTAGATAAATTAAATTGTGACCGCTTACTCGGTTTGCGTATTTCGGCCGCCGCATGCTTTTTTTCCGTCGCCGGATGCGTTTTTTCCACCGCAGTGTGAAGTGCCCTCAACCAGTGCTGATGGCTGTTGGCGTCGGGCGACTGTAGCAGCAGTTCAGCGGAGGCCAGTTGCACACGTATCAAATGTTGTCGGCGTTTACAATCCACTTCACACACGCACGCCCCGGCGCCAGCGGCCAGATCCTCGTGCCACCATTGTTCGCGATCGGCCAGCTGATCCAATTGTCCAATTGTCTGCACACAAATAAAATCAACAAAACTTATCAAAAAACAAGATAAATTAAACAAAATAACGCCTTTCTTATTACACAGGAATTGACACTACATAATATGCTGTAAAATCACTTGCAGGTGGTTGGGAACCCACCTAAAACTGTAGGTTGCACTCATCAATCACCATCATACAACTCATTACCCACGCACAGGTCTCAGACCTATGTGGGCTTCATCCTCCAGACAAAAAAAAACAACAATTTCATTTGAACAATAATGTATATACAGTGATTTTCAAGTATGGAAATGGCTTTATATTGCGTAACTGAGATCTGCGTAATCCAATATGGCGGATCCAAGATGGCGGCCAAAAATTTCAAAACCAGCCAAAAGTAGGATTTTTAAAACTATGCATATCCGCATAAACTTCTTTAGCCAAGAACGTCTCATTTACGCAATATAAAGCCGTTTCCATACTTAAAACACACCCTGTATATAAAAGAAAGTCGTGTGTTACACCATTTATAACTCAAGAATTATATTATATTATTTTATTTATTTATTTGATTTTTATTATATTTCATTTTTAGGATTCCTATCAGTGATTCTTGGGAATCAACTTACAAAATCACTGAACGGGTTCTGCATAGGGTAAGAAAATGGTTCAGTCATAACCCTTGAGGATGAAGCCCACATAGGTCTGAGACTTGTGCGTGGGTAATGAGTTGGATGATGGTGATTGGACCTACAGTTTTAGGTGGGTTCCAAACCACCCGCAAGTGATTCTACAGCAGAGAACAGTGTCTTTTTTGTTGGCCAATCTAATCGGTCACAGTTACAAACAGGTGCCTCTCAGCTCGTATCTTATCTCTATCTGATTGAACAGATACCTGCTACAGCTTGCGGCTATCACTTCCCTGTACTTAGACATTCAAACTTTTTGCTGGTTTTGAAATTTTTGTTTTGTTTTTCAAATTTTTGTCCGCCATATTGGATTCAACTTAATTTTTTTAATAATGTGGTCATGTGACACATCATTTCAGTGTGAAATTTCAAGAAAAAAACAATGGCGTAACCGTTTTTCAATACCGATGCCTTTGTTTACGATTTATAAGCATTCAAATTTCCAATTTTGGGAAAATTGTGTTTTGCTGGTTTTGAAATTTTTGTCCGCCATCTTGGATACGCCATATTGGATTGAACTTCATTTTTAAAATGGGATAGTGGTCATGTGACACATCATTTCAGTGTGAAATTTCAAGAAAAAAACAATGGCGTAACCGTTTTTCAATACCGCTGCCTTTGTTTACGATTTATAAGCATTCAAATTTCCAATTTTGGGAAAATTGTGTTTTGCTGGTTTTGAAATTTTTGTCCGCCATCTTGGATACGCCATATCGGATTCAACTTCATTTTTTTAAATGGGATAGTGGTCATGTGACACATCATTTCACTATGAAATTTCAAGAAAAAAACAATGGCGTAAACCGTTTTTCAATACCGCTGCCTTTGTTTTCGATTTAAAAGCATTCAAATTTCCAATTTTGGGAAATTTGTGTTAGCAATAAAATAGGTAGAATGCACAGCATAGACGTAAATTTTATTGAATTTTTCAATCTCAAATTATCTAATAACTAAGTTTAAACGGTGGTGAAACTTGATAATTAAGAAGTAAACATACAACAAAATAAATTGCTATGTTTATTATTTACTAACTATAATTCAGCTACCGGTGTTAATATCAGCCAGTAGGTATCATTACCAAAAAAAAAAAAAAAAAAAAAATGTTTTTGATGTTGATATTATTAATTATATTATGTATTAAATTCTAGTTATTAAATAATTTAAGAATTTTTTATTATGAACAAAATTTCCCAAAATTGGAAATTCAAATGCTTATAAATCGAAAGCAAAGGCATGATATTTCATGATAATAGATATTTGATTTTTCGATGGTGACTATCATCGAATATTGGTTGCTCCACTGTGCAAGCACCCTGAAAAGGACATTTACTTGTCTGTAAGTTAAGATGATTTAAAAAAATATATTCTATTATCAATGTTGATTGTCGATTTTTTAAAAATGTATTTGGTAGAGATAATCATTCAAATCAATTTATCCACGATCTTATACAACGAAATATAGATGTAGACAACCTTAATTAAGGGCGAAATTAGGACTGGAGGCCCTCTCCACCACTAAACAACTCACCCACGAGGCACAAGACCTCCATCTTCGTAGGCGTGGTCGACTTATAATTCGACTTCGATTTCTCATTCCAAACGACAGAGGCAAACACGAGTACGAACGACAAACCTCTTCCGGAACAAACATGGCTGCCAAAACTTACGGCTGGTACATGTTTCACTACCGCACAACACTACAGTTCACTCTCATCATCATACAACACCACATCTATTCACACAACTATTTAGTTGAAGTTGGTGAAGCCCAAAGGCCACGTATTAAACCTTATCACAGAAGATAATAATTACTATATTATATATTTTCACAGAAGATAATTATATATATATATATATTTTTTGTAGATTACGTCTTGGAAACTCCAGTTAAGGAGTATAAATAACAAGTTAAATTAACAATATTATACACTAGATACCATAATTACTTCAATTAGTTGAGGTGAGGCTTAATTTTGATGTGAAAGGAACTCTTGTACACTATTAAAAGCTAAACTAAATATTTTTTCAATTGTTTTTTAAATATTTCTATATTTTCAAGACTCTTTAAAAACTGCGGTCGCTTGTTGTAGAATTTCCTACCAATATAACTAGGTTTTTGTTTGAATAAGCTACTATTGAGACTCACCAAGTGATAATCTCTGTATATTATAATCGTGTACATCAAGATTTTGGTTAATATTACTCTTTTTTACAACATATAAAGTAGCTTCATACACATATAAGCAGGGTACAGTTGGGAGACCAAGCCTCTTGTACAATGGCCTACACGAATCTAATCTATTCACTATTTTCATACTCCTAACCGCTTTCTTTTGGATCTTAAACACCCTATCAAGATTTTGGTTAATATCATTCGTTTTTACAACATATAAAGTAGCTTCATACACATATAAGCAGGGTACAGTTAGGAGACCAAGTCTGTTGAACAACGGCCTACATGAATCTAATCTATTCACTATTTCTATACACCTAACCGCTTTCTTTTGGATCTTAAACACCCTATCAAGTGTTAGGTTAGGTTAATATCACTCTCTTTTTTACAACATATAAAGTAGCTTCAAACACATATAAGCAGGGTACAGTTAGGAGACCAAGTCTGTTGAACAACGGCCTACATGAATCTAATCTATTCACTATTTCTATACACCTAACCGCTTTCTTTTGGATCTTAAACACCCTATCAAGTGTTAGGTTAGGTTAATATCACTCTCTTTTTTACAACATATAAAGTAGCTTCAAACACATATAAGCAGGGTACAGTTAGGAGACCAAGCCTCTTGTACAATGGCCTACATGAATCTAATCTATTCACTATTTCTATACACCTAACCACTTTCTTTTGGATCTTAAACACCCTATCAAGTGTTAGGTTAGGTTAATATCACTCTCTTTTTTTACAACATATAAAGTAGCTTCAAACACATATAAGCAGGGTACAGTTAGGAGACCAAGCCTCTTGTACAACGGCCTACATGAATCTAATCTATTCACTATTTCTATACACTATATCTTTCCATAACTAGGTTTTTGTTTGAATAAGTTAATAATAAAAAGCAATAATTTTATTAATATTCCTGTTTTGAAAAGAATCAATAATATTTCATTTGAAATTAAAATTTCTAGTTGAACCTAACCAAAAAATTTAGATTTTTCGTATAAAAATTGTAAAGAAAGCGCAGGAGTATGCCTGATGTATCTTAAATTGTTTGTGTTTGGTTCAATAAATTATTAGGAAAATAATTTGAAGAAGATAATTCTACAGCTACTACGTATACTTCTCACTAAAATCCAATTAACTAAATAATTAGAGATATATTTGGAAAAATATTTGCTAAAAATCGATAATAAATTATACATTTATCACCGAAAACCAAAGGAATAATTACATTCACGAATTACACTTCAACACAGAAGATAATAATTATAAAATTAATAGTCTTGTTATGAAAAAAATCAATAAATTTGTATATCAAAGTGAAATTTCTATTATTATTAGGAATATACTTAAAATTTTATTGTATTCAATGTTTTTTATATTTTTATTTCAGTGAATAAAGTATTTAATGATAGCCGCGAGCCGTAGCAGGTATCTGTTCAATCAGATACAGATAAGCTGCGTTCTCGTTGGTCCTGTTCGTAACGGTGACCGATTAGATCGGCCAGCAAAAAAGACACTGTTCTCTGCTGTAAAATCACTTGCGGGTGGTTCGGAAACCACATAAAACTGTAGGTTCAACTCATCAATCACCATCATCCAACTCATTACCCACGCACAGGTCTCAGACCTATGTGGGCTTCATACTCCCAGAAAAAAATTAATTATTCAGACTGGGGAAGTGATTGCAGGTATCTGTTCAATCAGAGATAAGCTACGAAACTCATGGACCCTGTTTGTAAGGGTGAACGATTGGATTGGCCAAAAAAAAAAAAAAGCTTGATACATGCCATAGCAAAATAGACCTACTAATTCAAACAACAGTCCAATTCACGAAATAATTTTTTATATATATATATATGGGTATTTTTATATATATATATACTTTGAGAAAAATTTAAAAAGATCATATTAGGTACCCTCTACCGAATGAATATTAATTATTTATATATATATATATACTTTAAAGAAAATTAAAAAATCATATTATGAACACTTTATATCAAATATTCCTAGACAATATATATCTATATATTTGGGGGAAAATTAAAAAAGATCATATTAAGTACCCTCTACCGCATGAATATTAATTATATATATATATATATATATATATATATATATATATATATATATATATATATATATATATATATACTTTGAGGAAATTTAAAAAAAATCATATTATCTACACTTTATACCAAATTTAAATTAAATATTTTGAAGCATATCACAAAGCTCCTAACCTCTTTTGATTATCAATAACCTTAACCTTGGGAATTTAAATTCAAATTTTACAATGTTGAAAACATAAAAATGCTAGATTCACCATTAATTTATGACTTCACATTTAGTTCAACATTTTTTTATAACAACGGAATTCCACGGAATTTACTTTGTAACTAATGTCCAATTCAGAAGACAATTTTAAAATTTCAAAAAATCATGAAATAAACTAAAAAATCATAAAAAATGAACAATTACATAAAATTATCGACTAAGTACAATATTGAGATCACGGTCATTTATGACGTCATAAACGTAGCGTTTTATCTACGTAAATATGATGGCATCTACCACTTATAATAATAATTTTTTTATGATGAAGCCCACATGGGTCTGAGACCTGTGCGTGGGTAATGAGTTGGATGATGGTGATTGGATCTACAGTTTTAGGTGGATTCCCAACCACCCGCAAGTGATTTTACAGCAGAGAACAGTGTCTTTTTGCTGGCCAATCTAATCGGTCACCGTTACAAACAGGACCCACGAGGACGCAGCTTATCTCTATCTGATTGAACAGATACCTGCTACGGCTCGCGGCTATCACTTCTCTAATGTCCTCCTATATTCTTGGGGTTAATGAGACAATTTTAAAATTCCTAAAAATCATAAACAATCATAAAAAACCGTCCACAAAGTACAAGTGAGATCACAGCCATTTATGACGTCACTAACAGTAGGCTTATTCACGTAAAAATCTACCATATATATATATAGAAATATTTAAAAAACAATTTAAAAAATATTTAGTTTAGCTTTTTATAGGGTACAAGAGTTCCTTTCACATCAAAATTAAGCCTCAACTACACTAATTGATAATAGTGTAATTATGATCCAAAAGAAAGCGGTTAGGTTAGGTTAGGTTAGGAAAGAGTAAATAGATTAGATTCATGTAGGCCGTTGTTCAACAGACTTGTTCTCCTAACTGTACCCTGCTTATATGTGTATGAAGCTACTTTATATGTAAAAAATAGTGTAGGGTGTTGAATATACAAAATAAAGTGGTTAGGTGTATAGAAATAGTGAATAGATTAGATTCATGTAGGCCGTTGTTCAAGCGACTTGGTCTCCTAACTGTACCCTGCTTATATGTGTATGAAGCTACTTTATATGTAAAAAAAGGGTGTAGATTGTTTAAGATCCAAAAGAAAGTGGTTAGGTGTATGAAAATAGTGAATAGATTAGATTCATGTAGGCCGTTGTACAAGAGACTTGGTCTCCTAACTGTACCCTGCTTATATGTGTATGAAGCTACTTTATATGTTGTAAAAAAGAGCGATATTAACCAAAATCTTGATGTACATAATTATAATATACAGAGATTATCACTTGGTGAGTCACAATAGTAGCTTATTCAAACAAAACCCGTAGTTAAATTGGTAGGAAACTCTACAACAAGCTACCGCAGTTTTTAAACAGTCTTCAAAGTGTAGAAATATTGAAAAAACAATTGAAAAAATATTTAGTTTAGCTTTTTATAGTGTACAAGAGTTCCTTTCACATCAAAATTAAGCCTCAACTACACTAATTGATATAGTAATTATGGTAACTAGTGTACAAGATAGTTAATCTGACTTGTCTTATACTCCTTAACTAGAATCTCCAAGACGTAATCTACAAAAAAAAAAAACACTTATAAAAATTATGACGTCACCACTAGTAGTCTTATTCACGTAAAAATCTACCACTTATAAAAATTATGACGTCACTAATAGTGGGCTTATTCACGTAAAAATCTACCACTTATAATAAAAAATCGTCCAAATCCTTCCAAATTATTAACAACACAGAGACGACAATACCAGAAGTAATTTAAAAATGTAGAAATACAACAAAACTGAAAGCTAAAGAAGAATAATTAAATGGAAACAGCTACTATCGCAAAATAATGTCAAATTGAGAAGAAATCAATTTTAAAATTTCAAAAAATCGTAATCCACCACATAAAACCGTTGACATTTATGACGTCACTAATAATAATAACGATAATATGACGTCACTAACAGTGGGCTACTGAGTGATCACAACCGTTTATGACGTCACTAATAGTAGGCATATTCACGTAAAAATCTACCACTTATAAATATTATGACGTCACTAATAGTAGGCTTATTCACGTAAAAATCTACCACAGATAAAAATTATGACGTCACTAATAGTGGGCTTATTCACGTAAAAATCTGCCACTTATAAATATTATGACGTCACTAATAGTAGGCTTATTCACGTAAAAATCTGCCACTTATAAATATTATGACGTCACTAATAGTAGGCTTATTCACGTAAAAATCTGCCACTTATAAATATTATGACGTCACTAATAGTAGGCTTATTCAAGTAAAAATCTACCACTTATAAAAAAAACGTCCAAATTAATAACAACACAGAGACAAAACAAGAAGTAATTTAAAAATACAACAAAACTAAAGAAATCTAAAGAAATACACCAATTAAATGTAATTAATCTACAGTAATTATTCTTCTAAATACTGTAACTACACACACACACACACACACACACACACACGGTGACTGTACAAACAATTACTGTGAACTGAGGCAGGCCAAGGCAGGACAGCTGGCTACTGGAGTCAGCGGCTATGGCTGGGCAACGCATCGATACCTCCTCCTACTCCAGCATAGAGAGAGAGAGAGAGAGGCATAACATGTCTCTAGTCCACACCACACCCACATATCACACACAGAGAGAGAGAAAGAGAGAATGAGTGAGTGTGAGAGGGTGGGAGGGAGAGGGAGTGAGAGAGAGGTAGTGAGAGAGAGGAGAAGGAGTGAGAGTGAGAGGAGTCGAGAGGGAGAGTAAGAGAGCGTATGATAGAGAGTGAGTGGGAGAGGAGGCGTAAGAGATAGAGAGAGAGAGTGATCAAGAGTGAGCGTCAGAGTGTGAAAGGGTGAGAGGAGAGGTGATAGAGTGTGTAAGGAAAACAGAAGATGAAGAGAGAGAAGAAAAAGAAAAGGGATAATAAGAAGTAAAATAGGGTGAAGGAGGAGGAGGTGGAGGAGGAGGAGGAGGAGGAGAATGGAGAGGAGGAGGAGGAGAATGGAGAGGAGGAGGAGGGGGAGGAGTAGGAGAAGGAGAATGGAGAGGAGGAGGAGGGGGAGGAGTAGGAGAAGAAGAAGGATTAGGAAGAGGATAATGGAGAGGAGGAGGAGGAGGAGGAGGAGAGGGAGAAGGAGGAGAAGGAGGAGAAGGAGTAGGAAGAGGATAATGGAGAGGAGGAGGAGGAGGAGGAGGAGTTGGTGGAGGTGGAGGAGGAGGAGGAGGAGGAGGAAGAGGAGGAGGAGGAGGAGGAGGACAAAAAGGAGGAAGAGGAGGTATAGGAGGAGGAGAAGGAGGAGATAAAGGGGGAGGAAGAGAAGGAGGAGAAGGAGGAGAAGGATGAGGAGGAAAAGAAGGAGTAAAAAGAGAGGAAGAGGAGAAAGAGGAGGTGCAGGAGGAGTAGGAGGAGGAGGAGGAGGAGGAGGAGGAGAATGGAGAGGAGGAGGAGAATGGAGAGGAGGAGGAGGGGGAGGAGAAGGAGAAGAAGGAGGAGGAGGAGTAGGAAGAGGATAATGGAGAGGAGGAGGAGGAGAAGAAGGAGGAGGAGGAGAAGGATAATGGAGAGGAGGAGGAGGGGGAGGAGAAGGAGGAGGTGGTGGAGGTGGAGGAGGAGGAGGAGGAAGAGGAGGAGGAGGAGGACAAAAAGGAGGAAGAGGAGGTATAGGAGGAGGAGAAGGAGGAGATAAAGGGGGAGGAAGAGAAGGAGGAGAAGGATGAGGAGGAAAAGAAGGAGTAAAAAGAGAGGAAGAGGAGAAAGAGGAGGTGAAGGAGGAGTAGGAGAAGGAAGAAGAGGACGGGGAGTAAAAGTTAGAGGAAGAGAGGAGAAGAAAGAAAAGGAGGGCAAAGAGAGGAAGAAGAAAATGAAGAAGAAGAAGAAGAAGAAGAAGAAGAGATGAAGAAGAAGGAAGAAGAAGAAGAAGAAGTAGAAGAAGAAGGAAGAAGAAGAAAAAAGAAAACGAAGGCAGAAAAAAACGAAAGGTGATATAGAGCAGAATGAAAAGAAGTAGAGGGAAGAAGGAGATCAAGAAGAAAAATGAAGGAAAGAAGAAGAAGAAGAGGAAGGAAACAGCAGAAGACAAAGAAGAAGAAGAAGAAGAAGAAGAAGAAGGAAACAGCAGAAGACAAAGAAGAAGAAGAAGAAGAAGAAGGAAACAGCAGAAGACAAAGAAGAAGAAGAAGAAGAAGAAGGAAACAGCAGAAGACAAAGAAGAAGAAGGAAACAGCAGAAGACAAAGAAGAAGAAGAAGAAGAAGAAGAAAATAAAGAAGGAAGAAGAAGAAGGAAACAGAAGAAGAGAGGAAGAAGAAGAAGAGGATGAAGAAGAAGAGGATGAAGAAGAAGAAGAAGAAGGAGGAAACAGCAGAAGAAAAAGAAGAAGAAGGAAACAGCAGAAGAAGAAGAAGACGATGAAGAAGAACAAGGAAACAGCAGAAGAAAAGAAAAAGAAAAAGAAGTAGAAGAAGATGAAGAAGCAGAAGCAGAAGAAGAAAAAGAAGAGGATGATGAAGAAGAAGAAGAAGAAGAAGAAGAGGATGAAGAAGAAGGAAGAAGAAGAAGAAGAGGATGAAGAAGAAGGAAGAAGAAGAAGAAGAAGAGGATGATGAAGAAGAAGAAGTAGAAGGAAACAGAAGATGAAAAAGAAGAAGAGGATGAAGAAGAAGAAGAAGAAGAAGAAGAAGAGGATGATGAAGAAGAAGAAGAAGAAGAAGAGAGGATGAAGAAGAAGAAGAAGAAGAAGAAGAAGAAGAGGAAGAAGAAGAAGAAGAAGAAGAGGATGATGAAGAAGAAGAAGAAGAAGAGGAAGAAGAAGTCAGTAATCAGCCCGCGTAACGATTAGTGGCCAGGTGTGTGTGTGTGTGTGTGTGTGTGTGTGTGTGTGTGTGTGTGTTTATACGCTATGGAATGTGTTGTGCGGGCGTATTGTATATACAGTATATATGTATACATAACTCATTAATATATATATTTATATAATTAATGAGCACACGACTGTTGTATACTGATATATATAATTATATATATATATAGACAGTTAATATCTTTCTGACTCTACCTCTCACTGTGTCCCTCTGTTATATATATATATATATATATATATATCGCGTTGGCGCATGCCTACTAGAACATAGACCACTAATATATATATATATATATATATATATATCGCGTTGGCGTATGCCTACTAGAACATAGACCACTAATATATATAGGCTATATATATATATATATATATATATATATATATAGCACGCGTCAGACACTATTTTTCTTTTTCTTTAGCAATAAGATATTTCGCAACTTCCATTTGTTTTGTTAAAATAAAGTTTTGTTTCAATATGATTGGCAGCCGATTATTGGTTGCTCTACAAACATTGAGAGAGAGGCTGAGAGAGAGGCAGGCAGAGAGAGTCAGAGAGAGTCACATAGAGAGAGAGTGATAGGGAGATGTGAGATAGATTAGAACCTCTTTACAACGGTTATTCACTCTTCATATTTCTATTTTATATTTTCAACTGTGATTCTTTATTTTATAGGCTGCAATTGTATTTATGAATTTTAATTAATTTATTATTATTATTTAGTATGTCATATTATTTAGTATTTTATATTACAGTATTTAGTATTCTATATCATTTGGTATTTTATCATTTTTTCGTATTTTATTGTTATTTAGTATTTTATTATAATTTAGTATTTTATATCATTTAGTACTTTATTATTATTTAGCATTTTATATTATTTAGTATTTTATTATTATTTAACATTTTTTTATTATTCTATTATTATCTACTATTTTATTATTATTATTTAGTATTCTACTATTATTTAGTATTCTACTATTATTTAGTATTTTATCATTATTTAGTATTCTATTATTATTTAGTTTTTCATATTATTTAGTATTTCATTATTATTTAATATTCTATTATTATTTAGTATGTTATTATTATTATTATTTAGTATTTTATCATTATTTAGTATTCTATTATTATTTAGTTTTTCATATTATTTAGTATTTCATTATTATTTAATATTCTATTATTATTTAGTATGTTATTATTATTATTATTATTTAGTATTTTATCATTATTTAGTATTCTATTATTATTTAGTTTTTCATATTATTTAGTATTTCATTATTATTTAATATTCTATTATTATTTAGTATGTTATTATTATTATTATTATTTAGTATTTTATCATTATTTAGTATTCTATTATTATTTAGTTTTTCATATTATTTAGTATTTCATTATTATTTAATATTCTATTATTATTTAGTATGTTATTATTATTATTATTATTATTTAGTATTTTATCATTATTTAGTATTCTATTATTATTTAGTTTTTCATATTATTTAGTATTTCATTATTATTTAATATTCTATTATTATTTAGTATGTTATTATTATTATTATTATTATTTAGTATTTTATTATTATTTAGTATTCTATTATTATTTAGTATTCTATTATTATTTAGTATTCTATTATTATTTAGTATTTTATTATTATTATTTGGTATTTAATTATTATTTAGTTTTTTTATTTTTTATTTAGTATTTTATTATTTTTATTATTATTATTATTATTATCATTTAATATATTATTATTATTTTTATTATTATTATTTAGTATTCTATTATTATTTAGTATTCTATTATTATTTAGTATTTTATTATTATTATTTGGTATTTAATTATTATTTAGTATTTTTTTTTATTATTCAGTATTCTATCATTATTTTTATTATTATTATTTAATATTTTTTTATTATTTAGTATTTTATTATTCAATATTTTATTATTATTATTTGGTATTTAATTATTATTTAGTATTTTATTTTTTTTATTATTTAGTATTCTATTATTTTTATTATTATTATTATTATTTAGTATTTTATTATTATTCAGTATTTTATTATTATTATTTAGTATTTTATTATTATTTAGTATTCTATTATTATTTAGTATTTTATTATTATTTAGCATTTTATATTATTTAGTATTTTATTATTATTCAGTATTTTATTATTATTTAATATTTTTTTATTATTTAGTATTCTATTATTATTTAGTATTTTATTATTATTATTATTATTTGGTATTTAATTATTATTTGGTATTTTTTTTTTATTATTTAGTATTTTTTTTATTATTTAATATTTCATTATTATTTAGTGTTTCATAATAGTTATTTTTACAATTGTAAATATTTTACAACTAAAAGGGGGCTGATGAAGAATAGTACACATAATTTTTTTTAAATAAATTATAATGATAATACAAAATAATAAAAACGTAATATTGAATAGAAATTAAATAATATATAATAGTATATATAAATAGTATAATATATAAATATAATATATAAATAGAAATTACTGTGGAACAACTTAAACACAATTACAAAATTTTATTAAAATATGCAAATGATTATTTAAAATATTAAATAATATTATAATATATTATATTAATATTATAATATATAATAATATACAAAAATATTAGCTTCAAAAACTTCCAAATTTCTGTTATGTAAAAAATGTATAATGCCTTTTAAACATTAATTTTTTTTTTTACTATTAATAGTTATTTTAATAAATATGACAAAATTATACACTAATATTATTAATTAATATTTCAACACTGTACTTATTTATTTATAAATTTTTATTTTTATTAATTAATACATTATTTATTAGTAATTTCTATTTTTAATTATTATTTATTTTATTCCTAATATTTATGTTAACGAAAATCGCGCATCACTTTTCAAGGCTTTATTATTTAATAGTTAAAAAGGAAGAAGAAGAAGAAGAAGAAGAAGACAAAAAAAAGAAGAAGAAGACAAAAAAAAGAAGAAGAAGAAAAAGAAGAAGAAGACGACAATAGAAGAAGAAGAAGAAGATGAAAAAGAAGACGACAATAGAAGAAGAAGAAGAAGTGGGAAGAAGAAGAAAGATAGAAAAAAAGGGAAAAAGAAGGAGACGACATCAGGAAGAAGAAGAAAACGACAAGAAAAAGAAGAAGACAATAAAAAGAAGAAAAAGAAGAAGAAGACGATAACAAAAGAAGAAGAAGACGACAAAAGAAAAGGACAAAAAAAAAGAAAAAGACATAAAAGAAGAAGGAGACGACATCAAGAAGAATAAGAAGAAGAAGAAGAAAACGTTGAAAAAAGAAGAAGAAAAAGAAGACGACAAAAAAAAGAAGAAAACGACGGAAAAATAGACAAAACAAAAAGAAGAAGACAATAAAAAGAACAAGACGAAGAAGAAGAAGAAGACGACAAAAAAGAAGAAGAAAACAAATAGAAGAAAAAGAAGACAATAAAAAGAAGACAAAAAAAGAAAAATACAAAAAAGTAAGAAGAATACAAAAAAGAAGAAGAAGAAGAAGAAGAAGAAGAAGAAGAAGAAGAAGTGGGAAGAAGAAGAAGAAGAAGAAGTGGGAAGAAGAAGAAGAAGAAGAAGAAGAAGTGGGAAGAAGAAGAAGACAAAAAAGAAGTAGAAGAAGAAGAAGAAGAAAAAGGAAAAGACAAAAAAGAAGGAGAAGAAGAAGAAGAAGAAGAAGACGACAAAAAAAAAAAGAAGACGACAATAGTAGAAGAAGAAGAAGAAGATGGAAGAAGAAGAAGAAGAAGACGACAGAAAAAAGAAGAAGACGACAATACTAGAAGAAGAAGAAGAAGAAGAAGATGAAGAGGAAGACGACAATAGTAGAAGAAGAAGAAGAAGATGGAAGAAGAAGAAGAAGAAGAAGAAGAAGAAGAAGAAGAAGAAGAAGAAGTAGAAGAAGAAGAAAAAGGAAGAAGAAGGCCACCGGAAGTAGAAGCCTATTTCATAGATAATAAAAATATATATATATATATATATATACATTGCCTGCCAACTAGCTATAAGGTAAGTAAATATCTCAATATATATAGGCTGTGAGGAATTTAACAAAGAATGAGGCCACCAACACATCACACACATTATTATGCAAAACACACAACGGAAGGATGTGTAGGCAACATGTGTGAGAGAGTGTGTGTGTGTGTGTGTGTGTGTAAGAGAGAGAGAGAGTGATTGAGAGAATGAGACAGACAGACAGAGTGAGAGAGAGAGGGGACCTGAGTGAGTGAGTCTCTTCAGCACGCACAACCTAGAGACAAAAATGTTATAGGGCCAGTAAGAAAGACTAGCAAAGATAGACAGAGATGATAGATAAATGGAGATACAGTACTACAATATAGATAGATAAAGATAGATAAATAGAGAGAGACTTCAATAGATAGACAATGATAGATAAATAGAGGTACAAGAATAGATTGATAGAGATAGATAAATAGAGGTACTACAATCGATAGACAAAGATAGATAAATAGAGATACTACAATAGATAGACAAAGATAGATAAATAGAGGTACTGCAATAGATAGACAAAGATAGATAAATAGAGATACTACAATAGATGGACAAAGATAGATAAATAGAGGTACTACAATAGATGGACAAAGATAGATAAATAGAGGTACTACAATAGATAGACAAAGATAGACAAATAGAGGTACTGCAATAGATAGACAAAGATAGATAAATAGAGATACTACAATAGATAGACAAAGATAGACAAATAGAGGTACTGCAATAGATAGACAAAGATAGATAAATAGAGATACTACAATAGATGGACAAAGATAGATAAATAGAGGTACTACAATAGATAGACAAAGATAAATAAATAGAGGTGCTACAATAGATAGACAAAGATAGATAAATAGAGATACTACAATAGATGGACAAAGATAGATAAATAGAGGTACTACAATAGATAGACAAAGATAGACAAATAGAGGTACTGCAATAGATAGACAAAGATAGATAAATAGATACTACAATAGATGGACAAAGATAGATAAATAGAGGTACTACAATAGATAGACAAAGATAGACAAATAGAGGTACTGCAATAGATAGACAAAGATAGATAAATAGAGATACTATGATAGATAGACAAAGATAGACACATAGTGATACTACAGAAGAGAGACATAGACACATATATGTAGTGGTACTGCAATTGAAAGACAAAGATAGATGTACAGAGAGAGACTGCAAATGATAGACAAAGATAGACACATATAAAGACTGCAATAGATAGACAAAGATAGATAAATAGAGATACTACAATCGATAGACAAAGATAGGCACATAGAGGTACTGCAATAGATAGACAAAGATAGGAACATAGAAAGACTGCAATACATAGACAAAGATAGATAAATAGAGATACTACAATCGAAAGACAAATAGACACATAGAGGTACTGCAATAGATAGACAAAGATAGATAAATAGAGATACTACAATCGATAGACAAAGATAGGCACATAGAGGTACTGCAATAGATAGACAAAGATAGGAACATAGAAAGACTGCAATAGATAGACAAAGATAGATAAATAGAGATACTACAATCGATAGACAAAGATAGGCACATAGAGGTACTGCAATAGATAGACAAAGATAGGAACATAGAAAGACTGCAATAGATAGACAAAGATAGATAAATAGAGATACTACAATCGAAAGACAAATAGACACATAGAGGTACTGCAATAGATAGACAAAGATAGATAAATAGAGATACTACAATCGATAGACAAAGATAGGCACATAGAGGTACTGCAATCGATAGACAAAGATAGGCACATAGAAAGACTGCAATAGATAGACAAAGATAGATAAATAGAGGTACTTAAATTGTAAGACAAAGATAGAGCGACTATACAGAAACAGACACACGCAAAACGTGAAAGTGTTGCCGAAACATGATTGTGTAGCGACGCGTGCACTGCTTCCTAGATCGCCAAAGAAGCGGCGGCGGCGAAAGTGCAACACAACTATTTAGAAGGCAGTGGATCGAAGCATAGGACAGCTGGCACACTTCTATTACGTCATAACGGACAAACAATTAAGTGGCCACGCTCCGTCAAATAACCGGCACATCTTATACTATTATACAGGCACCCGTATAGTCTACTCACTCTCTCTCACACACACAAGCTCTCTCCCTCACTTACTCACTCTCTCAACACTCTCTAACTCACTCTCTCTCTCTTCAATTACGTTATCACTATATATCCATCATTATCTAACACACATACTAACCCTAAAAGAAAACCAGCAGACCTTACTAGGAGTTCTTCAACCCGGGAATAATTAGTTACAAGCGGCTAATAAAGACTTACATTTTTTTGAACATACAGTATCAATGGTTATTATTATTAATATTATTATTATTATTATTATTACTATTATTACTACTATTATTATTATTAATATTAATATTAATATTATTATTATTATTATTATTATTATTATTATTACTATCACTAATATTATTATTATTAGACGTAAAACTACCAAATTGGAAGAAGCTGATTAAAGATGGTTCATTTTTTTGGACTTGTTCTTCTTGTTCTTCATTTTCTTCATTTTTTGTGCGAAATCAGCTTTTCTCTCTTCACTCCATTTTGTTCCAACAATGGTTATTTATAAAAATATTTTTTACAAAACTCACAATCTAAGTTTAATTTGAATTATTTCTCTTGTTTTAGAAATTTGAATTATTAGAACATTATTAAAATATTAACATTCTCATAGGTCCTGTTTGTAACGGTGACCGATCAGATTGGCCAGCAAAAAAGACACTGTTCTCTGCTGTAAAATCACTTGCGGGTGGTTGGGAACCCACCTAAAACTGTAGGTCCAACTCATCAATCACCATCATCCAATTTATTACCCACGCACAGGTCTCAGACCTATGTGGGCTTCATCCTCAAAAAAAAAAAAAAAAAATTGCATTTTAGGATTGCATCTCCTAGGAAGGCACTCTTTGTAAGGGTGACCGATTCGATTGGCCAGCAAAAACGAAACTGTTCTCTGCTGTAAAATCACTTGCGGATGGTTTGGAACCCACCTAAAACTGTAGTAGGTCCAATCACCATTATCCAACTCATTACCCACGCACAAGTCTCAGACCTATGTGGGCTTCATTCTCAAAAAAAAAAAAATCTTAGAATATCATTGAACTCTACAACTATAAAATAATACATTTTTTTCGGAGGATGAAGCCCACATAGGTCTGAGACTTGTGCGTGGGTAATGAGTGGGATGATAGTGATTGGACCTACAGTTTTAGGTGGGTTCCCAACCACCCGCAAGTGATTTCACAGCAGAGAACAGTGTATTTTTTGCTGGCCAATCTAATCGGTCACCCTTACAAACAGGTGCCTCCCAGCTCGTAGCTTATCTCTATCTGATTGAACAGATACCTGCTACTCTTTGTAGTGGTGAAGGTGGTATTGTGGAAGATATCCATAATAATAATAATAATACGACGAAATTGTCACAACCACATTTATTAAAAATATTGAGATAATAGTTTCGGTTGTTATACCATTATCAATCTCAACCAAACTTGTTTGGATTCAGAATAATAAGACGAAATTGTCACAACCACATTTATTTAAAAATATTGAGATAATAGTTTCGGTTGTTACTCCATTATCACGTAGTTTGTTTGAGATTGATAATGGTATAACAACCGAAACTATTATCTCAATATTTTTAAATAAATGTGGTTGAAACAATTTCGTCTTATTATTCTGAATCCAAATTTTACAAAATCTAGTTAGCATTGGTTTCTTGAAGAACTTTTTGCGCGAAAGTCAAATTTTCAAACAGTTTGTATATCATACAATCACTCTCTCCCACTGTAAATTACACTCAAGTTGAACATTATCGTTCCGATTTGCAGCAGTACGACTTGTGGTCCAACCTACAAGGTTGGATCCGATAGTGGAACGTGAACATGGGCTTGTTATAGTTGGAAGCGTAGATGGACGACTGGAAGGTCCAACTTCCGACTGTCGACGGTGTTGGAGTGCGTGTATGGTGGAGTCGGATCGAGGTCGTCCCGACTTACCTTAGTCAGTGCTTGACCTTTGGGCAATTTCGATTACATTTTTCGGCTCGAGAGCGATGTTCACAGCTGACTAGGAATGAAGTTGGATTGCTAGTCGGATTGCAAGTAGGAGCGCGTGAGCGGAGTCGACTATCCAACTAGCAGTACTACAAGTTGGAACGTGAATGCCAAGCTTTTCATTTTTCGGCTCAAGAGCGATGTTCACAGCTGACTAGGAATGAAGTTGGATTGCTAGTCGGACTGCAAGTAGGAGCTCGTGAGCGGACTCGACTATCCAACTAGCAGTCCTACTAAGTTGTACTACAAGTTGGAACGTGAATGCCCAGCTTTACATTTTTCGGCTCAAGAGCGATGTTCACAGCTGACTTGGAATAAAGTTGGATTGCTAGTCGGATTGCAAGTAGGAGCGCGTGAACGGAGTCGACTATCCAACTAGCAGTCCTACTAAGTCGTGCTATAAGTTGGAACGTGAATGCCCGGCTTTACATTTTTCGGCTTGAGAGTGATGTTCACAGCTGACTAGGAATGAAGTTGGATTGCTAGTCAGATTTCAAGTAGGAGCGTGAGTGGAGTCGACTATCCAACTAGCAGTCCTACTAAGTCGTACAACAAGTTGGAACGTGAATGCCCAGCTTTACATTTTTCGACTCAAGAGCGATGTTCACAGCTGACTTGGAATAAAGTTGGATTGCAAGTAGGAGCGTGAATGGAGTCGACTATCCAACTAGCAGTCCTACTAAGTCGTACTACAAGTTGTAACGTGAATGCCCAGCTTTACATTTTTCGGCTCGAGAGTGATGTTCACAGCTGACTAGGAATGAAGTTGGATTGCTAGTTGGATTGCTAGTCGGATTGCTAGTTGGATTGCTAGTCGGATTGCAAGTAGGAGCGCGTGAACGGAGTCGACTATCCAACTAGCAGTCCTACTAAGTCGTGCTATAAGTTGGAACGTGAATGCCCGGCTTTACATTTTTCGGCTTGAGAGTGATGTTCACAGCTGACTAGGAATGAAGTTGGATTGCTAGTCAGATTTCAAGTAGGAGTGTGAGTGGAGTCGACTATCCAACTAGCAGTCCTACTAAGTCGTACTACAAGTTGGAACGTGAATGCCCAGCTTTACATTTTTCGACTCAAGAGCGATGTTCACAGCTGACTTGGAATAAAGTTGGATTGCAAGTAGGAGCGTGAATGGAGTCGACTATCCAACTAGCAGTCCTTCTAAGTCGTACTACAAGTTGGAACGTGAATGCCCAGCTTTACATTTTTCGACTCAAGAGCGATGTTCACAGCTGACTAGGAATAAAGTTGGATTGCTAGTCGGATTGCAAGTAGGAGCACGTGAGCGGAGTCGACTATCCAACTAGCAGTCCTACTAGGTCGTACTACAAGTTGGAACGTGAATGCCCAGCTTTTCATTTTCCGGCTCGAGAGCGATGTTCACAGCTGACTAGGAATAAAGTTGGATTGCTAGTCGGACTGCAAGTAGGAGCGCGTGAGTGGAGTCGACTATCCAACTAGCAGTCCTACCAAGTTGTACTACAAGTTGGAACGTGAATGCCCGGCTTTACATTTTTCGGCTCGAGAGCGATGTTCACAGCTGACTAGGAGAAAAGTTGGATTGCTAGTCGGACTGCAAGTGGGAGCGTAGTCGGATTGGTGTAGGGGCACAGTTATTCAATTCATAACACCATATTTCTTATGTCTAATTTTTTAAAATTTTCACTTTGAGCCGTATTTTTTGGAATTTTTCAAAATTCTTCCTTAGCATGCATCTAGAGCCCCAATGAACGATGTGTACCAAATTTCAACTTAAATAGCCATGTTGTTTTCGAGAAACGCTGATGAATGAGTCAGTGAATCAGGGGTATTTGGCTTTTATATAGATGAAAAACAAAAATATCTTTTCCTACAGTGACCCGAAAAAGTGCCTATTTTTGCACCAACTGTAGCACGCAAAATAGTCTATTCCTGCACCAGTGCGGGAAAGTAAATTCCAGTGCGGGAAAGAACTTTTCGTCATACTTGTAGGTTATGGACAGTTTACCAGTCAAGGAATCAATGTGGTAAACAGCTGTTTACAGAAATCAAAAACAGCTGATGTCATTTGATGATTATTACCATACACTGTGTGGTAAAAATCATCAAATGATTATTACCGCACTCTATGGGTGGTTGTGGCTACCACTTCACTGAAAAACCATTTGGTCGAAAGCTAGATCAGCTGATCTAGAACCATTATTGCCACATTTCACCTTGAGTTGGTGTGTTGAGGTTATGTTTGTATAACAATGATTTATAGTTTCTTATTTCAACTTATCTGCTATTTTAGACTTGTATGACGAAAAATATCGTACGTAACTCGTCCGGGAAGATGTTTACCATACTCGTATGATAATACCGCACTCGACTTCGTCTCGTGCGTTAACTTATCATACTCGTATGTTAAACACCATTTCCCGCACTTGTAACATAATATACTATTTCCGCACTCCAAATTTGCAACCTAACAACACAAAATAGTGAGCATGTAATACGCATGTTCCCTATTCTGCATTCAAAAATAGGTTGGCTACTCTGCTTCAGCTGTGAAATAGTTGTTGTAGTTGTTGTTGATGAAATCGATTTGATTCGAAGATAGGTTATGTAAGGAATTGTCAGGTTATGTATGTCCTCCTGTTTTGTTCTGTTTGAATTACTTTATACATTACTGTAGGAAAAATTTAATGTGTAATTTGAGCACAATGTATTGTTTCTGCACTTGGGAAACTTTTTTCACTCGCCTTTGACTCATGAAAAATACTGTTTCTCTCGATGCAGAAAAACGCTATTTTGCACTCTAGTTACACAAATAGCTATTTCTGGATTATGTGAGTTTTTATTCTAATATACAATAGTAGTATATGTGTTAATAGTAATATGTTTTAATTAGTAAACTGTAGGTCCAACTAAATGATATGCGTGAGCCGTAGCAGGTATCTGTTCAATCAGATAGAGATAAGCTGCATTCTCGTAGGTCCTGTTTGTAACAGTGACCGATTAGATTGGCCAGCAAAAGAGAAGACACTGTTCTCGGCTGTAAAATCACTTGCGTGTGGTTCGGAAGGCACCTAAAACTGTAGGTCCAACTAATCAATCAGGGAAATGATATCCGCGAGCCGTAGCAGGCATCTGTTCAATCAGATAGAGATAAGCTGCGTTCTCATAGGTCCTATTTGTAACAGTGACCGATTAGATTGGCCAGCAGAAAAGACACTGTTCTCTGCTGTAAAATCACTTGCGGGTGGTTTGGAACCCACCTAGAACTGTACGTCCAACTAATCAATCAGGGAAATGATAGCCGCGAGCCGTAGCAGGTATCTGTTCAATCAGATAGAGATAAGCTGCGTTCTCGTAGGTCCTGTTCGTAACGGTGACCGATTAGATTGGCCAGCAAAAAACACTCACAGTAAAATATCACTTGCGGGTGGTTGGGAACCCACCTAGAACTGTACGTCCAACTAATCAATCAGGGAAATGATAGCCGCGAGCTGTAGCTGGTATCTGTTCAGATAGAGATAAGCTGTGTTCTCATAGGTCCTGTTCGTAACAGTAACCGATTAGATTGGCCAGCAGAAAAGACACTGTTCTTGGCAGTAAAATCACTTGCGTGTGGTTTGGAACCCACCTAGAACTGTAGGTCCAACTAATCAATCAGGAAATGATAGCCGCGAGCCGTAGCAGGTATATGTTCAATCAGATAGAGATAAGCTGCATTATCGTTGGTCCTGTTTGTAACGGTGACCGATTAGATTGGCCAGCAGAAAAGACTCACAGTAAAATATCACTTGCGGGTGGTTGGGAACCCACCTAGAACAGTAGGTCCAACTAATCAATCAGGGAAATGATATCCGCGAGCCATAGCAGGTATCTGTTCAGATAGAGATAAGCTGCGTTCTCGTAGGTCCTGTTCGTAACAGTAACCGATTAGATTGGCCAGCAATAAAGACACTGTTCTCGGTTGTGAAATCACTTGCGGGTGGTTTGGAACCCACCTAGAACTGTAGGTCCAATTCATAAATCACCATCATCCAACTCATTAAAATTATTGATAGCAAAAATTGACCTACCTCGGTCTTGAGTCGCATAACATGCAGCACGCTGCCTCTTAGCTCGGCCCACACAGGTTTCCACGTTCGGCTACCAGGTGGCGTGTACTTCGCGCCGTTTTCCACCACGGAGATCACTCTAACCATGAGGCTGCCCTCCATCACAGCTGGTCTATCTTCCTTCTCCTCTTCTCTGTCTTCTCCGTCTTCTCCATCTTCATCTGACTTCGGCTCCTGTTTCACTCTATCGCTCCTGTGTTCATCAGACAACAGACATCAACGTTAACAAACAAAAATATCAAATCGAATTACTCAAATATTTCACTTAAACAAAGAAACTAGCTTTTTCTTCAGATAGTAAAGGTCAACCGCCTATAAATAAATTACCAAGGCCCGTATTTATGAACGTGACTTATGTTGATCTAAGCACGAGTTATCTAAGAACGAGTTGGAAAGGCTCTATTACATTGAAAGTGATCACAAGCTAACCTAAAATTGTGTCATATTATCAGGCACTAATAAACATAATAGTATATTTTGCACCTAGGGCCGAAAATGTGTGTTTGCCGGCTCGAGATCGCGGTTTTCAAGTTCGAGACGAAGTCGAGAACTTGAAGCATTTGAGAGCCGGCAAAACATTTTTGCCTGTGTTGCGAACGCTATTTTTCGCCACACCACAAAAAAAAAACAAAACAATGTTAAGTTGGAAATTTTGAAAGCGAGATTTTAAGGCTATGGTACTTGCAAGAATACAAGGAACGGCTATCACCTCTTTATCCAACCTACAGTGCTCTGGGTGGGCATTTTGTCAACTACTACAACTGTACGCCAAAAGGTTAGTTGGTTAGGTTTTTTGTTGTTATTCCTGTTCCTGATTCAAAACCTGCATAAAAAACCAAAAACCTAACCAACTAACCTTTCTATACCAACAGTAACCTTTACCAATAACAGTTGCAATAGTAGACAAAATTCCTAAAAACAAAAAACCTAACCAACCAAGAGAGGTTAGCAACAGTTGTAGTAGTTCACAAAATTCCCACCCAGAGCTCTGTAGGTTGAATAAAAAGATTCTATTGTTTGATATCAAAACTACAAAATAATACATATTAAGTTATAAAAAGTGATCATTTTTGACATTTTAAATTATAAAAAATAAACATTTATTGATGGTTTAAATCTTTTTGTTTTACATAAAAGTTGGAAGGATTCATTTTTACAATCATGACTGCTGTATCCAGACACGATCAGCTGTCATTCAAGGTCATTTTCTTTTCCGCCCTAGGGCGGTAAACGTTTACAGACCTCCTCGGAAACCGAACACTTTCGGCCTCCATATGACGCACGAAAAACAGCTCATTACGTCCTAGTGTGGCGAAAACTTCTTAACGTGATACCAATAGAGCTGATACCATTCACGAATAAAACTAAAACTCTTGGAATAGATACTTGGGTGAAGGCAAATGTTTATTTTAAAATAGGCTCTGTATTTTTATAATGTTGGATATAAAATATTTTTAAGGTTGTTGATAAGTTATTATTATTATTGTTTTGATTTACATCTGACATACAAGATTGGCTTTGCTGATGGAAATCTTTGAAGTAAATTTTTTTTTTCTGATATATACTGTACAAACACATAGTTTAATATAGTGTATCTGATTGTGATGTACTATTACATTTGTTTTTTGGTGTTTTTTTTAAATAAATAAAATAAAATAAAGACTACATTATAAAGTGGTTATTATAAATACTATTAAAAACGTCCCAGTAGTCATTAGAGGCTAGATAGTAACGTCATTTTGTTTGTTGTTTTACATAGCAAGGAGAGTTAGGTATTTTGCGGCTCAAAAGTTATCATCAAAATTTGATATTATAAACTATTTTCAACTGTTTTTAGTGTTTCGTTTTGAGTGAACTTTAAAACTGATAGTCGCTGAGTGAAAAAGAATCGATTGGTTATTTTTCCTACAACTGCTCGTAAAGTAGTTCTTTACGTACTGAAAACTAATTGTAAAATACCTCTTTACTGCTCCACAAGCGGTAATAGCTATTTGTGTAACTAGAGTGCAAAGCACCGTTTTTCTGCATCGAGAGAAAAAGTTTTTTCCTACAACTGCTCGTAAAGTAGTTCTTTACGTACTGGAAACTAATTGTAAAATACCTCTTTACTGCTCAGCAAGCGGTAAAGTACTTTACGCTCGCTAGCTGTTTTCTTTACGCTTCTGTTTTGATTTTGATGCCTTCTCATTGGTGGATCACGGAATCCGTGAAATTCACATAACCTCAAAAATGGCGTATGCTAACCAAATCCGCGCATGGTCTGTGATGTTACAAACTACAAGCTTTTATTGTGTTGGAATCCAGAACTGCAGTTTTAGGAAAAATATTGTATGCAATTCGCGCGTGAAGCTTCTTTATCGCTCTCGCAAAATTACTGCGCTCCGCTACGCGTCACGCAGTAAATGTTTTGGCTCAAGCGATAAAGTCGCGCTTCACGCTCTTAATACATAAATAACTATTTCACAAGCCAAAGGCGAGTGAAAAAAGTTTCTCGAGTGCAGAAACAATACTTTGCACTCGTATTACACATTAAATTTTTCCTACAGTAATGTATTAAGTAATTGAAACAGAACAAAACAGGACATACATAACCTGAAAATTCCTCACATAACCTATCTTCGAATCAAATCGATTTCATCAACAACAACTACAACAACTATTCACAGCTGAAGCAGAGTAGCCAACCTATTTTTGAATGCAGAATAGGGAACCTGCGTATTACATGCTCACTATTTTGTGTTGTTAGGTTGCAAATTTGGAGTGCGGAAAAGTACATTCCCGCACTGCAATTTACTTTCCCGCACTGGCGCTGGAATACACTATTTTGTGTGCTACAGTTAGTGCAAAAATAGGCACTTTTTCGGGTCACTGTAGGAAAAGTACTTTTCCTACAACTGCTCGTAAAGTCGTTCTTTACGTACTGAAAACTAATTGTAAAATAACTCTTTACTGCTCAGCAAGCGGTAAAGTACTTTACGCTCGCCAGCTGTTTTCTTTACGCTTCCGTTTTGATTTTGATGTCTTCTCATTGGTGGACCACTGAATCCATGAAATTCACATAACCTCAAAAAAGGCGAACGCTAACCAAATCCGCGCATGGTCTGTGATGCTACAAACTACAAGCTTTTATTGTGTTGGAATCCAGAACTGCAGTTTTAGGAAAAATATTGTATACAATTCGCGCGCGAAGCTTCTTTATCGCTCTCGCAAAATTACTGCGCTCTGCTACGCGTCGCACAGTAAATGTTTTGGCTCGAGCGATAAAGTCGCGCTTCACGCTCTTAATACATAAATAACCATTTTCGAGTGAAGTTTTTAAGCAAATCTAAATATTTAGTCTGTGGTTAACCTCAATGTCATTTTCTTGTCTATAAAATGAATAGAACCCCCTGAATATTGGACAAATGTTCGAAGAAAAATTTAAATTGAATGTTTTGAACAATATAACATTTTCAAAGTTTGTGAAGAAAGCCATTTTGGACTTGAATCTGTTGCACCTTCACATTCATTGTAATTTTGTCACAATAAATAAGTAAATAACAACCGACTTTATTCATGCCTGCTCAGCACCATTGCACAATGAAGCTATTATACACCTGCCATCAGTTTTTCCAAACAGGTACAGGATCTAGAGCTCAAAGGGCCGTTTTTTGAACGTTGAAGCCCACATAGGTCTGAGACCTGTGCGTGGGTAATGAGTTGGATGACTGATGAGTTGGACCTACTACAGTTTTAGTTGCATTCTGAACCACCCGCAAGTGATTTTACAGCAGAGAACAGTGTATTTTTAGCTGGCCAATCTAATTGGTCATCCTTACTTGTGTGGCTTAAAGGCAGTCATAATGCAATCGCTGTATAAACTACAATTGTTCATTTTATATAAATATTAAACAGGTTGAACTAACAGGCACAATAGTAAATTCGTATGGCTTTTCGTGGTGGGGAGACCCTTACGGGTAGTTCCACCTCGCCGTTTTTTTTAACGACTGCTTTTTTTTATATGCAACCGGGACCGACGGCTTAACATGTCCTCCGAAACACGGGAGTGGCTCAAGAAAAACAGGCACAATGAACAACTTTGAAATTATATAGAAAATTATTATTGGGTTTGCTAATCGGTGGTAGTTTCATTTTAAATGGGGGTTAATTTAGATTTAAAAAAAAACCAGTAATTAGAAATGAATAAAATTAGAAGAACTTACAGTTGGGTGGTGGTAGATGAAGTGGGGGTGGGGGAAGTGGGGGTGGGGGAAGTGGGGGTGGGGGAAGTTCTATTAGCATTCTCAGTCCAAATTGTCTTCAAGTACGAAACTCGCTTCTGATGCGATTGGTCAACATCTGCAATCACAAAAAACAAACAAACAATCAAAACTAATACATAACTTATGTACCAGAAAACAAAAAACACATAGAACTGTTTAAAACTATTAAATATACATTGCCCTTTATGCAAACTACTGCAAAGGTGGGCCAATCTAATTCTTCCTTGGTGTGTTGAGTAGTAGTAGTAGACTAAAGTGACCCTGTATGAGAAAATATTATTGTTCTCTGCTGTAAAACCACTTGCGGGTGGTTGGGAACCCACCTAAAACTGTAGGTCCAACTCATCAATTACTTATCATCCAATTTATCACCCTCGCACAGGTCTCAGACCTGTGTGGGCTTTAACCTCCCCAAAAAAATTATGGTATCTAGTGTATAAGATTGTTGATCTGACTTGTCTTATACTCCTTAACTGGAATCTCCAAGACGTAATCCACAAATGTATTAAATCAATTTATCTACGACCATGTCATCATAATGTATACATTACAGTTTCACAATTGATGCCAAAACAGCTGCTGTCTTTTCGAAATGCTTTTTGAAACCCGTTGCATAATGAGCTCATTATAGTACAGGTTCTACATTATAACACGGATTCTGGACCAATCAGAAGCATTTATCAATATTGTAATTCAATATTGTGAAACTATCAGCTGATTTGATCAAACTGTTACACCAGCTGCTTTAACCTAACAATCTACTATAACTTCTCGTATTTGAGATGAGAGGTTAGGTATCTCTGACACAGTCACAGGTAAAATGAAATTGTTTCAATTAAATGTATACTAGTGGTCGTCGTAGATAAAATAGTGTATGCAACGATTTTATTTGGCCATTAAAGCACTCGTGAGATATTTATAACACTCGCATTCGCTCGTGTTATAACTTACATCTAACTCGTGCCTTAATAAGGGTCAAAATAAAATCGTTGCATAAACTACTATTTTGACTAGTCTATTTGTATGATCCCCCCATGGGGAATCCACATCATGGACAGAAACATAATAATAATAATTACTAGAAGAATACAATAAAACCTCCAACCTACGGTGAAACATTTGGTGCCAACTAAATGTGAAATGGTAGCGCAGTTGGTTGGAGCGCTTGTCTGCGATAACATAAGGGGCTAGCTCTGGCTGGCTTTGTTGCCTGCAGCCTTGGGTTTGAATCTCATTCAGCCCCATGGTTGTTTCTCATCATTCACCCCATTACCCACGCACAAGTCACTCATGTGGGCATCATCCGCAATCGTATTCAGTTTAGCTTTTTATAGTGTACAAGAGTTCCTTTCACATAAAAATTAAGCCTCACCTCAACTAATATTGATATAGTAATTATTATGGTAACTAGTGTACAAGATTGTATAATTGTTAATCTGACTTGTCTTATACTCCTTAACTGGAGTCTCCCAGACGTAATCTACAAAAAAAAAATATAATAAAAATAAAGAATTGGACTCGAATTGAATATTAGTAACTTTATGTGTAAAAGAGAGTGATGTTAACCAAAACCTTAATAGGGTGTTTAAGATCCAAAATAAAGCGGTTAGGTGTATGAAAATAGTGAATAGATTAGATTCATATAGGCCGTTGTACAAGAGGCTTGGTCTCCTAACTTTACCCTGCTTATATGTGTATGAAGCTACTTTATATGTAGAAAAAGAGTGTAGGTTTTACACTTATATGTGTATGAAGCTACTTTATATGAACTAAAAGAGAGCGATATTAACCAAAATCTTGACGTACACGATTATAATACATGAATATAGGTATAACCTGCTTATATGTGTATGAAGCTACTTTATATGTACTAAAAGAGAGCGATATTAACCAAAATATTGATGTACACGATTATAATATACAGAGATTATCACTTGGTGAGTCACAATAGTAGCTTATTCAAACAAAAACCTAGTTATATTGGTAGGAAACTCTACAACAAGCTACCGCAGTTTTTAAAGAGTCTTGAAAATATAGAAATATTTAAAAAACGATTGAAAAAATATTTAGTTTATCTTTTTATAGTGTACAAGAGTTCCTTTCACATCAAAATTAAGCCTCAGCTCAACTAATTGATATAGTAATTATGGTAACTAGTGTATAATATTGTTGATCTGACTTGTCTTATACTCCTTAACTGGAATCTCCAAGACGTAATCTACAAAAAATAATAATAATAATAAAAATAAATAATTGTACTCACCCGGGCTTTGTTGTTGATCTTCGGTGGGCGATAGCTTTGTGGATGAATCCTCCTTTTTAACTGCAAAATAAAATACACACAATTAAGAAAATAAATAAATTAAATAGATTAATTAATAAAATGACAGATAAAAATCGGCCGAAACATGGAATGAAGAACAAAAAAGCAATTTAAAATAAACTTAATTTCATTAATCGCCTAAAATACAATACAATTCGATTTTAATGAAAAAAAAAATCAAATATGATTGTATTCAAATTTGTGTAGTTTTATTACAAAACTGACAAAATAATTTAAAATTTAATTACACAATAAAGTAAATTAAAATAAATTCGTATGGCTTTTCGTGGTGGGGAGACCCTTACGGGGTCTAATTACACAATTAAATCTGAACATTCAGTTCAATTCCTTTAGTGGAAAATGCAAAAAAAAAATACTTTATTAAATACCAACACCTTTGCAAATTGGGCAGAAGTTTATAAGTCGTCCTTGAGGTTTCTTCAGCTCAAGGGAGACTCAAGAACCATTCAAGGCTCCCTTAAAAGTAAAGGAAACTCCAAGGTAGCTTTATAAATTCAGAGAATAAAGCTGACAGTGTTAGTAAGGCATACAATAATAACTTGACAATTCAATTTTAAATTAATTAAAATTACTTCAGAAATTATTTCTAAATTTTGTTGGATTAGTGATGAGTTTAGAAGAGCATGCGTTAGTTCCACAGGGCATATGCTATAACATATATAAGTTATATCAAGTACATATATATATATATACAACCAATATGGGACTGCCTTCAAAATTTAAATTAACCTGTATTAGAAAAATATATTTGAATGTAACCGCCACTAAGCATACACATACATACATAGCTAGAAAATTCCATGCCTCTGTTAAAAAAAAATGTGGTTATTTTGACCAATACACTGAACCGATAGATCATTCAATAGCTTTCTATGTAGTGGTGAAGGTGATATTGTGGAAGATATCCATAATGAATAATAAGACGAAGTTTCTCATGTCAACACCACATTTATTAAAAATAGTGCATTTATTAAAAATAGGAGTTTGTTTGAGATTGATAATGGTATAACAACCGAAACTAGTGTCTCACTATTTTTAATAAATGTGCTGGTGACACTTCGTCTTATTATTCATCATTCAATAGCATGTCATAATGTATACATTACACTTTCACAATTGATGCCAAAACAGCTGTCTTTTCAAAATGCTTTTTTTGAAACCCGTCGCATAATGAGCTCATTATAATACAGGTTCTACATTATAACACAGGTTCTGGACCAATCAGAAGCATTTTTGATGGAATCAATATCGTAATTCAATATTGTGAAACTATCAGCTGATTTCATCAAACTGCTACACCAGCTGCTTTAACCTAACAATCTCGTAACTACCTAACAACCGTAACAACCTAATAACTTCTCGTATTTGAGATGAGAGGTTAGGTATCTCTGACAGTCACAGGTAAAATGAAATTGTTTTAATGAAATGTATACTAGTGGTCGTAGATAAAATGGTGTATGCAACGATTTTATTTAGCCATTAAAGCACTCGTGAGATATTTATAACACTCGCATTCGCTCGTGTTATAACTTACATTTAACTCGTGCCTTAATAAGGGTCAAAATAAAATCGTTGCATAAACTACTATAACAGTAGATGTTAGTGCTGTTAGATAGCAAGCCAGGGTAGCCAACATTCCCCCAACCAAACCTAACCTAACCTGTTGGCAAGAGCGGTGATGGCGGGGAGGAACTGCTACAGCTGAGCGGACGTGTGACCTTGACAAGGTCAAGATGCGTCGGTCGAACAGCTGATCGCAGCGACGAAGACTTCAACTTTTTCTTCTTCTGTTTCTTTTTAATTTCTCTTCCTTCTACCTCCCCATCTTTGCCGGTCACACCTGCGCCGCCATTTTCTTTATCTAGAAGCCATTCTCACATTCACACACACACATACACATATACACACAATAAAGCTCAACAAAAAAGAATATTGAAACAAATAATTTTCTCCAAAGATGTTACAAATTCTACAATTTTTTTTTGGGGGGGGGAGGATGAATCCCACATAGGTCTGAGACCTGTGCGTGGGGGGTAATGAGTTGGATGATGGTAATTGATGAGTTGGACCTACAGTTTTAGGTGCGTTCCAAACTACCCGCAAGTGATATTACAGTTGAGAACAGTGTCTTTTTTGTTGGCCAATCTAATCGGTCACCCTTACAAAAAGTGCCCAGGAAAACACAGCTTATCTCTATCTGATTGAACAGATACCTGCTACAGCTCACAGCTATCACATCCCTTATATAATAATAATAGTAAGCGTTATGGGGAACATGTTGGACCTACTATTCTAGTAGGTCGCTTAGCGCAGTTGGTTGAGGCGTCACAACTTCAACTTGCTGTCGTTTCAGCGGTCGTGGGTTCGAATCCCGCTCCTCCGTCTGACATCTATCATTCACCACGTTACCCACGCACAAGTCTTGGACTTAAGTAGACATCATCAGCAATAAAAAAAGGTGGGTTACTAAGTCATAATAAAGCTTACAATATCCAGTAAATTGAAACACGGTCACCCATCCAAACGCCGTCTTGAGTGCTCGTGACTGGACATAATGATAGCATAAACACCACGCACAGCAATCATCGCTACCAATCAGATAGAGATAAGCTGCGTTCTCGTTAGTCCTGTTTGTAACGGTGACCGATCAGATTGGCCAGCAAAAAAGACACTGGTCTCTGCTGTAAAATAACTTTCGAGTGGTTAGGAACCCATCTAAAACTGTAGGTCCAATCATCCAACTCATTACTCACGCACAAGTTTCAGACCTATGTGTGCTTCATCCTCAGAAAAAAATTAAAATTGTGGCGTGCGACCGCGACTACACTTGCTCTGTATAATAAGGCCTATAAATTGAAAAACGTTTACAATTTTTCTAATAATATAAACGGTTTTGAAGAGTAAAAAAATGTTTAGACTTTGATGAGGATGAAGCCCACATAGGTCTGAGACCTGTGCGTGGGTAATGAGTTGGATGATGATGATGATTGATGAGTTGGACCTACAGTTTTAGGTGGGTTCCCAACCACCGGGAAGTGATTTTACAGCAGAGAACAGTGTCTTTTTTGCTGGCCAATCTAATCGGTCACCGTTACGAACAGGACCTACGAGAACGCAGCTTATCTATCTGATTGAACAGATACCTGCTACGGCTCGCGGCTATCTCTTCCCTTAATAAATAATTTTAAAAAACTGAATAGACTTCACACTCAGGAGGTGTAATGCTGTATTGAAAATAACACCGAACTTGATCAGGAATCAAGCCCGAGACCTACGGGAGGAATTTAAGTGCAAAGCATTATTCATGAAAAAGCTGCTATTATAAAAAAAAAAGCGTACCGTATGCTAAAGATGCACAAATTAGACAGCAGATTAACTTAAATATTAAAAATGTTGAGATTAATAAAAGCTATTAGGATAAAATTTACGGTAAAATTAGGCAATTACGGTAGTTCGGAACCCACCTAAAACTGTAGGTCCAACTCATCAATCATCCAATTCATTACCCACGCACAGGTCTCAGACCTATGTGGGCTTCATCCTTCGAAAAAATAAAAATCTGTTAGAAGCTTGACTGGCTGCGGCTTTCAAGCGCAAAGCGTGAGATCTCTGCCATTGAAAATAAAACATTTTCAAAACAATAAACGCCTGTGACGCTTGGCGAACGCTTAGTGTCAACCTGCCTTAGGGTGTTAGGGTGCTTGAAGAGTGGAGCATCAAAAACTCACCATCTTAAAATCAAACACATGCTGTACAATGAGGGCATTCACACTGCCCCATTCTATCATACAGCATTTGTATTATGTAGACAAAAAAAAAAAAAAATTCCATAACATTAAATAACTTATTTCTAGTATACAATATCAAAATATTCAAAATTTTATATCAATTATTATTTATATAATATTAATATATATATATATATATATATATATATATATATATATATATATATATATATATATATAGATAATATAAGTATATTATATATATATATACTTCACAATATTAATATATTGGGAAGTAATAGCCGCAAGCCGTAGCAGGTATCTGTTCAATCAGATAGAGATAAGCTGCGTTCTTGTAGGACCTATTTGTAACGGTGACCGATTAGATTGTCTAGCAAAAAAGACACTGTTCTCTGCTGTAAAATCACTTGCGGGTGGTTGGGAACCCATCTAAAACTGTAGGTCCTCATCATCCAACTCATTACCCACGCACAGGTCTCAGACCTATGTGGGCTTCATCCTCAAAAAATAAAAATAAATATATATAATTCAAATATAGCTTATCATAGATGGGTGGTATCCTTTAGGACGACCTAACAGTTTGATCGACCTACTGCTAACGCAGCCATAACTTTACCTAACCTAACCTGGCTAGATGTGACTGAACCACCTTTGTTTATTAGGTCGGTCAAAACGACAGTCGTACAAATGGTGTCCTGCCATCATAAATCTGTATACCACACTCCAGCATAAGCCAAGAGCTTGTGCGCTGGAGTGGAGTTCTATGAGACATGAAAAAATTGAAAAAAAAATGAAGAAAAAATTGTATGAAAAATTAAGAATTATTGGATGTTTATATAGCACATTGAAAAATATTAAACACTGTTATTATTTTTATTATATATATTTTCTTTTTTTTTTGTTTGGAACCCACTTAAAACTGTAGGTCCAACTCATCAATCACCATCATCATCCAACTCATTACACACGCACAGGTCTCAGACCCATGTGGGCTTCATCCTCATCCTCAAAGAAAATAGTAGTTTATGCAACGATTTTATTTTGACCCTTATTAAGGCACGAGTTAGATGTAAGTTATAACACGAGCGAATGCGAGTTATAAATATCTCACGAGTGCTTTAATGGCCAAATAAAATCGTTGCATACACTATTCTATCTACGACCACTAGTATACATTTAATTGAAACAATTTCATTTTACCTGTGACTGTCAGAGATACCTAACCTCTCATCTCAAATACGACAAGTTATAGTAGATTGTTAGGTTAGGTTAAAGCAGCTGGTGTAGCAGTTTGATCAAATCAGCTGATAGTTTCACAATATTGAATTACGATATTGATTCCATCAGAAATGCTTCTGATTGGTCCAGAACCCGTGTTATAATGTAGAACCTGTACTATAATGAGCTCATTATGCAACCGGCTTCAAAAAGCATTTCGAAAAGACAGCTGTTTTGGCATCAATTGTGAAACTGTAATGTATACATTATGACATGGTCGTAGATAAAATTTTTTACATATAATTTGCTGAGTGTTTAAGTAAATTTGAGCTCGGGTAGAGCCTTGGTTTACCTATTCAAGGCTGTTCTTAATATAATATATTATATTATATTATAATAAATCATATATTATATGATTTGAATGACAAAGATTTTATTAACATATATACATACTTTTTTCCAGAGTATGAAGCTCACATAGGTCTGAAACTTGTGCGTGGGTAATGAGTTAGCGATTGATGAGTTGGATCTACAGTTTTAGATAGGTTCTGAACCACCCGCAAGTGATTCTACAGCAGAGAACAGTGTCTTTTTTGCTGGCCAATCTAATCGGTCACCGTTACAAACAGGACCCAGGAGAACGCAGCTTATCTCTATCTGATTGAAAAGATACCTGCTACGGCTCACGGCTATCACTTCCCTGATTGATGAGTTGGATGGGTTTAGGTGGGTTCCCAACCACCCGCAAGTGATTCTACAGCAGAGAACAGTGTCTTTTTTGCTGGCCAATCTAATCGGTCACCGTTACAAACAGGACCCAGGAGAACGCAGCTTATCTCTATCTGATTGAACAGTTACCTGCTACGGCTTGCGACTCTGTATAATAAGGTTCTAATAAATATAACACACAATTCCAAAGTGGCATGTACTTGATTTTGCCAAAGTGCTGAATCAGCACGACTATTATAGAATATAGTCATATTATATACTATATATATAGTCATATATATAGTCATATATATACTATATAGTCATATATATATATACTCCACTGGGCAAGCACCATCAGCCAAACAAACACGTTGGACACTAACCTGTGGATGTGGTGGCTTGTTCGACTGGTGCCGCATGCGGCTTGTGGCATGCGGCTAAGTAGGAGTCTTGCCGCACGGCTTTGTGTCGATGATTCTGCCATTCGCCTCCTCCAAGCCACGCCCCTCCTCCTCCTCCTCCTCCTCCTCCTCCTCCAATACTACTACTACTGCTACTGGTTACTAAACCTTGAAAAAACAAAAATTAAAAATTAATACTTTTTTTGTAGATTACGTCTTGGAGACTCCAGTTAAGGAGTATAAGACAAGTCAGATCAACAATATTATACACTAGTTACCATAATTACTATATCAATTAGTTGAGGTGAGGCTTAATTTTGATGTGAAAGGAACTCTTGTACACTATAAAAAGCTAAACTAAATATTTTTTCCAATGTTTTTTAAATATTTCTATATTTTCAAGACTCTTCAAAAACTGCGGTAGCTTGTTGTAGAGTTTCCTACCAATATAACTAGGGTTTTGTTTGAATAAGCTACTATTGTGACTCACCAAGTGATAATCTCTGTATATTATAATCGTGTACATCAAGATTTTGGTTAATATTACTCTTTTTCTACATATAAAGTAGCTTCATACACATATATAAGCAGGGTACAGTTAGGAGACCAAGTCTGTTGAACAACGGCCTACATGAATCTAATCTATTCACTATTTCTATACACCTAACCGCTTTCTTTTGGATCTTACACACCCTATTAAGATTTTGTTTTGATGAATTACCCCATACTAAGATAGCGTACCTAATAGCTATTTGTGTAACTAGAGCGCAAAGTATTGTTTCTGCACCAAAACAGTTTTTTTCATGAGACAAAGGCGAGTGAAAAAAAGTTTCTCGAGTGCAGAAACAATACTTTGCGCTTGAATTACACGTTAAATTTTACCTACAGTGACTCAAAAAAGTGCCTATTTTTGCACTAACTGTAGCACGCAAAATAGTCTATTCCTGCACCAGTGCGGGAAAGTAAATTACAGTGCAGGAATGTACTTTTCGTCATACTTGTAGGTTATGGACAGTTTACCAGTCAAGCAATCAATGTGGTAAACAGCTGTTTACAGAAATCAAAAACAGCTGATGTAATTTGATGATTATTACCGTACACTGTGTGGTAAAAATCATCAAATGATTATTACCGCACTCTATGGGTGGTTGTGGCTACCACTTCACTGAAAAACCATTTGGTCGAAAGCTAGATCAGCTGATCTAGAACCATTATTGCCACATTTCACCTTGAGTTGGTGTGTTGAGGTTATGTTTGTATAACAATGATTTATAGTTTCTTATTTCAACTTATCTGCTATTTTAGACTTGTATGACGAAAAATATCGTACTTAACTCGTCCATGAAGATGTTTACCATACTCGTACGATAATACCGCACTCAACTTCGTCTCGTGCGTTAACTCATCATACTCGTATGTTAAACACCATTTCCCGCACTTGTAACGTAATATACTATTTCCGCACTCCAAATTTGCAACCTAACAACACAAAATAGTGAGCATGTAATACGCAGGTTCCCTATTCTGCATTCAAAAATAGGTTGGCTACTCTGCTTCAGCTGTGAATAGTTGTTGTAGTTGTTGTTGATGAAATCGATTTGATTCGAAGATAGGTTATGTGAGGAATTGTCAGGTTATGTATGTCCTGTTTAAATTACTTTATACATTACTGTAGGAAAAAATTTAATGTTTAATACGAGTGCAAAGTATTGTTTCTGCACTCGAGAAACTTTTTTCACTCGCCTTCAACTCATGAAAAAAACTGTTTCTCTCGATGCAGAAAAACGCTATTTTGCACTCTAGTTACACAAATAGCTATTTAATGTTGTATTATTATTATTATTAAAGTATTAATTTCAAAGCACTAACCTTGCAATACTGTAGCGGTAGTGGTGACAGTGGGAGGTGGTTCACAATGAAGTTGTGATCCTCCAACTGGTGTAGTTCGATTTCCTGACATGGCGGCACAGGGCATATCTGTAAAAACAAAAAATTATTATAAATATACATTTCTATTAAAGTTTGCACTTCCAATACTACAAATAAGTTTACTTTTCATCATACTTGTACATATTCACCACTTTACCGAGCATTGAATCGAGCCGGTAAACGTCTGTTTACAGAAAGAACAGCTGATCTTCATTACCGCATCCTTTTTCTGTTTTCCATTCCTGCTGTTTCAAAATTTGGAAAAACAGCTGATTTCAGAAGAATTTTTAGTATTTTACCACAGTGACGGATTTTGAGGTTATGTTTGATGATACTTGCTCAGTTTATTATTTTGTTATATTTTAGAATAGTATGACAAAAAATATTGTACATAACTCATCCGGGAAGATGTTTACCATACTTGTATGATAATACCGCACTCGAATTTGTCTCGTGCGTTAACTTATCATACTTGTACAGTAATAATATATTATGTTACAAGTGCGGGAAATGGTGTTTACCGTATGAGTATGATGAGTTAATGCACGAGACAAAGTCGAGTGCAGTATTATCATATGAATATGGTAAACATCTTCCTGGACGAGTTATGTCAGGCTCGATTCTATAACTGGGCAACATGGGCACTCGCCCAGGGGCGCAAGGGGGTTTTGGGTCACAAATTTTTTTTTAAATTGTAGAAATTTCAACCATATGTCCACAAACGTTTATGAATGTAAAAAACTATAAAAAATTATAGAGCTGAAAAATCAAAATTTCAAGGTAGTACAACCATTCTTCAGATCTTTCTGAAAAATTTGGTAGCATTTCCATGCTTATCGGTTAGAAAATAGCGTCTGAAACAGAAACATCGTTCTGCCTCCTCTTCACCCGCACATCGAAAAAATCACCCCCTTCATATAAATTCATTCAATGGTAGTAAGTATAAGGCCTCTCAATTATTTTAATATGTGTTAATTATAATAACCATTTTTTCAACAGTGATTTGGAATGATACATTGCAGAGAGTGAACAAAACAAGTGAGAGTTTGCAAAAAAAGAACTGGACTTGATCCGTGCCACTCAAGAGCGAGAGACTATGTTTTTGAAGGAGAAAGGTAATAGTAGTGAATTTGAAAACTATGAAGCTATAGCTTTAAAAGTAGCTGGGTTAATCAACCCTTCAAATGAAAGGTCAAGAAAACGTACCATACTTTCAGATGAAGAGAGGGATAAAGAATATGAAAATATGGATCCCAGGAACAGATTTCGATGTGGAGTATTCAGACCAATTTTCGACCATCTAATAGTTCAACTTGATAACAGAAAAGACAACTGCAAGACGCTCAGTCAACGATTTGAAATTTTCAGCTCTCTTAGAGAAAAGCAGAATGACGATATAAGAGAGCAGACTCAAAGGGTAGCAATGTTACTCAAATGACATTAAGGAAGACTTTGGGCAATAGTGTCTACATTTTAAATTTTATATGGAAGCTGAAACATCACATACATTAGGGAGTGCTACGAATATATAAAAAACACAGCTTAGAAAGTGCATTCCCAAACTTGATGGTAGCTATTCGAATTTACTTAACATTGCCAATCACAAATTGCACAGCTGAGAGGAGCTTTTCGGCCTTGAAAAAAATAAAGTCTGAAAATCGTTCTACAATAACAGATGATACGCTGAATAGCTTAATGCTGTTATTTACGCAGATTGACATTACACTGAAGCTTGACTTCAAAGGTATAATTGATAGCTTTGCTATATCAAAGATCAGTAGAAAAAATGCAATAATGTAAATAGGATATAAGGAGAAAGTATGAGGAATATGCATAAATATATATATGAAGTATAGTAATAAGAGAAAGAAAGTATAAAGGAAATAAAGAGATATTATGGTTGAAGTATTAAAGTTGTTACACAAGACTCAATTATTAAAAAGTGAACATACAGTTGAAATAAAATTATCTATGGTTATGTATAGAAAAACGTTTGCAATAACTAAGAACTATTTTTTAGGGTGGATGGGTGGTCTGTGATACTGTAAAATACAAGGTTGTTTATGTTACAGTAGCCAGTTGCCAGTTTGGGACATGGCGGGTCCATAAGTGGTGGATAATGGAAAGACTTACCGACTCACCAAATAAAAGGAGTTTGGTGGAGTTGAGGGAGAAATCCCTCCCGAACCAAAACTGGCAAAGATGAATTAATAGTGGCACGTGGAGGGGGGGGCGCATCTCTCTAATTTGCCCAGGGGCGCCACAAGGGTTGAAAACGGGCCTGAGTTATGTACGATATTTATTGTCATATTAGTCTAAAATATAAAAAAAAAGATAAACTTTGAGCTACTACAGCAAGCATCATATCAAACATAACCTCAAAATCAATCACAGCAGTAGAATACTAAAAATACTTCTGAGATCAGCTGTTTTCCAAATTCTCTAACAGCTAGAATGCGGTAAACTCCATTACCGCACTGAAAAAGGATGTGGTAATGAAAATCAGCTGTTCTTTCTGTAAACAGACATTTACCAGCTCGATTCAAAGCTCAGTAACGTGGTGAATATGTACAAGTATGACGAAAACACCATTTCCCACTTATAACATAATAATACTATTTTGTCATACTTGTAGGTTATGGACAGTTACCAGTCAAGGAATGAATGTGGTGAAAAGCTGTTTACAGAAATCAAAAACAGCTGATGTCATTTGATGATTATTACCGTACAGTGTGTGGTAAACATCATCAAATGATTATTACCGCATGCTTATGGGTGGCTACTGGCTACCACTTCACTGAAAAACCATTTGGTCGAAAGCTGGATCAGCTGATCTAGGACCATTATTGTCAATTTCACCTTGAGTTGCTGTGATTTGGTTTGTTGAGGTTATGTTCGTATAACAATGATTTATAGTTTCTTATTTCAACTTATCTGCTATTTTAGACTTGTATGACGAAACATATCGTACCTTACTCTCATCCAGGAAGATGTTTACCATACTTGTATGATAATACCACACTTGACTTCGTCTTGTGCATTAAATTATCATACTCGTACAGTAAACACCATCATACCACACTTGTTATGTAATATAAAATAACAATAAGCGCTCTACCCTTGGGTATATATATACTGTATCTATATACTGTCCATTATTATTTTAAAAGTGCGCTTCATCCTCAAAAAAAAATATATTTGTAAACTTACACACAGACAGAATCTTCTAATTTTTAATAGGTCTGAGACTTGTGCGTGGATAATGAATTAGATGATGGTGATTTACGAGTTGGACCTACAGTTTTAGGTGGGTTCCAAACCACCCGCAAGTGATTTCACAGCATAGTCCTTTTTGCTGGCCAATCCAATCGGTCACCCTTACATAGAGCGCCCAGGAGTCTCATAGCTCAACTCTGATTGAACAGATACCTGCTACGGCACTCGGCTATCACTTCCCATTTGCGTGCAGTACTTTTGATTTAATTAACTGATATTTTCAAGTCTTTTTTTTAATGAATTTTATTCAATGCAACTCTGTACCTATGTACTAAGGTTTCACGACTCTTCTGTTCAAGTGCTAGAGCACGCACGGACGGACGGACGGATTTCAGTAAGGCCCTATCGGGTCCTCAATAACTTGAAATTGCATCATTTATGTAACAATTGTCAATAATTATTATTATACAGAGTGTTTCGGAACTCTCTACCAATACTTCTAGGAAGTGTTTCTGGACCACTAACAAAAGTAAATATTGTAATAAAAATTTTCTAAAATCCCCAGTTACTCACACAGCCGCCATTTTGTTTTTTCACTCATTATTTTTTTATTCAAACACCTCTGAATGTATAATTTTGAAATTTCGCAAACAGCTTTATAACACTTAAAACAATCTTAAAAAATCAATCAAAATTTTCCGACATCAACAAACAAAATGGCGGCCATTTAAACTCTTTGAACAGGATTAAATTAATAATGGCTGATGATATCAAAATTTGACTAGAATAACGTTTTTTAGATATTTTTATTCCAAATCCAACAATACCTCATTTTCCAAGATTTACCAACAATTAACAAAGATATGCTACATTTTAGGGTGTGCGGTGGTTAGAAGCGAAAAACTGCAACCCGTTCTCAACCACCGCACACACTAAGAAGTAGCATATCTCTGTTAGTTGTTGACCGATCTTGAAATATGAGGTATCATTAGATTTGCAATAAAAATATCTAAAAAAGGCTATTCTAGTCAAATTTTGTTATCATTGACCATTATTAATTTAATCCTGTTCAAAGATTTTAAATGGCCGCCATTTTGTTTGTTGATGTCGGAAAATTTTGATTAATTTTTTTTTAGATTGTTTCAATTGTTATAAAGCTGTATGCAAATTATCAAAATTATACGTTCAATGGTGTTTGAATAAAAAAAATAATGCGTGGAAAAAACAAAATGGCGGCTGTCTGAGTAACTGGGGACTTTAGAAAAATTTTATTACGATATTTACTTTTGTTAGTGGTCCAGAAACACTGCCTAGAAGTGTATTGGTAGAGAGTTCCGAAACACTCTGTATATTTTTTCTCAATTCTCATAAAAAAGTTAGGTTAGGTTAGGTTAAAAGGATAAAAAAGTTAAACTAACTCTAACAACTCAGACCAGCAGGTCCATGTGAGTGTTGCTTCAATAATATTATGATTTTTACACATGATGTATTTATTATTTTTCTTTTTCTTTGTAATGTTTTTGTAATGTTTTCATGATATTATGCTGGAAACAAATAAATAAATTCAATGGTCACTTACCCAGCGATCTAGACATCACGGTGCGACTCCTCCTGCCAGCTGATGATGTCACTTTATCAACATCAGCAATGGCCGCCGTATCAACGGAAGCCATTTGACCTTCGAATTGCCGTCTCCGTAATGCCACATCGGGTGCGCTGCGCTTCTCACTAAGGCCCGCCAGCTCGCTGCGAAACAACTGCACACCTGCCACCCCTGACGCGCCGCCATCTTCAAACACTTGCGCACGCGTCGACACCGGCACTAGGCCTCCTCCTCCTCCTCCTCCTCCTCCCACCCCACCACCACTCTCCTCTATACGGGTCAGCGCCATCTTGGATCGGCCAGCTGCTACTGGTGGAGGCTGGGTTACACTGCCAGAGCGCCATGACACTAAAATTAAAAAAATTATTGACATTCATAATAAAATACATTTATAAATACAAAAACCATTTAAAATGTTTATAATTTTTTTTTTTTTTTTTTTTTGAGGATGAAACCCACATAGGTCTGAGACCTGTGCGTGGGTAATGAGTTGGATGATGGTGATTGGACCTACAGTTTTAGGTGGGTTCCAAACCACCAGGAAGTGATAGCCATGAGGAGCCATAGCAGGTATCTGTTCAATCAGAGAGATAAGCTGCATTCTCGTAGGTCAACTTTGTAACGACGACCGATTAGATTGGCCAGCAAAAAAGACACTGTTCTCTGCTGTAAAATTACTTGCGGGTGGTTTGGAACCCACCTAAAACTGTAGGTTAGGAGGAAGAAGAAAATGGAAGAAGAAGAAGAAATCCAGACATTCAACTGCATCGGGCAACCTACCAATAATATATAATAATAATTAATTAATTTCCAATTTATTATTATTACCTGATTCAGCAGCAATGGCCGTTGCAGGCGGCGGAGGTGCCGACTTTAGGACACAGGACGCCGGAATAGCGGCCGGCCACTGGATGGGGGGTGGTGGCGCGGAAGGCGCCACCCCACCCCCCACCCGAGGCGTAGATGGCGCATGCGCGTTGGACACTGTAGGCCGTCGAAGAAATTCCTCCTTTTGCTCGAAACTTTTCCTAATTCTGACAGACACAAAAAACAAACAATATTAAATTAAATTAAATTAAATATTGGTAATAAGTAGCTACTAATAGCAGATAGTTATTATAAATTTAATTAAATATATATATATTTTTTTTTTTTTGAGGATGAAGCCCACATAGGTCTGAGACTTGTGCGTGGGTAATGAGTTGGATGATGGTGATTGGACCTACAGTTTTAGGTGGGTTCCCAACCACCCGCAAGTGATATTACAGCAGAGAACAGTGTCTTTAATGCTGGCCAATCTAATCGGTCACCGTTACAAACAGGACCTACGAGAACGCAGCTTATCTCTATCTGATTGAACAGATACCTGCTACGGCTTACGTCTATCACTTCCCTTATGATATTATATCTAATTAATTATCGCCCAACTTTTGGTCCTTGCACAGTGGAGCGTCCAATACTTAGTCAACATTACCATTGTAATTGAATAAATAAATAAATAAATAGATTAATTGAATAAATAAATAAATTACTGTGTAGTTTACTGTAATAATGGTGTAACAACCGGAACTAGTTTCTCGAAGTTTTAATAATTGTGGTTGTGACAATTTCGTCTTATTATTCATTAAAATGGTGGTCTTCAAATTTAAATAGCTTCAAAGAACTAGATGTAAAAACTGTGAAACAACTATATACAGGGTGTTTCGGAACTCTCTACCCAATACTTCTAGGCAGTGTTTCTGGACCACTAATAAAAGTAAATATCGTAATAAAATTTTTCTAAAGTCCCCACTTACTCAGACAGCCGCCATTTTGTTTTTTCCATGCATTTTTTTTTTTTATTTGAACACCATTAAACGTATAATTTTGACATTTTGTAAACAGCTTTATAACAATTAAAAGAATTTTTAAAAATTAACCAAAATTTTTCAACATTAAAAAACAAAATCTTGTTTAAATCTTTGAACAGGATTAAATTCAAAATGGCTGATGATATCAAAATTTGACTAGAATAACTTTTTTTAGATATCTTTATTGCGAATCCAACGATACCTCATTTTCTAAGATTAGTTGATAATTAACAGAGATATGCTACTTTTTAGGGTGTACGGTGGTTGGAAGCCGGTTGCAGTTATTTAAACTGTCATTATAAGGCTTTCATTATTGTGGTTATTTATTCTTGCAATTATCTATGGTTAATAAACTTTCATTGAATTCTTTCAAGTTATTCATTGTTTGTTCGTAAAACTGCAACCATCGTACACCCTAAAAAGTAGCATATCTCTGTTAATTGTTGGCCAATCTTGAAAAATGAGGTATCGTTGGTTTTGCAATAAAAATATCTAAAAAACGTTATTCCAGTCAAATTTCGATACCATCAGCCATTATCAATATAATCCTGTTCAAAGAATTTAGATGGCTGCCATTTTGTAAAACTGCAACCCGCTTCCAACCACCGCACACCCTAAAAAGTAGCATATCTCTGTTAATTGTTGACCAATATTAAAAAATGTTTTTCTACCTAATAATATTTCGTTTTACCTGTCAATTGAAAAAACATAATCGCCAACATCTGTATTTTATAAGGCTTTCAACAGGTATTTTAGACGATGTTTTTGTACCCAATAATATTTAGTTTTACCTGCCAATTGCAAAAACATAATCGCCAACATCTGTATTTTATAACGCTTTCAACAGGTATTTTAGACGATGTTTTTGTACCCAATAATATTTAGTTTTACCTGCCAATTGCAAAAACATAATCGCCAACATCTGTATTTTATAACGGTTTTAACAGGTATTTTAGACGATGTTTTTGTAACCAATAATATTTAGTTTTACCTGTCAATTGCAAAAACATAATCACCAACATCCGTATTTTATAATGGTTTCAACAGGTATTTTAGACAATGTTTTTGTAACCAATAATATTCACTTTTACCTGTCAATTGCAAAAACATAATCACCAACATCCGTATTTTATAACAGTTGCAACAGGTATTTTAGACGATGTTTTTGTACCCAATAATATTTAGTTTAACCTGTCAATTGCAAAAACATAATCGCCAACATCTGTATTTTATAACAGTTGCAACAGGTATTTTAGACAATGGTTTTGTACCCAATAATATTTAGTTTTACCTGTCAATTGCAAAAACATAATCGCCAACATCTGTATCTTATAATGCTTTCAACAGTTATTTTAGACAATGTTTTTGTACCCAATAATATTTAGTTTAACCTGTCAATTGCAAAAACATAATCGCCAACATCTGTATCTTATAATGCTTTCAACAGGTATTTTAGACAATGTTTTTCTACCGAATAATGCGAGTTTACTACCCATTGCAAAAACATAATCGCCAACATCTGTATTTTATAACGCTTTCGACAGGTATTTTAGTCGATGTTTTTGTACCCAATAATATTTAGTTTTACCTGTCAATTATGAGGGAATCATCGCTGCTATGGAAGTCGGCCCTTGACATTGAGTCCAGACTACTTGATGCGCTGCCATTGCTGATGACGTCATCAACCCCCGCCACTCCGCCTCCTCCACCATCGCTGGCCCTCCGCCATTCCTGGCCACTTCCTGCATCCAGCGAAAGCGATGAACAATCCGACAATCGGCCTAGACAACATAGAAATTAATTAATTAATTTACAAAAAAAAAACAAGACAGTTGAAAAATAAAACCAATTTATTACCATCTAGAAGTTGAAATAAAACTTTTTCCTACAGTGACCCAAAAAAGTGCCTATTTTTGCACTAACTGTAGCACGCAAAATAGTCTGATCCTGCACCAGTGTAGGAATAGCTATTTGTGTAACTAGAGTGCAAAGCACCGTTTTTCTGCATCAAGAGAAACAGTTTTTTTCACAAGCCAAAGGCGAGTGAAAAAAGTTTCTCGAGTGCAGAAACAATACTTTGTGCTCGAATTACACATTAAATTTTTCCTACAGTAATGTATAAAGTAATTCAAACAGAACAAAACATGGCATACATAACCTGAAAATTCCTCACATAACCTATCTTCGAATCAAATCGATTTCATCAACAACAACTACAACAACTATTTCACAGCTGAAGCAGAGTAGCCAACCTATTTTTGAATGCAGAATAGGGAACCTGCGTATTACATGCTCACTATTTTGTGTTGTTAGGTTGCAAATTTGGAGTGCGGAAAAGTACATTCCCACACTGGAATTTACTTTCCCGCACTGGTGCAGGAATAGACTATTTTGCGTGCTACAGTTAGTGCAAAAATTGGCACTTTTTCGGGTCACTGTAGGAAACGTAAATTACAGTGCGGGAAAGTACTTTTCCACACTCCAAATTTGCAACCTAACAACATAAAATAGTGAGCATGTAATACGCAGGTTCCCTATTCTGCATTCAAAAATAGGTTGGCTACTCTGCTTCAGCTGTGAATAGTTGTAATTGTTGTTGAAATCGATTTGATTCGAAGATAGGTTATGTGAGGGATATTCAGGTTATGTATGCCCTGTTTTGTTCTGTTTGAATTACTTTATACATTACTGTAGGAAAAATTTAATGTGTAATTCGAGTGCAAAGTATTGTTTCTGCACTGTTTCTCTCGATGCAGAAAAACGCCACTTTGCACTCTAGTTACACAAATAGCTATTAGCATCTATGTAACACTGTAGCAACAAGATAAAATCTTTTGGTTTTTATGAAAATTTAATATTATAAGCTATTAGAATCCTAAAATCTACGACTTAATTCCTGAAAACATTAAAGCAATAGGACAGAACAAAAAATTCAAGCAACAGCTTCATAACTGGCTAATAAATATTGGCAGACATCATGTAGAGAGGATTTTTTCAAACAATGATTATGATGGAAACTTGTAATTTTTAAAACTGACCAATCCTATATCCTATTTTTAACTTAACCCCATTTTTCCTCTACTAACACCTACTCTAGAACAAGACATGCCATGGGATGATTTCCTAAATATGTGTTTCATTTATTATATGTATCTTATTATCACCTGAATATAATTATTGAACGTTAATAGTTATTTATGTATTAAGAGCGTGAAGCACAACTTTATCGCTCAAGCCAAAACATTTACTGTGCAACACACAGCAGAGCACAGTAATTTTGCGAGAGCGATAAAGAAGCTTCATGCGCAAATGACATACAATATTTTTCCCACAACTGCAGTTCTGGATTCCAACACAATAAAAGTTTGTAGTTTGTAAAATCACAGACTGTGCACGGATTTGGTTAGCGTTCGACTTTTTTGAGGTTATGTGAATTTCACGGATTCTGTGATCCACCAATGAGAAGACATCAAAATCAAAACAGAAGTTTAAAGAAAACAGCTGGCGAGCGTAAAGTACTTTTCGTCATACTTGTAGGTTATGGACAGTTTACCAGTCAAGCAATCAATGTGGTAAACAGCTGTTTACAGAAATCAAAAACAGCTGATGTAATTTGATGATTATTACCGTACACTGTGTGGTAAAAATCATCAAATGATTATTACCGCGTTCTATGGGTGGTTGTGGCTACCACTTCACTGAAAAACCATTTGGTCGAAAGCTAGATCAGCTGATCTAGAACCATTATTGCCACATTTCACCTTGAGTTGGTGTGTTGAGGTTATGTTTGTATAACAATGATTTATAGTTTCTTATTTCAACTTATCTGCTATTTTAGACTTGTATGACGAAAAATATCGTACGTAACTCGTCCGTGAAGATGTTTACCATACTCGTACGATAATACCGCACTTGACTTCGTCTCGTGCGTTAACTCATCATACTCTTATGTTAAACACCATTTCCCGCACTTGTAACGTAATATACTATTACCGCTTGTGGAGCAGTAAAGAGGTATTTTACAATTAGTTTTCAGTACGTAAAGAACTACTTTATAAGCAGTTGTAGGAAAAATTCTTTGTATTGTACATTTGAAAAAGGAAAATAAAATTATTTATTTATTTTTTCCTACAGTGACCCGAAAAAGTGCCTATTTTTGAACTAACTGAAGCATGCAAAATAGTCTATTCCTGCACCAGTGCGGGAAAGTAAATTGCAGTGCGGGAATGTACTTTTCCGCACTCCACATAATATCAAACAGCTACCTTTTAGGACATTTTGTAAATGTATTAGCGACTGGCTGAAAGTTAAAGCCTTCTACTCGGTTGAGGAGTACTTGGAAAATTTTAATGTTAGGTAATAAGATTTATTGTTACACTTTAACAAATTTGTTATATTTTGACAAACTACTGTATTATTCTTTTACAAATTGTTGTATTTTGACGAAGCCTATTGCTGTTTTGTAATTGTTTTACGGCTAATAAAGATTCTTGAATCTTGATTATTCTCCACTACTATCGCATAGTTGGAAACCACAGCTCAAGACAAACCTCTCACTATTCTAGCTACAAGAATCATTATATAAATAGATAGATATCTAGTATACATAGATATACATATATCGATAACTATCGATAGTAAAGGTGTTGACTATCGACAACTATCGATGGTGCTGACTATCGATTATTCTCCACTACTATCGCATAGTTGGAAACCACAGCTCAAGACAAACCTCTCACTATTCTAGCTACAAAAATCATTATATAAATAGATAGATAGCTAGTATACATAGATATACATATATCGATAACTATCGATAGTAAAGGTGTTGACTATCGACAACTATCGATGGTGCTGACTATCGATTATTCTCCACTACTATCGCATAGTTGGAAACCACAGCTCAAGACAAACCTCTCACTATTCTAGCTACAAGAATCATTAAATAAATAGATAGATAGCTAGTATACATAGATATACATATATCGATAACTATCGATAGTAAAGGTGTTGACTATCGATAACTATCGATGGTGCTGACTATCGATTATTCTCCACCACTTTGCACATAGTTGGAAATTACAGCTCAACACAAATCTCTCTCTCTCTTTTCTCGCTACAAGAATCATTAGATAAATAGATAGATAGCTAATATACATATATCGAAAACTATCGATAGTAAAGGTGTTGACTATCGATTATTCTCCACTACTATCGCATAGTTGGAAACTACAGCTCAAGACAAACCTCTCACTATTCTAGCTACAAGAATCGTTCGATAAATATAGATAGTTAATATACATATATAGAAAACTATCGATAGTATAGGTGTTGACTATCGAAAACTATCGATAGTAAAGGTGTTGACTATCGATTATTCTCCACCACTACCGCATAGTTGGAAACCACAGCTCAAGACAAACCTCTCACTATTCTAGCTACAAGAATCATTAGATAAATAGATAGATAGCTAATATTCATATATCGAAAACTATCGATAGTAAAGGTGTTGACTATCGATTATTCTCCACTACTATCGCATAGTTGGAAACCACAGCTCAAGACAAACCTCTCACTATTCTAGCTACAAGAATCATTAGATAAATAGATAGATAGCTAATATTCATATATCGAAAACTATCGATAGTAAAGGTGTTGACTATCGATTATTCTCCACTACTATCGCATAGTTGGAAACTACAGCTCAAGACAAACCTCTCACTATTCTAGCTACAAGAATCATTCGATAAATATAGATAGGTAATATACATAGAAAACTATCGATAGTAAAGGTGTTGACTATCGAAAACTATCGATAGTAAAGGTGTTGACTATCGATTATTCTCCACCACTACCGTATAGTTGGAAATTACAGCTCAACACAAATCTCTCTCTCTTTTCTCGCTACAAGAATCATTAGATAAATATAGATAGCTAATATACATAAAAAACTATCGATTGTAAAGGTGTTGACTATCGATTGTAAAGGTGTTGACTATCGATTGTAAAGGTGTTGACTATCGATAACTATCGATGGTGCTGACTATCGATTATTCTACACCACTAGACTATGGGATATTACATTAATATTGGAAAATAGTTCTCTGTCTACTCACCAGAAGCACTGGCTGCAGCTAGACGACTGCTGTGATGAGTGGCGATTGATGGAGAGGTGGGGGAGGAGAGTAGGAGTGGTCGAGCCGGGTGGAGCAACTGTTGCGGCGAGAGACATGCGGTGGCGGTCGTTGAAGAGGCATCCGGCAGTCCTGTGGCCACGGGCGATCGCAGGCGCACGCGTGGATTCGTCTCGGGATTGTGCGCAGTGTCACCAAAATACTGCAAAAAAAAAATATATATATATATATTGTAAATAGTAACAACATGCCACTAATAACACCTCCATCACATTGCAAACATTTATTAATTAGTTATTATTTTTTTTTTTTGAGGATGAAGCCCACATGGGTCTGAGACCTGTGCGTGGGTAATGAGTTGAATGATGGTGATTGGACCTACAGTTTTAGGTGGGTTCCCAACCACCCGCAAGTGATTCTACATCAGAGAACAGTCTCTTTTTTGCTGGCCAATCTAATCGGTACCCCTTACAAACAGGACCAACGAGAACGCAGCTTATCTCTATCTGATTGAACAGATACCTGCTACGGCTCACAGCTATCACTTCCCTGATTACTGAGTTAGACCTACAGTTTTAGGTGGGTTCCAAACCAACCGCAAGTGATTTTACATCAGAGAACAGTCTCTTTTTTGCTGGCCAATCTAATCGGTCACCCTTACAAAGAGTGCCCAGGAGAACGCAGCTTATCTCTATCTGATTGAACAGATACCTGCTACGGCTCACAGCTATCACTTCCCTGATTACTGAGTTAGACCTACAGTTTTAGGTGGGTTCCAAACCACCCGCAAGTGATTCTACATCAGAGAACAGTCTCTTTTTTGCTGGCCAATCTTATCGGTACCCCTTACAAACAGGACCAACGAGAACGCAGCTTATCTCTATCTGATTGAACAGATACCTGCTACGGCTCGCGACTATCGCTTCCCCATACCTCTTGGGTAACCCCTTTTACTCAGTTAAAGAGTTCTCGACAGAAAACTGACTGCGACGATATAATAAATAATTAGTTTTTTTTTTTTGAGAATGAAGCCCACATAGGTCTGAGACTTGTGCGTGGGTAATGAGTTGGATGATGGTGATTGATGAGTTGGACCTACAGTTTTAGTTAATTGATGATAATTAACAATTATATAAATAATTGACCCATTGATTGAATGACTAGAATGTATTACAGTTGAACCTCTGTATAACGAAGTCAATTATCCTGAGAGAAAATTCGCTGTAGAGAGGTATTCGTTATTGAGAGGTTGTTTTGTCAACAATACTTCCACCCCCATCTTAGCCGCGAGCCGTAGCAGGTATCTGTTCAATCAGATAGATAAGCTGCGTTCTCCTGGGTCCTGTTTGTAACGGTGACCGATTAGAGAAGTGATAGCCGCGAGCCGTAGCAGGTATCTGTTCAATCAGATAGATAAGCTGCGTTCTCCTGGGTCCTGTTTGTAACGGTGACCGATTAGAGAAGTGATAGCCGCGAGCCGTAGCAGGTATCTGTTCAATCAGATAGATAAGCTGCGTTCTCCTGGGTCCTGTTTGTAACGGTGACCGATTAGAGAAGTGATAGCCGCGAGCCGTAGCCGGTATCTGTTCAATCAGATAGATAAGCTGCGTTCTCCTGGGTCCTGTTTGTAACGGTGACCGATTAGAGAAGTGATAGCCGCGAGCCGTAGCAGGTATCTGTTCAATCACATAGATAAGCTGCGTTCTCCTGGGTCCTGTTTGTAACGGTGACCGATTAGATTGGCCAGCAGAAAAGACACTGTTCTCTACTGTAGAATCACTTGCGGGTGGTTGGGAACCCACCTAAAACTGTAGGTCCAATCACCATCATCCAACTCATTACCCACGCACAGGTCTCAGACCTATGTGGGCTTCATCCTCAAAGAGAGAAAAAAAGGAAGGACGGAAATATAGACATTTGAAAATTCATGCTGTTGAAAATAATAAAGAACAATTTTTTTTAATATGTATAGAATGTAATATGCAAGTACACTCACCAATATTTTTTACACACAAAACTATCAGTTTAAACACAACATACTTTTGTAAATAACTCCGTATAGGAGCCTACATAATGACTGAATTCTTAAAATTCTAATTTTTAATAACCTCAATTTCCGACATGTTTGTTTTTCAACCTCTACTAACTGTCTACCTACCTGAATCTCTCATTATTTTAGGTTTTATTGACCTTCCTGCTGAGAATGTATACAATTCCTTAGAAATGACTTTGTGGGCTTCCTATACACACTACATTTCGTAAGTTGAGGTCGAGAAAAAACTTCGTTGTTGAGAGGTCCGAAATTCGTTACACAGAGGTAAATAAGCAGTAGAAATTCGTTACATAGAGGTAGTAAATCAGCAGTAAAAATTCTAAACTATCATGGGGCATGGTAAAAATTCGTTATGTAGAGGATTTCGTTATTTGGAGGTTCGTTATATAGAGGTTCGACTGTATTTTTATCTAATGGTCCGAAATTCGTTACACAGGAGTAAATAAGCAGAAAAGATTCTAAATTGTCATGGGGCATGGTAAAAATTCGTTATGTAGAGGATTTCTTTATTTGGAGGTTCGTTATATAGACGTTCGACTGTATTTTCAACTAATGGTCCGAAATTCGTTACATAGAGGTAGTAAATGAGCAGTAAAAATTCTAAACTGTCATGGGACATGGTAAAAATTCGTTATGTAGAGGATTTCGTTATTTGGAGGTTCGTTATAAAGAGGTTTGACTGTATTTTTATCTAATGGTCCGAAATTCGTTACATAGAGGTAGTAAATAAGAAGTAAAAATACTAAACTATCATGGGACATGGTAAAAATTCGTTATGTAGAGGATTTCGTTATTTGGAGGTTTGTTATATAGAGGTTCGACTGTATTTTTATCTAATGGTCCGAAATTCGTTACATAGAGGTAGTAAATGAGCAGTAAAAATTCTAAACTGTCATGGGACATGGTAAAAATTCGTTATGTAGAGGATTTCGTTAATTGGAGGTTTGTTATATAGAGGTTCGACTGTATTTTTATCTAATGGTCCGAAATTCGTTACATAGAGGTAGTAAATGAGCAGTAAAAATTCTAAACTGTCATGGGACATGGTAAAAATTCGTTATGTAGAGGATTTCGTTAATTGGAGGTTTGTTATATAGAGGTTCGACTGTATTTTTATCTAATGGTCCGAAATTCGTTACATAGAGGTAGTAAATGAGCAGTAAAAATTCTAAACTGTCATGGGACACGGTAAAAATTCGTTATGTAGAGGATTTCGTTATTTGGAGGTTCGTTATTTGGAGGTTCGTTATTTGGAGGTTTGTTATATAGAGGTTTGACTGTTTTTTTATCTAAAGGTCCGAAATTCGTTACATAGAGGTAGTAAATGAGCAGTAAAAATTCTAAACTGTCATGAGACAAGGTAAAAATTCGTTATGTAGAGGATTTCGTTATTTGGAGGTTTGTTATACAGAGGTTTGCCTGTATTTTTATCTAATGGTCCGAAATTCGTTACATAGAGGTAGTAAATGAGCAGTAAAAATTCTAAACTGTCATGGGGCACGGTAAAAATTTGTTATGTAGAGGATTTCGTTATTTGGAGGTTCATTATACAGAGGTTCGACTGTATTTTTATCTAATGGTCCAAAATTCGTTACATAGAGGTAGTAAATAAGCAGTAGAAATTTGTTACATAGAGGTAGTAAAAGAGCAGTAAAAATTCTAAACTGCCATGGGACACGGTAAAAATTCGTTATGTAGAGGATTTCGTTATTTGGAGGTTCGTTATATAGAGGTTTGACTGTATTTTTATCTAATGAACTATTTGTATCTAGTTTTACAACTAGACTTGCCTATGTATCAATGTGTGATATTCTTTTGGGTTAATAAAATATTCTATTCAGCTCATTCTGTTAAACACATTAAAAACTTGGCTGCAAAAAAGCAAACTATTGTGGTAAAAAAATCAATTAAATACTTCTTTAAGATCCCTGACAATCTATAGTGTGTCTATATTTTAGACTATAGTCTATAGTGTGTCTATATTTTAGACTATAGTCTATATTTTTTAACTTCATACAGTACTGTAATTCACGTTTTGTGCTGTATCATATTCTGTATTGTTTCAGTTTCATTTATTTATTTATTGTGACAAATTTTTCATTAAATTGCATTACTAAGTAGTACACAAGAACGAACATTAACTGTATTTACCAGGAGGACACCATTTGTACGACTGTCGTTTTGACCGACCTAGTCACATCTAGCCAGGTTAGGTAAGGTTTGGTTATGCATACCACCACACAGAATTGTGGACAGCAGGCTGCGTTAGCAGTAGGTCAATCAAACTGTTAGGTCGTCCTAAAGGATACCACCATTTGTACGACTGTCGTTTTGACTGACCTAGTCACATCTAGCCAGGTTAGGTTAGGTTATGCGTACCACCACACAGAATTGTGGACTGCATGCTGCACTAGCAGTAGGTCGATCAAACTGTTAGGTCATCCTAAAGGATACCACCATTTGTACAGATGTCGTTTTGACCGACCTAGTCACATCTAGCCAGGTTAGGTTAGGATTGGTTATGCATACTACACAGAATTGTGGACAGCAGGCTGCGCTAGCAGTAGGTCAATCAAACTGTTAGGTCGTCCTAAAGGATACCACCATTTGTACGAATGTCGTTTTGACCGACCTAGTCACATCTAGCCAGGTTAGGTTAGGTTTGGTTATGCATACCACACAGAATTGTGGACTGCAGGCTGCGTTAGCAGTAGGTCGATCAAACTGTTAGGTCGTCCTAAAGGCTACCACCCGTATTTACCTACTTATTACCCTACATATTTAAGTGTATTCTCAAGGTTTCAGTTAAGGTTTCAATAATTTTAAAGCATAAAAACAGCCTATTTTCAAGGTTTGGTCCATATTATCGTCGCTCTCCTGTGAATGGATTTGATTTGACATAAATGCTATAGATAGTAAAAGCTATTACAGGGTGACAAACAAAGTAAGCTACAAAAAATCCCTGACTTTCCCCTGATCTTTAATACAATTTTCCCTGACCAATATAAGGTACTAACGGGCAGGCTCGCTTCGCTCGCCTCAACTGTCCCAGAGTGCCTCCTGGCTTTTATACAGATGAAAAACAAAAAGACCTTAGCGAACAATCAAAACAATTTCATGTTTGTTAGCTTATTTATCTGGTTGTCAATCTAAAAACGCATTTCCATATTGGAGCAATACATGTGAGGGTTTCTAGAATAAGTATAATTATTACTAGGTATATAATTACTACGAAATTTCCCCATTATTTTTTTAAATTCCCTCACTTTTCCCGATTTTCCCAGTCGCTAGTCACCCTGTTTTATATAGAAAGTAAAAACACAATTATTATCAATTTTTTTTGAGTATGAAGCCCACATAGGTCTGAGACCTGTGCGTGGGTAATGAGTTGGATGATGGCGATTGGACCTACAGTTTTAGGTGGGTTCCAAACCACCCGCAAGTGATTCTACAGCAGAGTACGTGTCTTTTTTGCTGGCCATCTAATCGGTCACCGTTACGAACAGGACCTACGAGAACGCAGCTTATCTATCTGATTGAACAGATACCTGCTACGGCTCGCGACTATCACTTCTCTAATCGGTCACCGTTACAAACAGGACCTACGAGAACGCAGCTTATCTCTATCTGATTGAACAGATACCTGCTACGGCTCGCGGCTATCACTTCTCTAATCGGTCACCGTTACAAACAGGACCTACGAGAACGCAGCTTATCTCTATCTGATTGAACAGATACCTGCTACAGCTCGCGGCTATCACTTCTCTAATCGGTCACCGTTACAAACAGGACCTACGAGAACGCAGCTTATCTCTATCTGATTGAACAGATACCTGCTACGGCTCGCGGCTATCACTTCCCTATTCAACTATCATAAATCATCATTCAACTATTTCAAATTATATTTTTGTTTTCCTTCTTAGAATATTTCCAAGGATTTTAATAAATAAAGTAAAAAATTCTATTCCCCTCGGCAAGTATTAAAAAGTGATTCAGAACATGTGTATTAGTGAAATCAATCTATTTGGATAAAAAATAAAGTCGAAATAAAGTTCCTTATCATATTGTGGTCATGTTATATCCTCTTGTAACAGATTTCCTAGGTATTTCAAAAACCAACCAAAAAATGCTGCGTAACAGATAACGTTATTTGCTCTCTTTCATCAACTCTTCAGTTATTATTACAGTACAGTTTGGGTTAGAGGCGGAGAATAATCGATAGTACTATCTATAGTTACGGCTATCGATAACTATCGATAGTTACGGCTATCGATTACTATCGATAGTTACGCCTATCGATAACTATCGATAGTTACGGCTATCGATTACTATCGATAGTTACGGCTATCGGTAAAGATCGATAACTATCGATAGTTACGGCTATCGATAACTATCGATAGTTACGGCTATCGATAACTATCGATAGTTACGGCTATCGATAACTATCGATAGTTACGGCTATCGATAACTATCGATAGTTACGGCTATCGATAACTATCGATAGTTACGGCTATCGATAACTATCGATAGTTACGGCTATCGATAACTATCGATAGTTACGGCTATCGATAACTATCGATAGTTACGGCTATCGGTTAAGATCGATAGTTTTCAGTGCGCTTTTGATAGTTTTCGATAGTGCTTTTCATAACGTTCAGTACTGATTGTATTTCAGTTATGTAGCTTCTTAATCGTTTTTATTTGCATGAAAAAGGATACAAAATAGAAAATCACAAAAATTCAGCATATACCATAAAATAAAATAAATCATTAATTTATAATGCAATCATCAATATTGTAATAATAATATTAATATTATTATAATTATTATTATTATCAATATTGTAGTGAGAAAGAAGTAGTAACTTTTCACGCAGCACAATGCGGAAACGTCTCGGAAAACAGTTCTATTTATAAATAATTTTTTTTAAATTTAACCAATCAAAATGTACAATAAATTTTCATACAAGACACAATGACATTCCAAGATGCAAAATATATGAGTATACAAAAAAAAATAATAAACTTTTATTTTTTATAAATAAGCAAATAAAATATCCCATCGATTAAAAAGTTATAGTATATTCAAGACAAAATAAATATATAGGATATTAAACTAATAATGTTTTTAGAATAAAAAATAAAAAATGGTTCTCCCCTCTTGAAGCCAAGCTTGTGCTGAGGGGTGAGTCACTTTTAACCAAATAATACCCTGGACTGAAAATATCTATATAGAATATAGATCTATATCTATAGATCTATAGCATTTATATCTATATAAATAGCTGGACTAATTAACAAACTAAAATATAACTCTCAATAAACTAAAAAAAAAAATATCTCCTTATTCACATTTGTTACTGTATATTTCAATATTATAACAAAAAAAAAATAAAAAATAATTCACTGTGGATTAATAAGATTAAAAAATAACCATTATCCATCTTGATTGAAACAAAATCTCACTACAACTGTAATGACATAGAAAAAAACTATAGAATCATTACAACTTTTCAGAACGATTTGATTTTATATAGTTGAGCAGTCGCTCTAAATTGTGCTGTCTGTAGTGTGGAGCTCGGGAAATGGCTCTATTTATTTTATGTAGTTGAATAGGCGCTCTAAAACGTGCTGTCTGCAGTGTGGAGCTCGGGAAATGGCTCTATTTAATTTCAAGTAGTTGAGTAGGCGCTCTAAAACGTGCTGTCTGCAGTGTGGAGCTCGGGAAACGGCTCTATTCTATTTTATGTAGTTGAATAGGCGCTCTAAAACGTGCTGTCTGCAGTGTTTAGCTAGAAAACCCCCGGCTTTTCAAGCAAGATTCAACAAATTCTAGTCCAAGTTAGATAAAGTTAGTTAGATTCCCGCTGATTCGGAACCCACCTAAAACTGTAGGTCCAATTCATCAATCACCATCATCCAACTCATTACCCACGCACAGGTCTCAGACCTATGTGGGCTTCATCCTCTGAAATAAAAGAAAAGATTACCAATTGCAGCAGATCATCCTGGCGTGGCACGACCAGCAGATGCAGATGGTGCGTGGACTGGCTGATCATGTGCACAACATGCGCGTACGTGAGTGCACCGGTGACTGTCTGTCCGTTCACACTAACTACCCGGTCGCCGGTTTGCAGACCTGCGCGCGCAGCTGGCGAATTTGGACGAACACTTTTCACAAACATCGTGTCCATTGGTTCGCAGCCCGATCGACAACCGGGTACCAAAACCTGAATTAAAGAAAAATTCATTAAAATTAAAGAAAAAAAAACACATTTTTTTAATGTAAATTAATGGTTGCGTTCATGGGAGTCTTCTCATTTACCGGTAAATCTAACCGGTGGCGTCTGATTGGTTACGCGATATTCAATTCTTCAACAAAGGCAATTCCAGAGATATTTTAAACGAACTTTTTTCATGACTAGCTATCGTTCCCGTCCTTCGTACGGATTATGTTTAGAAATAAGACTAAATATGTTTCAGCTTTTTTAATTTTTTGATCATGAAGTTGTTAGCAGCTTAGTCTGGGCATTCACGTTCCGATTTGCAGTCCAATCTCCAAGGTTGTATCCTATATTGGAACGTGAATGGGCTTGTTGGATAGTTGGAAGCGTAGATGGACGACTGGAAGATCCGACTTCCGATTGTCGACGGTGTTGGAGCGTGTGTGGGGGAGTTGGATCAAAGTCGTCCAATTTACCTCAGTCAGTGCTTGACCTTCGGGCAACATCGGTTACATTTTTCGGCTCGAGAGCGATGCTCACAGCTGACTAGGAATAAAGTTGGATTGCTAGTCGGATTGCAAGTAGGAGCGTGAGTGGAGTCGACTATCCAACTAGCAGTCCTACTACAAGTTGGAACGTGAATGCCCAGCTTTAGTAAACAACTTAGAACGTAAACAATTCAGTGACAGTTATTAGAGAGAATATTTGAGAACAGCTGATTTATCATGATAAATTACGTGATTTGTGGTAATAAAACTTAGAAGAAATGTATCCAAAATCGCACAATTCTTGATTTTTAAACGTTTATTATTCTGTTAAAAAAAAGTTAATATAGTTTTTAATAGCTTAAGACATTGTCAAAAAGGTTTTCAATACTGATAAATAACTTAAATCCCGATCGATGCTCTCGTTTTTCAGGAGAAGGCCGCGTAAAATGTATCCAAAATCGCACAATACTTGATTTTTAAACGTTTATTATTCAATTTTTATGTGAATTTAACGACTTGCAGTCAAATATGACTGCTGATTGATATATCATGATAAATTACGTGATTTGTTCTTATGTGGTAATAAAACTTAGAAGAAATGTATCCAAAATCGCACAGTACTTGGTTTTTAAACGTTTATTATTCCGTTTAAAAAGTTAATTTAGTTTTTTATTGCGAAAGACATTGTCAAAAAGGTTTTCAATACTGATAAATAACTTAAATCCCGATCGATGCTCTCGTTTTTCAGTAGGACGCGTAAAATGTATCCAAAATCGCACAATACTTGATTTTTAAACGTTTATTATTCAATTTTTATGTGAATTTAACGACTTGCAGTCAAATATGACTGCTGATTGATATATCATGATAAATTACGCGATTTGTTCTCATGTGGTAATAAAACTTAGAAGAAATGTATCCAAAATCGCACAATACTTGGTTTTTAAACGTTTATTATTCTGTTAAAAGTTAATTTAGTTTTTTATTGCGAAAGACATTGTCAAAAAGGTTTTCAATACTGATAAATAACTTAAATCCCGATCGATGCTCTCGTTTTTCAGTAGGACGCGTAAAATGTATCCAAAATCGCACAATACTTGATTTTTAAACGTTTATTATTCAATTTTTATGTGAATTTAACGACTTGCAGTCAAATATGACTGCTGATTGATATATCATGATAAATTACGCGATTTGTTCTCATGTGGTAATAAAACTTAGAAGAAATGTATCCAAAATCGCACAATACTTGGTTTTTAAACGTTTATTATTCTGTTAAAAGTTAATTTAGTTTTTTATAGCTTAAGACATCCTTTTCAGGAGAAGGCCGCGTAAAATGTATCCAAAATCGCACAATACTTGGTTTTTAAACGTTTATTACTCTGTTGAAAAAAAAGTTAATTTAGTTTTTTATAGCTTAAGACATTGTCAAAAAAGTTTTCAATACTGATAAATAACTTTAATCCCGATCGATGCTCTCGTTTTTGAGGAGAAGGCCGCATAAAATGTATCCAAAATCGCACAGTACTTGGTTTTTAAACGTTTATTATTCCGTTAAAAAAGTTAATTTAGTTTTTTATAGCTAAAGACATTGTCAAAAAAGTTTTCAATACTGATAAATAACTAAAATCCCGATCGATGCTCTCGTTTTTGAGGAGAAGGCCGCATAAAATGCCTTCGGGGCCGTGACAGACAGACAGACATTGAGATAAGACTTGTTTCGGCTTCTTCAATGTATAAAACATAAAAATAACCAAAAAATATACAATTCTGATAAATGTACAGACAAAACTCTAATTTCACTTATATAGATTTTAGTGAGTGCAACATGTCGACATGGTGGACATCTTGGAATTATTGAAATATTTTTTAAAAAACAATTGAGAAAATATTTAGATACAAGAGATCCTTTCAGATATCAAAATTAAGCTTCACCTCAACTAATTTAAATATTGTAATTGTACTAACTAGTGTATAAGAATGATAATATTGTATATATATCTTTTTTTTGAGGATGAAGCCCACATAGGTCTGAGACCTGTGCGTGGGTAATGAGTTGGATGATGTTGATTGGACCTACAGTTTTAGGTGGGTTCCAAACCACCCGCAAGTGATTCTACAGCAGAGAACGTGTCTTTTTTCTGGCCAATCTGATCGGTCACCGTTACAAACAGGTCCTACGAGAACGCAGCTTATCTCTATCTGATTGAACAGATACCTGCTACGGCTCCCGGCTATCACTTCCCTATTCAACTATATCAATATTATTATATTCTTAATAGATTTTTGAAAGGTTTTTAACACCTACGACTTAATTTGCAGTTCCGTGTTTTCGTACAATAAACATAACCTATAAAATGTAACTTAATGGTAGTTCATGAAATTTAATCATCGGTGATCAGGCGGTTAAATATATTTTACGCCCGTCAACCTAATCAGCGTTATCGCTTGTAATATTGTCCTTTGTGCAACTAAATTTGGGAAGTGATAGCCGCGAGCCGTAGCAGGTATCTGTTCAATCAGATAGAGATAAGCTGCGTTCTACTGGGTCCTATTTGTAACGGTGACCGATTAGATTGGCCAGCAAAAAATACACTGTTCTCTACTGTAGAATCACTTGCGGGTGGTTTGGAACCCACCTAAAACTGTAGGTCCAACTCATCAATCATTCAACTCATTACCCCCCACGCACAAGTCTCAGACCTATGTGGGCTTCATCCTCAAAAAAAAAAAAAAAAAAACCCATCATCCAACTCATTACCCACGCACAGGTCTCATACCTGTGGGATTCATACTCCAAAAAAAAAAATCACAATGAAATGATTCAAATTCATATTTTTCTCAACTTCAGAATCAGCTGTTGATCAAATTACAGTGTAGCCCGTTTGGTTAACGAAAATTAACTAATGGATCTTTGTGCAACAGAAGTAAACCCTTTACACTTACGGCGGTTAGTTAACTGACATTAAACTCCTTATTTAATCGGCTTTCGTGCAACTAAATTAGGGAAGTGATAGCCGCGATAAATGCCAAAATGTATCCAAAATCGCACAATACTTGGTTTTTAAACGTTTATTATCCGGTTAAAACAAAAAGTTATTTTAGTTTTTATAGCTAAAGACATTGTCAAAAAGGTTTTCAATACTGATAAATTAATCCCGATCGATGCTCTCGTTTTTCAGTACGCTTTGAAGACCAAGGTTATGGAGTAAAAGACAATTCAAGTCTCATAAAAGAGAATATATATTAGGAACCCACCTAAAACTGTAGGTCCAACTCATCAATCATCCAACTCATTACCCACGCACAGGTCTCAGACCTATGTAGGCTTCATCCTCGAAAAAAAAATAATAATAATTACTGACCGTATATGATTCCGGCGGATAAACGATAAAATGTCGCAAGGTGAATCCAAATCCGTTATCTGATCGCTTTAGCAGAAGACTGCGTGGTCCCCCCCCGCTCCTTGACCCCGCCCCGCCACCTTGCCACCATTCTTCTGTCAACTGCTGATGCTGCAAAAACACACACACACACAATCAACAAAAAATACATCTAAAAAAAATACAGACAACATCGTTTTACCCAACAGTGACCCGAAAAAGTGCCTATTTTTGCACCAACTGTAGCACGCAAAATAGTGCAGTCTATTCCTGCACCAGTGCGGGAAAGTAAATTCCATTACTTTTCCGCACTCCAAATTTGCAACCCAACAACACAATATAGTGAGCATGTAAAACGCAGGTTCCCTATTCTGCATTCAAAAATAGGTTGGCTACTCTGCTTCAGCTGTGAATAGTTGTTTTAGTTGTTGTTGAAATCGATCAGGTTATGTATGTCCTGTTTTGTTCTGTTTAAATTACTTTTCCTATAACTGCTCGTAAAGTAATTCTTTACGTACTGAAAACTAATTGTAAAATACCTCTTTACTGCTCTGCGAGCGGTAATAGTATATTACGTTACAAGTGCGGGAAATGGTGTTTAACATACGAGTATGATAAGTTAACGCACGAGACGAAGTCAAGTGCGGTATTATCATATGAGTATGGTAAACATCTTCCCGGACGAGTTACGTACGATATTTTTTGTCATACAAGTCTAAAATAGCAGATAAGTTGAAATAAGAAACTATAAATCATTGTTATACAAACATAACCTCAACACACCAACTCAAGGTGAAATGTGGCAATAATGGTTCTAGATCAGCTGATCTAGCTTTCGACCAAATGGTTTTTCAGTGAAGTGGTAGCCACAACCACCCATAGAGTGCGGTAATAATCATTTGATGATTTTTACCCCACAGTGTACGGTAATAATCATCAAATTACATCAGCTGTTTTTGATTTCTGTAAACAGCTGTTTACCACATTGATTGCTTGACTGGTAAACTGTCCATAACCTACAAGTATGACGAAATAGTTATTTATGTATTAAGAGCGTGAAGCGCGACTTTATCGCTCGAGCCAAAACACTTACTGCGCAACGCACAGCGGAGCGCAGTAATTTTGCGAGAGCGATAAAGAAGCTTCACGCGCGAAATACATAACTTACAATATTTTTCCTACAACTGCAGTTCTGGATTCCAGCACAATAAAAGTTTGTAGTTTGTAACATCACAGACCGTGCGCGGATTTGGTTAGCGTTCGACTTTTTTGAGGTTATGTGAATTTCACGGATTCCATGATCCACCAATGAGAAGACATCAAAATCAAAACAGAAGCGTAAAGAAAACAGCTGGCGAGCGTAAAGTACTTTACCGCTTGCGGAGCAGTAAAGAGATATTTTACAATTCGTTTTCAGTACGTAAAGAACTACTTTACGAGCAGCTGTAGGAAAAGTACTTTACGCTCGCCAGCTGTTTTCTTTACGCTTCTGTTTTGATTTTGATGCCTTCTCATTAGTGGATCACGGAATCCTTGAAATTCTCATAACCTCAACAATGGCGAACGCTAACCAAATCCGCGCACGGTCTGTGATGTTACAAACTACAAGCTTTTATTGTGTTGGAATCCAGAACTTCAGTTGTAGGAAAAATATTGTATGTAATTCGCGCGTGAAGCTTCTTTATTGCTCTCGCAAAATTACTGCACTCCGCTACGCGTCACGCAGTAAATGTTTTGGCTCGAGCGATAAAGTCGCGCTTCACGCTCTTAATACATAAATAACTATTTAAACATTACTGTAGGAAAAATTTAAAGTGTAATACGAGCGCAAATTATTGTTTCTGCACTCGAGAAACTTTTTTCACTCGCCTTCGGCTGGTGAAAAAAAACTGTTTCTATCGATGCAGAAAAACGCCAGTTTGCATAGTTACACAAATAGCTATATCCACATTTTCGGTAACAAGAAAGATAGATTCAATTCAATATTACATCTTAGAGCATGCAAATGAGTGAGTCAATATATATATATATATTTTTTTAGGACAAGTCCCACATAGGTGTCTGAGACCTGTTTGTGGGTATTGAGTTGGATGATGATGATTGATGAGCTCAATGCCTTGTATCATAGGACTCCTTTTATTACCTATATTTTTGTGAGTAGATGTAAAGAGTTCTAGAATATACAGTGATGGTCAGATTATGGTTGCAGTGAAGTATTTATAGGTAAAGTTAATTCATTCGTTAGATAGCTAGTAAATTACAAGATTATACCAGACGAGTTTTCAATCAGATTGTAAACTTTCCCGCTTGTAAACTATCTCGATTTAATAGCCGTTAGGGTCAATCATATCAATAACACGATATCGCGCTCTATAGTAACTAAAACAAAATATTTAATTAAATAATTTCAAATTTTGGTCTCACCTGTTGATGGGAAGGCGAAACTGAAGACGCATGTCCAATGCTGGAGGAAGTTTCCTCTTCAGACATATTGGTGTCGCTAGAAATGAAACAAACAAATTGAAAAAAATAATATTCCGATACTAAAACTACGACTAACTAATTCGTTGAAGCAATTACTCATTATTATTGACAAAGAATTTCATTACAAAACCACTTATTTTCACCGAATACTTGTCTCAAATAGGTTAGGTTATACAGCATCAACTTATGTTTCAAATTAGGTTAGGTCGACATGATATTCTTGAAGTAATTAGATAAATTTTAAAGAAATGATCAAACAGCCTTGATTCGGCGATAGATTTGTATTGAAAATATTCAACCAACCATCTATAGGTTATACTAAATGTAAATAATTTGTAAATTTAAGACAGTCTACAACTTAAATATTGCTAATTTAATCGAAGGGAATACATATTAATGATAGAAGTTTGAAATATTGTAGGAAAGACACAAGCTCTAGTTCCAGATAACTGTGGAAATGATAAAGATTGAGTTGACATTATTTATTTGGAACGCTTGAAATGTCTTTCGTGACATGGATACGTTCATTTACCATTCAAATTGAGTAATTAACACTGGAGCAGATGATAATTACGTGTCGAAATATGTGAATTTACGTGCTAGTATCAAGTGAAAATTAGATTGTCAGAAACTAGGCTATTAGGAAGGACATACATCGTTAATGAACACGATCTCACCTAAAAAGCTGGCTCACTTGACGGCCAACATATTTGATGGCATATCGGATCCGCGCGCCACATTTTCGCAGGACAATTCGAGTATGTCGAACACAAGAATATATTTCATTTTATAAATATCACTGAATCGAAAACCAACATCATTAATTACACCACAAAACATTTAGAAAAAGAAACAGTTCCACTTCACTTCACTTTACAGTTATAGCAAAATATAAACATGGCCGTCACAGTGCCACCAGCACAACACAACGAAATTTACGTGACCACTTTGTTTTCACTTGAAATTTTACTCACATAATATTTGAAAAAAACTGTTTGAAACATATTCCAAAAATAAAAATAATTGTTTAAAAATATTAGCACTCTCACAAAAATATGTGATTCTCTAAACGACAAGTGGGAAATAATTGTTTAAAAATATTAGCACTCTCACAAAAATATGTGATTCTCTAAACGACAAGTGGGTCGGCGACAGAGTGGACATCGTTCCTGAGTACAGTGACTCTATAAAGACTAGTGACTCTTTATAGAGTCACTGTATCCTGAGATGATCCACTCTGTCGGGTGCGTGCAGCGTCAGATGCGGTCTAAAAATCGTCCAGGTTGTCGTCGACCTTCATTGTCGTTGACCGCTTCTGGCGCTCTCCATCATTAGCATTCCCCATCGTTCAGCTTATATGGCTTGTAATTCACATTTTAATAGTGGGATTTGATGATTACCTAATTTTAAATAGTAAAATTCGAAAATCTGAGTTTATTTTTATATAATTTATACCATTTTATTAATATATCTATAATTCGTTCTAGAAAATTGGTACACTCCCTGGCGCGCACTTACGTCACTACCGCGAAATTCAAACAGCTTGTTACGAGTATCCTAATCCAGTAAATTAAAACGTTTTATCTTTTAGATTAACTACACACATTGTTCCTCGATGGCTTTCTATGTATTTTGAGACGCTGTAACAAATTTCAACTTTTTAATTACGATAAACTTCTGGTTCTCGAGATGTAACTCGAGACTTATTGAATGCTAAACCTGTACATATCAAAAAAGTATCAGAGCTCACTGAGGACAAAGTATTAGAAATATGTATGATAGAATATATGCAGAAGCGAAGGAGGATGCTGATATTGGGATTGTATAGATCTCCTATTGCTACAAACGAGAGTATTTTTATAAGCAAACTTAATTTGCTGTTGGATATTGTAAGTCATAAGTATAGTGATATAGTGTTGATTGGTGATTTTAACATAGACATGACAAAACAAACTCATACCCGCAGGGAAGTGATTAATATCCTTACCACATATGGCCTCTATTATATGGTTGACTTTCCTACTCGAATAACTGAAACCACTGAATCGGTAATCGATAATGTTTTTACAAGCATGGACGGTTCAATTATAGGTGTTGCTGGAATAAATACTCAATTATCAGACCATGACGCACAATTGGTTGAAATAAAAATAGAAAATATTTTAGACAATAGTGAAAAAGATGATAAATTTATTTTTAAATACTCTAGGAACTTTTCTGACGATAATTTTGATAAGTTTAATTTAGCTCTAAGTCAGGAAACTTGGCTGGAAGTATTCAATTCAGATGTAACAAGTAAATGTGAGACATTCAATAGCATTTTTCTGTGTTATTTCAATAAGTATTTTCCAAGAACTTTGGTTAAGAAAAATATAAACCAAAAGTCATGGCTAACGACAGAGTTAAAAGCAAATAGAAAAGAACTCATCAATCAAACCAATAGAGCAAGGTTAATGAAAAATAAAAATATGCATGTCAATCTCAGAAAAAAATATAGGGAACTCAAGGCAAAACTAATTCAAAGCAAAAAAACATTTTATGATAATAAAATAAAGAACTCTAAGAATGTGATAAAAGAAACTTGGAAAGTCATAAATAGGGAAGTTGGAAATAAAAATAAACTCCTGGATTTCTTGTTCCATGACGAACTGCGTGTTAATATTAACTTTTCATGTGAAATTTAACGACATGCAGTCAAATATTTGTTAAGAATAAGTATAATAACTCACTTAAACTTATAGGACAAACAGGCCGCACATTCAAACAACGTTACAAGGAACACTTTCAGGCCCTCACATCCAAAGCTGAATCGAATTTTGCCGACCATATCATTCAAACTGGACACACTTTTACCGACATCAGTACCAACCTACACATTCTACACATAAAATCTAAAGGACACGAACTCAACACCTTGGAACAATTTGAAATGTACAAACACACCACACACAATAAACAAAACATTCTCAATGAACAACTAAATTTTAAATCTCACAAACTTTTTGATCATATTTTACAAAAACCACAACACTTCTAACCAAAAAACTGACATGATGATCTAGGAGCCTCTGATGATGGATCTCATAGATTCGAAAGTACTCGGCCAGTTTAAGTGAGTTATTATACTTATTCTTAACAAATATTTGACTGCATGTCGTTAAATTTCACATGAAAAGTTAATAAAAATAAACCTTTTGAAAATCTAACTTTAAAAAATAGAGGACAAATCTTTTCTAATCCCAAGAAAAAAAGTGAGCTTTTCCTGAATTACTTTGCAAAAGAGGAGAACAATGCAGGACATTCCCCAAAAACAGTAAAAAACGACAGCTTTAGCAGTCACCAATTCAAATGCAAAACTATTGACTACAATACACTTGATAATATTATCTCTAGCTTGAAAAATAAATACAGTGCTGGATATGATGACATACCAATTGCCGTTATAAAAAAAGCCAAGAATGAGCGGTTTATTAAAACCGCTTCTACACTTGATTAACTCTTCTTTAATCACAGGAATATTTCCTGAACAGTTGAAAATTTCTAAAATCATCCCAGTTTATAAAAAAGATAGTAAGAACGATATAAGTAATTACCGCCCAATTTCATTATTGCCAGCAGTCTCCAAGATTTATGAACGTGCCATGTCTGACCAATTTTTGCAATACTTGGAAACAAATGGATTACTTGATTTTTTCCAGCACGGTTTTCGGAAAGGTAAATCAGTTAAGACGGCAGCTATAGAATTCATTGAATCCGTTATTGATTCTATAGATAACTCAGAAAGGTCTGTAGGGATATTTTTAGATCTTACCCAAGCTTTTGATAGTATATCTCATCAGATCTTGCTTGGGCGACTGCAAAGTTTAGGAGTGAGAGGTGTAGCCTACAAATGGTTTGAATCTTACCTTCTGAACAGACAATTTTTCGTTCAAATAAACCACGTGAACCAAAAAAGATTTAAAAACACCTATAATTCCGAAATGAAAGTTAGTAAATGTGGGGTACCCCAAGGGTCAATCTTAGGTCCAATTCTCTTCATTTGTTATTTGAAAGGTATGCCACAGCTGGACAGTAATAGTAAACTGGTTTTGTATGCTGATGATGCAAACTTAAAAATATCAGCAAAATCTCAGCATGAAATTGAAAGGATATCAGAATTAAACCTGTCGACTTTGGCAAAGCATTTAAATGAAAATAATTTAGTTATTAACATAAATAAAACTAACTTTTTAACATTTACAACGACGCAAAGAAACCGATTTAATCCCATAATCAAGTTGGAAAGCGGAATAATAAAACAGTACAGTTCTTCCAAGTTTTTAGGTTTAACCATTGATCAACACTTGCAATGGACGGATCATGTTACAATGATATTATCCCGAATGTCAAGTGGTTTGTATGCTCTGAGAAAGATGTCTTTTATTTGCAATTCAGAAACGCTAAAATTAATTTACTTTTCATACATACATTCAATAATTAGCCTCTATGGCGCCACCTCAAACAAGAACATGAGCTCAATTCTGAGAATACAAAAGCAGGCTATAAGAATAATTTTACATATGGATTACAAAGAGTCAGAGAAGGAACATTTTGCTTCACTTAGTATTATGACAGTTTACAGCCTCTATGTGTTTGAGACAGTTCTATGTGTGAGAGAAAAATTTGGAAGTATTTTAAAGCTAGGACACAACCATGAATATAATACTAGGAATAGAGACAAGCTATGCTTGCAGAAGCATAGTCTTAAATTTTACCAAAAGAAGCCGTCTTATATTGGAGCTAAGTTTTATAATCATTTGCCTCCTCACATCCAACAGGAATTAAATTTTAATAAATTTAAAGGTCTTTTAAAGAAACATTTGACAAGGAGAGCTCTTTATAGTGTTGAAGAATTTTATCTATAGCTAACTGATGACTGTAACTCTGTAAAACTGTAAAATTTAATATTAAGAGTTTGTATTATATCCTACACTTTAGTTGTAATTTACTATTATGATAATAATTATATAATAATTTCTCTGGATTATGTAGAACACATCCAGAGGAGTTTATTGATATAGCTCAAACATGACAATATTATTAAATATAAAACACAGTGATTTCATTGCTAAATTTGAAAAAAATATGATTCCCCACTATAAAATCATAATGATAATAGTACGTACAGAAGTAACTAAAATTGTGACACTATTCTATGTACTAGTTGTATTTGAAATGAATAAAGAAATTATGAAATGAAATGTTTCCAATATAGCGGCTAGAAGATTTTTGCATCTTCTACATGTTCATTAGCAAACACATACCTGTACTGTGATAATTTCCACTTGTGTTTTTTAAGTTTTTATTAAAATTCTATTATATTGAGCTGTAGTGTTGATGCTGGTGAAGCTTCTCCTTAGAAGCTGAATGCATTCATCCAACATGTGAGTAAAAAAGCATAATTTAAATAGAAATACCGGTGTCTAATTTGATATTACTAATTACTTTGTCGATTATATTCTTTGTAATTTTTGCCTGCATCTACGAAACTTTATAAGAACAGACAGTAGGTTCCTCTGGTTTACTTTTCGCTCTTAAGAATTTGCTTTATGCTAATTTTGATGAATGAAATATATCATTTTATTATCAATTTGATCAATGCCAAAATTTACAGCACATATTCATCATTTTGATAAAATATATTATTCAAACAGAATTTATTAATTTCGAATTCCTTTAATTGCTATCAGTTTATACTGAAGACTTCCGCAATGGCGGATATTGACAACAGTATTTAATAGCTGATGGAAATCGATGAATGCTACTGTACAAAAATATCAGTCACCACCGGGAATCGAACCACGGACCTCCCAATTGTCGGTCGGGCACCTTAACCACTAGACCATGGAGACCTGTCTGCACAGGAGCATTCATTTTCAACTTGGCCATATCGGCTCGTATCTCACAAGTTAGTACGAAGTTACTGACAATTGAACAAACTGACAAATTTACATAAACAGAATTTATTAATTTCGAATTCCTTTAATTGCTATCAGTTTATACTGAAGACTTCCGCAATGGCGGATATTGACAACAGCATTGAAAAGCTGATGGGAATCGATGAATGCTACTGTACAAAAATATCAGTCACCACCGGATATCAATATCCGCCATTGCGGAAGTCTTCAGTATAAAGTAATAGCAATTAAAGGAATTCGAAATTAATAAATTCTGTTTATGTATATTTGTCAGTTTATTCAATTGTCAGTCACTTCAAACTAACTTGTAAAATATATTATTCTATCATCAATTTGAACAATGTTACAATGTTACAATATATTACACTCATACATTATAAATGGCATAACTAAACTTTTAAAAGTGCTAGAAAGAGGATTTGGGGGATAGGCACAGAATCTATAATATATTTAGTATCTATATACTATACTATATACTATACTATATACTATACTATATTTTTGTAGATTATGTCTTGGAGACTCCAGTTAAGGAGTATAAGACAAGTCAGATCAACAATATTATACACTAGATACCATAATTACTATATCAATTAGTTGAGGTGAGGCTTAATTCTGATGTGAAAGGAACTCTTGTACACTATAAAAAGCTAAACTAAATATTTTTTCAATTGTTTTTTAAATATTTCTATATTTTCAAGACTCTTTAAAAACTGTGGTTGCTTGTTGTAGAGTTTCCTACCAATATAACTAGATTTTAGTTTGAATAAGCTACTATTGTGACTCACCAAGTGATAATCTCTGTATATTATAATCGTGTACATCAAGATTTTGGTTAATATTACTCTTTTTCTACATATAAAGTAGCTTCATACACATATAAGCAGGGTACAGTTAGGAGACCAAGTCTGTTGAACAATGGCCTACATGAATCTAATCTATTCACTATTTCTATACACCTAACCGCTTTCTTTTGGATCTTAAACACCCTATCAAGATTTTGGTTAATATCATTCGTTTTTATATATATAAAGTAGCTTCATACACATATAAGCAGGGTACAGTTAGGAGACCAAGTCTGTTGAACAACGGCCTACATGAATCTAATCTATTCACTATTTCTATACACCTAACCGCTTTCTTTTGGATCTTAAACACCCTATCAAGATTTTGGTTAATATCATTCGTTTTTATATATATATAAAATAGTTTCATACACATATAAGCAGGGTACAGTTAGGAGACCAAGTCTGTTGAACAACGGCCTACATGAATCTAATCTATTCACTATTTCTATACACCTAACCACTTTCTTTTGGATCTTAAACACCCTATCAAGATTTTGGTTAATATCATTCGTTTTTATATACATAAAGTAGCTTCATACACATATAAGCAGGGTACAGTTAGGAGTCCAAGTCTGTTGAACAACGGCCTACATGAATCTAATCTATTCACTATTTCTATACACCTAACCGCTTTCTTTGGATCTTAAACACCCTATCAAGGTTTTGTTTTGATGAATTACCCCATACTAAGATAGCACACCTAATATGTGACAGTAAGAGCCCATGGTAAGCTGTAAAAAGTAACTTTTGTCATTCAATCTAGCGAGCTGTCGCAGGACAATTACCTGAGATGAAATTTTACAAAGGTTAAGACGCTCAACCGGCTATTGAGAGGTCCGTGGTTCGATTCCCGGTGGTGACTGATATTTTTGTACAGTAGCATTCATCGATATCCATTAGCTATTCAATACTGTTGTCAATATCCGCCATTGCGGAAGTCTTTAGTATAAACTAATAGCAACTAAAGAAATTCGAAATTAATAAATTCTGTTTATGTATATTTGTCAGTTTATTCAATTGTCAGTCACTTCAAACTAACTTGTGAAATTTACTCTATATAACAAAGTCGATTATCATGAAAAAAATTCGCTATAGAGAGGTATTCGTTATTGAGAGGTTGTTGTGTCAAGAATACCCCACACCCCATCTTACAGATCTTATAATATATTGCGGGCGGTAATTAAATGAATACACAATACAGTATAATTTTGCGAGCATTGTAGGGTAGGGTAATAGCCCAACAATAATATCAAAATTTGAAAATTCATGCAGTTGAAAATAATAAAGAATAGTTATTTATGTATTAAGAGCATGAAGCGCGACTTTATTGCTCGAGCCAAAACATTTACTGCACGACGCATAGCAGAGCTCAGTAATTTTGCGAGAGTGATAAAGAAGCTTCACGCGCGAATTGCATACAATATTTTTCCTAAAACTGCTCGTAAAGTAGTTCTTTACGTACTGAAAACTAATTGTAAAATACCTCTTTACTGCTCAGCAAGCGGTAAAGTACTTTACGCTCGCCAGCTGTTTTCTTTACGCTTCTGTTTTGATTTTGATGCCTTCTCATTGGTGGATCACGGAATCCGTGAAATTCACATAACCTGAAAAATGGCGTACGCTAACCAAATCCGCTCATGGTCTGTGATGTTACAAACTACAAGCTTTTATTGTGTTGAAATCCAGAACTGCAGTTTTAGGAAAAATATTGTATGCAATTCGCGCGTGAAACTTCTTTATCGCTCTCGCAAAATTACTGCGCTCCGCTACGCGTCGCGCAGTAAATGTTTTGGCTCGAGCGATAAAGTCGCGCTTCACGCTCTTAATACATAAATAACTATTTCCTAAAACTGCAGTTCTGAATTCCAACACAATAAAAGCTTGTAGTTTGTAACATCACAGACCATGAGCGGATTTGGTTAGCGTACGCCATTTTTGAGGTTATGTGAATTTCACGGATTCCATGATCCACCAATGAGAAGGCATCAAAATCAAAACAGAAGCGTAAAGAAAACAGCTGGCGAGTGTAAAGTACTTTACCGCTTGCTGAGCAGTAAAAAGGCATTTTACAATTAGTTTTCAGTACGTAAAGAACTACTTTACGAGCAGTTGTAGGAAAACAACTTTTTTGAATATGTATAGAATGTAATAAGTACACTCACCAATTCGTTTCCAGGAAGCATGACTTGAATGTAGTGGAATTCAATCAAAGTAGGAAATATACTCAGTAGCAAAAGTTTTCAACTGTTTTTACTAAATTTATTCCAATAATTTTTACACATCATCAGAATAAACACAACAAACCTCTGTAAATAACTTCGTATAGGAACCTATAAATGACTGAATTCTTAAAATTCTAATTTTTAATAACCTCAATTTCCAATATGTTTGTGTTTCAACCTCTACTAACTGTCTACCTACCTGAATCTCTCATTATTTTTGGTTTTATTGACCTTCCTGCTGAAACTAAACAATTCCTTAGAAATTACTTTGTGGGCTTCCTATACGCATACTACATTTTGTAAGTTGAAGTGAACTGAAAACTTCGTTGTTGAGAGGTTCAAAATTTGTTACATAGAGGTGGTAAATAAGCATTCTAAAGGTAAAAATTCGTTATGTAGAGGATTTCGTTATTTGGAGGTTTGTTATACAGAATGTTTCGGAACTCTCTACCAATACTTCTAGGCAGTGTTTCTGGACCACTAACAAAAGTAAATATCGTAATAAAAATGTTCTAAAATCCCCAGTTACTCATACAGCCGCCATTTTGTTTATTTTAAGCATTATTTTTTTATTCAGAACATATAGTTTTGAAATTTTGCATACAGCTTTATAACAATTGAAACAATCGAAAAAAATTAATCAAAATTTTCTGTCATCAACAAACAGAATGGCGGTCATTTAAAATCTTTGAACATGATTAAATTAATAATGGCTAATGATATCAAAATTCGACTAGAATAACCTTTTTTAGATATTTTTATTGCAAATCTAACGATACCTCATTTTTCAAGATTGGCCAACAATTAACAGAGATATGCTACTTTTTAGGGTGTGCGGTGGTTGGAAACGGGTTGCAGTTTTTCGCTTCCAACCACCGCACAACCTAAAAAGTAGCATATCTCTGTTAATAGTTGGCCAATCTTGAAAAATGAGGTATCGTTAGATTTGCAATAAAAATATCTAAAAAAGGTTATTTTGGTCAAATTTTGATATCATTAGCCATTATTAATTTAATCCTGTTCAAAAATTTTAAATAGTCGCCATTTTGTTTGTTGATGTCGGAAAATTTTGATTAATTCTTTTTAGATTGTTTTAATTGTTATAAAGCGGTATGCGAAATTTAAAAATTATACATTCAGAGGTTTTCAGATAAAAAATAATGAGTGAAAAAAACAAAATGGCGGCTGTGTGAGTAACTGGGGATTTTAGGAAATTTTAATTACAATATTTACTTTTGTTAGTGGTCCAGAAACACTGCCTAGAAGTATTGGTAGAGAGTTCTGAAACACTCTGTATAGAGGTTCAATTATAAGGTTCTTTTGCACCCACCTTAATTTGTCTCCTATTAATCAATCAAATTTGTATTTTAATCCAATTTATTTATGATTAAATCTATTATATTATTTACCTATAAATTACCTTTATTATTATGGGCCAAGGCTCCTGTGAGCTTGTCTTATACCTTATACTCCTTAACTGGAGTCTCCAAGACGTAATCTACAAAAAAAAAAAAGCTTGCACAATTACGCATCCTATACTCCATGTGATAATCACCATCACAAAATTGGATGTTGTTAAAGTTGGCTGACGACAAGCTTGACTAACGTCAAAGTGGCACGCTGTCACCATGGGCTGAATTCCTGATTGTGCCGGGAACGACAAACTGACACACATTCCATATCGTTAACTTTTGTCGCCCGGCGTCAAAGTGGGCTGAATTCCTAAGTGTGCCAGGTTGGTGGTGCATGCAACGACAAACTGGCACTGATTTGATTTTGTCAGCCAGCGACAAAGTTGCACGTTGTCACCATGGGCTGAATTCCTGATTGTGCCGGGTTGGCGGTGCATGGAATGACAAACTGACACACATTCCATATCGGTCACTTTTGTCGCCCGGCGTCAAAGGGGGCTGAATTCCTAAGTGTGCCAGGTTGGTGGTGCATGCAACGACAAACTGGCACTGATTTGATCTTGTCAGCCAGCGACACAGTTGCACGCTGTCACCATGGGCTGAATTCCTGATTGTGCCAGGTTGGTGGTGCATGGAACGACAAACTGGTACTCATTTGATTTTGTATGCAATTACCTCCGCTATGCATTGCACAGTAACTGTTTTGGCTCGAGCAATAAAGTCGCGCTTCACGCTCTTAATACATAAATAACTATTGCAATCTATTGCAAATTCCATATGGTGAAAACAACTATTTTATATATATATTATAGTAATATGTAGATATATTAATGAAGGGCTGAGAACCTATCCTTTTGTTTCACTTCAAAAAGGATGAAGGAGTCGGTTAATTTTATTGGCCAACGAACTTGACCTGTCTAAAGATACAGTACCAAGAATCTGTGTTTCAAATTTGAAGTTGATTGATAAAGGCATTCGAAAGTTATCATGGAACACACAACGCCTCCAGCCTCAAGTTAAAAGGAAGAACTCGCTTCGCTTGTTCAATTATTTAATATATTAGAAATTATAATTTTTAAATTATTGTTGATATCTCCAGTATGAGTTGTATATGTATGATTACCATTTTATATATAATAGTAGTTATTAACTTTTCATGTGAAATTTAACGACTTGCAGTCAAATATTTGTTAAGAATAAGTATAATAACTCACTTAATCTGGCCGAGCGCTTTCGAATCTATGAGATCCATCTTCAGAGGCGTGGGTTCCTAGATCATCATGTCAGTTTTTTGGTTAGAAGTGTTGTGGTTTTTGTAAAATGTGATCATAATAGTTAGTTTATGCAATGATTTTATTTTGACCCTTATTAAGGCACGAGTTAGATGTAAGTTATAACACGAGCGAATGCGAGTGTTATAAATATCTCACGAGTGCTTTAATGGCCAAATAAAATCGTTGCATACACTATTTTATCTACGACCACTAGTATACATTCAATTAAAACAATTTCATTTTACCTGTGACTGTCAGAGATACCTAACCTCTCATCTCAAATATGAGAAGTTATAGTAGATTGTTAGGTGTAGCAGTTTGATCAAATCAGCTGATAGTTTCACAATATTGAATTACGATATTGATTCCATCAAAAATGCTTCTGATTGGTCCAGAACCCGTGTTATAATGTAGAACCTGTACTATAATGAGCTCATTATGCAACGGGTTTCAAAAAGCATTTCGAAAAGACAGCTGTTTTGGCATCAATTGTGAAACTGTAATGTATACATTATGACATGGTCGTAGATAAAATAAAATTAGCTCATTCCTTACCTGACTCGGATGTCAGCTACTGGAGGTCACAAAAATAGGGGTGTCAGCTATTGGTGTAGATGTTAAGTTATTTTAAAATCAAAATTTCAAGTTCAAATTTGTATCCAAACTGCTTCCAATTTCAATTAGCCCTTTGAGAATCTTGAATAAATAGATCCTGAACACGTTTTTATCAATACATACATTAGTTCCAAAGTTGATAGATAATATTCATGAATTAACTCCTCACTAAGGTGACAGATACTGGTTCCTTTACCCAAGCTTCAAATTAAATAAATAATCATTTTTTAAATTGTTTTTTCCAAGCTAGGGGGGAGTTACGTCCCCAAACCCCCCTCGTTACGCCTATGGGGCAATTCACACACATCAGTCACGGCCCGTCTCAGTTCCGAGCTATCCGTCTCGTCACTGTCATAAAATATATTCTGAGTTTCTGGTTACGCTGTCTACAATTTTTTTTCTAACAATAATTCTATTATGCTCGATTCACACACATCAGTCACGGCGCGTCTCAGTTCCGAGCTATCCGTCTCGTCACAGTCATAAAATATATTCTGAGTTTCCGGTCTACACTCGTCCGGCGCCGACCCGTCATATGACTGAACCGAGACGGAACTGTGACGCGCCGTAACTGATGTGTGTGAATCGACCATAATAGAATTATTGTTAGAAAAAAATTGTAGACAGCGTAACCGGAAACTCAGATAATATATTTTATGACTGTGACGAGACGGATAGCTCGGAACTGAGACGCGCCGTGACTGATGTGTGTGTGAATCAACCTTTACTCACATATTTAACAAAATGTGAGTTTTAAATTGAGAAACAAAACAGACTGAGACACGTTACTTATTGGGCGGGTCGCTGTCTACACTCATCCGGCGCCCGTCAGATGACTGAACCGAGACGGAACTGTGACTGTGACGCGCTGTAACTCATGTATGCGAATCGACCTTTACTCATAAATATTTAACTCACATTTTCTACAAAATGTGAGTTTCAAATTGAAAAAAAAAAACAAATAGTCATTAGGACTTGCAGCAAAATTTACCAACTATTTAAAATAAATAAATTAATAAAAACAGCACGAGGTAGACCCGAAAAGTAGGGTTCAATTTAAAGCAAATAAAACACAACAAAATATACAGATCGTATCTCTTTATTATCGGCGTTGAAAACGAACGCACAATTCGCCGCCATCTTTGATTAGTGATTACTAATCAAGCGCAGTAGTTTTAAAACAACTCACCAGATGGCGCTGCTGTAAGTTGTTCAATAGAATTATTTTTCTATACAACACAATCATCATAGAAAGAAGCACCTCCTCCTATGAGACAACCGGACATTATTTGATAAGAATGTTTCACTTTTTCTCCCAACATTTCCAATCGACAAAACCCGGGAAAACTTAATTTTCCATCTCTTTTTCTTCTGTACAAAATAGCTATACAATATGGCAAACCTATCTCACTTCCTCACATCTGTTGTTGAACAGGATGTTGCACAGTAATTGCATGCAACAGCGCATGCCTTTTAGTCAGCAACACTCCATTATAATAATATACTTTTTCATTTCTACAGGGTGTTTCGAAACTCTCTACCCAATACTTCTAGGCAGTGTTTCTGGACCACTAACAAAAGTAAATATTGTAATAAAAATTTTCTAAAATCCCCAGTTGGTCACACAGCCGCCATTTTGTTTTTTTCACTCATTATTTTTTTATTCAAACACCTCTAAATGTATAATTTTGAAATTTTGCAAACAGCTTTATAATAATTAAAACAATCTTTAAAAAATTAATCAAAACTTTCCGACATAAAAAAACAAAATGGCGGCCATTTGAAATCTTTGAACAGGATTAAATTAATAATGGCTACTGATATCAAAATTTGACTGGAATAACGTTTTTTAGATATTTTTATTGCAAATCCAACGATACCTCATTTTCCAAGATTGGCCAACAATTAACAGAGATATGCTACGGTGGTTGGAAGCGAAAAACTGCAACCCGTTCTCAACCACCGCACACCCTAAAAAGTAGCTTATCTCTGTTAATTGTTGGCCAATCTTGGAAAATGAGGTATCGTTGGATTTGCAATAAAAATATCTAAAAAAAGTTATTCCAGTCAAATTTTGATATCATCAGCCATTATTAATTTAATCCTGTTCAAAGATTATTTTAAATGGCCGCCATTTTGTTTGTTGATGTCGGAAAATTTTGATTAATTTTTTTAAGATTGTTCTAATTATTATAAAGCTGTTTGCAAAATTTCAAAATTATACGTTTAATGTTGTTCGAATAAAAAATAATGAGTGAAAAAAACAAAATGGCGGCTGTATGAGTAACTGGGGATTTTAGAAAATTTTTATTACGATATTTACTTTTGTTAGTGGTCCAGAAACACTGCCTAGAAGTATTGGTAGAGAGTTTCGAAACACCCTGTGTATAATATATATATATATATGTGTATGTGAATAGCTATATAAATATTTACTTATTATAATACAAAATTTCCTCAGTCTCTATGTAAATATACAATTTTTTTCTTTCTTTTTTCTTGTTTGCTTTAGACAAAAAAACGTTACGTTGTAATGATTACACAATAATAATAATAATAATAATTATACAATTAATGATAAAATATTTTAAAACAAAATAATTATAACAATTCGGGAAGGTGAAACACGAAGCAAAACTTTTTCAAAAAAGTTTCGATTAGGCTCTTTTTCAAATTGTCAGCACCAATTGGTTCAAAATTACACAAAAAATCAATTAATGTTAATATAATACGATGTTTATGGATTGATTCAATTAATAAGATTGACGATTAGAAGAACAGATACATTTAAAAATATATATGACAAAAAAGAAAAACAGATATATAAAAATAAATAAATCAACAAGTTAGTGATGTGTCAGCAGGAATTTAAATAAACTCCCATTTTAAGCCTCAATAGTTTGACTGATTTAAGCACTTTGAATTTAATCAAAAAATTTCTATCTATTAAAATTTATATATTGCACTACTATCACAATTAAATTAATTGAAAAAAAAAAACCAACTAAAATTTCATTTCTCAATAGTTTTGAAGCACCACATGTATGGTGAAAAACATTAGGGGGGGGGGGGGGGGTGAAACCAAATTTGAATTACAATTTTAAAAAATTGCACTGACAAAATTCATCAAATATTTTCTAGCATTACACAAAAACAATTTTTTTCTTCATTTTATTGTATGTAGTAGCACATTTTTGTGAAGAAAAATTAAACTAATTTTTTTTTAGGACAAAACCTTCAATTTTTTACAATAATTTAATAACAAATAATTATTATTACTATTACTTAATATTTCAATTAGAAATTATACTTTCCAATCGTTATTTAAATATTTAAAAATTTAATACACTAATAGCAAACAATTTGATGGCTAATAATATTTATAAATTTGGTAAATAAAAAAAAAATTCACAAAATTTTAAAATTAAACCGCTTTGAATTCCAAAACAAATTAGTATGCAATAATTTTCGGGGGAAAATTGCTAAATATTTCAATACATGCTAAAACACGGAACAATCTTAAAACAAGGGAAAAACTCAAGCGTTTGATTTTGGGTGAATTTTAAATGAAAATCTAGGAAATTTTTTTAGATTTAGACAAACTCAATCAATAATTTTAACAATCCAAACGAAATACAAATTCCAAAAACAATCTAGACTCTGCTAGACTCGTGTCGACTCCAGAATCAGACTCAGGTGTGACTACAGGTCTAGAAATTATGGACAGTTATACAAATTGATATTTTTTCTGACAATAAATAATGATTTTGATTTGATTTTTGATAGATTAATCAGAAATTATTATTAGAAAAAACCAGCATACTCCTAGAGAAATCTAGACTCATCATTCGAGTCAAAATTGCTCTAAATTGGCGCTATTCTAAAGCAGTCTAGACTAGAGTGTTGACTCTAGACTCAGACGTGACTAGAGTCTAGACTGATGAACAATTATTATAATTTCGCTAAACCAGCACCCTCTCCTAGAGTAATATTGACTCTAGTTACATCCGAATCAGAATCTAGAGTCGACACGAGTCTAGATTGCTGTTGGATATCGCAAAAATAGAGAAATCTTGACTCTAGTCACACCCGAGTCTGAGTCCAGAGTCGACACGAGTCTAGATTGCTAGGATGTCACTAATGTAGAGCAATCTTGACTCTAGTCATACCCGAGTCTGAGTCCAGAGTCGACAAGAGTCTAGATTGCTTTAGGATGTCGCTAATGTAGAGCAATCTTGACTCTAGTCATACCCGAGTCTGAGTCCAGAGTCGACAAGAGTCTAGATTGCTTAGGATGTCGCTAATGTAGAGCAATCTAGACTCTAGTCATACTCGAGTCTGAGTCCAGAGTCGACACGAGTCTAGATTGCTGTTGGATATCGCGAAAGTAGAGCAATCTTGACTCTAATCACACCCGAGTCTGAGTCCAGAGTCAAGACGAGTCAAGATTGCTTTAAGATAGCGCTAATGTAAAGCAATCTTGACTCTACTGATATCCAGGTCTGATTGTAGGACAGCTTTAGCTCTACAATAGCGCTCTCCTAAAGCAATGTAGACTCTGCTAAACTCGTGTTCACTTTAGTGTCAAGATTCGCTTTCCTAAATCAATTTAGACTCGTGTCGACTCCAGAATCAGACTCGGGTGTAAACAAGTCAAAATTTGGCAACAATTTTCATTTTCCAAAAAAAAGATTACTGTAACGCTTTCCTAAATCAACCTAGACTCGTGTGTCGACTCCAGAATCAGACTCGGGTGTAACAAGAGTCAAGATTTTTTCCAATTTTTATATCCAAAAAAACAAGATCAACGCATTCCTAAATCAATCAACCTAGACTCGTGTGTCGACTCCAGAATCAGACTCGAGTGTAACAAGAGTCAAGATTTTTTCCAAAATTTCTAATACCAAAAAACAAGATTAACACTTTCCTAAATCAATCAACCTAGACTCGTGTGTCGACTCCAGAATCAGACTCGAGTGTAACAAGAGTCAAGATTTTTTCCAATTTTTATATCCAAAAAAACAAGATCAACGCTTGACTCGTGTGTCGACTCCAGAATCAGACTCGAGTGTAAACTAGTGTCAAGATTTTTTCCAATTTTTATATAAAAAAAAAACAAGATTAACACTTTCCTAAACCAATCAACCAAGACTCGTTTGTCGACTCCAGAATCAGACTCGGGTGTAAACAAGAGTCAATAATTTTTACAATTTTACACCAAAATACATCAAAAAAATTCGCGCTCTATTGAAATAAATTTGTCATAACAAATTGATGATTGTACATATGTGTGTAAATATATAGACCAGGCAGCAATAAAATATGATTACCAATTTAAAAAAAAAAAAACCCGCTGAGAGATGATTGGAGTAGGCTGTGGGGGTGGGGGGGGGGGGTTTGCCCCCCGAGGGGGGTGTGCCCCCTTAGCGACGTGGTCCCCAGGACACAGAGTGAGCAGATGAGGGGGTGGCGGGCCCCCCCCCAAACGAAGGAAAATCAGCAGTGCTGGCCGTATCGGGGGGGGCCTTTTGCTCCCAGGGCGCCCCCTTCACCACGAATCCCCCTCCTCCTCCTCCCTCGCCACCGCTGCCGCTGTTGTTGTTATTGTGATGTGGGCCATGGCCTACCTGCTGGTCGTCGCCACTGTTGTTAGCCGCCGACACGTTGAAGTTGAGATTGTCGAACGGATTCGACCCAACCTCGTTGTGATTCGGTCTGAAGCTCTGCTCAAACTCGTAGTCGGCAATGTCTTGCAGCTAAACATATCACACAAAATAATACAATATTATTAAACAAACAAATTAATACAACAATATCTGAAGAAAATTGTAAAATTGACAAAATTATTATTAGTAACACCCCAAGTAGAATATCTCTGTTAATTGTTGGCCAATCTTGGAAAATGAGGTATCGTTGGATTTGCAATAAAAATACCTAAAAACCGTTATTCCAGTCAAATTTTGATATCATTAGCCATTATTAATTTAATCCTGTTCAAAGATTTCAAATGGCCGCCATTTTGTTTGTTGATGTCGGAAAATTTTGATCAATTTTTTTAAGATTGTTCTAATTATTATAAAGCTGTTTGCAAAATTTCAAAATTATATATTCAGAGGTGTTTGAATAAAAAAATAATGAGTGAAAAAAAACAAAATGGCGGCTGTGTGAGTAACTGGGGATTTTAGAACATTTTTATTACGATATTTGCTTTTGTTAGTGGTCCAGAAACACTGCCTAGAAGTATTGGTAGAGAGTTCCAAAACACCCTGTATTTAATTGAATTAAATTATGATTAATAATATTATTTTAATTAATTTATTATACATTCTTATTTATTTTATATATTTTGTATAAAATTAGTTATTTTATTCATTATTCAATTTTTAATCAATTTATTATACATTATTCTTATGATAGTTACCCCCGGTTGCAGAGAGGCACTACTTAAATGATGGTTCACTATCCGTACTACTTTTATACCAAGCTTTTGTTTCAGAGGATGAAGCCCACATAGGTCTGACACCTGTGCGTGGGTAATGAATTGTATGATGTTGATTGATGAGTTGGACCTACAGTTTTAGGTGGGTTCCCAACCACCCGCAAGACATTTTACAACAGAGAACAGAGTCCTTTTTGCTGGCCAATCTAATCCGCCACCGTTACAAACAGAACCTACGATAACGCAGCTTATCTATCTGATTGAACAGATACCTGCTACGGCTAGCGGCTATCACTTCCCTTATTATGTGTATATTGTATTACTATGTGTATTTTGTACTATTATGTGCATATTGTATTAAGTATATGTGCATTGTGTATAAAGTTTATTGAAAATTAGAAAGACATTTAATTTTGTAAAATTGTTGAAAAATGAGAATAAAAATTGAATTGAAAAAAAAAAACACTTATTATTGGAAGTGAAATACCAATAAAATTGTAAAATTTACAACAGGAATATGAAAAATAAATATCAAATTAATATCTGTATGCAAATTAGTATACAGGTGATAGCCACGAGCCGTAGCAGGTATCTGTTCAATCAGATAGATAAGCTGCGTTCTCGTAGGTCCTGTTTGTAACGGTGACCGATTAGATTGGCCAGCAAAAAAGACACTGTTCTCTGCTGTAAAATCACTTCCCGGTGGTCGGGAACCCACCTAAAACTGTAGGTCCAATCACCATCATCCAACTCATTACCCACGCACAGGTCTCAGACCTATGTGGGCTTCATACTCAAGAAAAAAAAAAAAAAGGTTGCACAGACACACATCCGCCTAACAGAGCCGTAATCACAAAAAATAAAGCACAACAAAAGTTTTAGGCTTCTTGTCATCTCAAATATGGCGAAAACGGGTTCTTTACAACCATCACGATACGTCACTGTGATGCAAATAAGCTACAAGTCACAAACCGAAGCAACACATTTGTTCCGTATCAATATTGCAGCTCCCAATTCCCTTTTTGAATTTGTATTTACATTGGCGGTTGAATCCATACATCACAACATGTTTTTTTTTTACATTAACCTAACTTTTTATAGTATATTCAACGACTTAAATTGCTAAATTGCCTGCAAGCCGTTGAATTTATTAAAAAAAGTTTATTGTTTATTGGCACAACTTTAGTTACAAACAAAACAAATTGAAGTTTTATTAACTTAATGTTAATAAATTAATACCGTAATCACAAAAAACAAATTTCTAGCATGTAAATTTCAATTTAAACATCCCGTAGCAAAGCACGGGTAAACCACTAGTTTTAAATCTATCCTATATATATAGTTTACTTGGGTGTTGTTTCTTGAATTTGCATTTTCAAAATTTTCCAAGTATATTTTGTCCTACTTTCTATTATTTTGTTCTTAAAACATGTTGGACATAGCAGTTAGTTAGCAATATCAATCAACACTTGCCATAATACAATCAATGTAATCGGTCACCCGTACACATAGGGGCCCCACAGTTTGTAGCTGAACAGATACTTGCTACAGCTCACGGCTATCATTTTCCCGGTCTAATGTGCATTAGTGTTACAAACTCCTCTACGGTTGAATTGTTACAGGATGTTTACTAAAAAAACAAGCCTACAGCGGCCGCCAGCCGTCGGGCCTGGGCCCACTCTACTTACATAGTCGTCCTGCAGCTCGAGCAAATGCTCCTTGGCCTTCTGCACGTTGTCCTGCTGGCCCACAACTAGCACAATATTTGGGTCGGGATCAGTGGCCTTGGCGAACTTCACCTCCACCTGGTAGGTTGACATTATCTGCCTGATGCTTCTGCCCCTGGTACCTATCAGCCGCGGGTGGATGCGGGCGTCGACTGACACCTCCTCTTTAACCATGCTGTCCTGGTAGCCAAAACACAAAATAATTAGAACAATCACTCCCATCATAAAACAGATTGACAATCTATTCCAAAGTGAATCTATATTCTTGGATTTCTTGTTCCGTAATGATCTGCATTGTTAATATTAACTTTGACACCTCCTCTTTAACAATGCTGTCCTGGTAGCCAAAACACAAAATAATTAGAACAATCAGTCCCATCATAAAACAGATTGAACAATCTATTCCAAAGTGAATCTATATTCTTGGATTTCTTGTTCCGAAACGATACGCGTTGTTAATATTAACTTTTGTCGTAAATTCAACGACTTTCAGTCAGTTTTAAATTGTGAATATATATTAAACGTACTCACTCTCATTGTTCTCAACAATTCATTGTTGAATAAATTTTTTTATTTACTAACGTTTTAGGTGAATTTAGCGACTTGCAGTCAATTTTAAATTGTGAATTTATAATAAAAATGTACTCACACTTGGCCGAACGTTTTCGAGTTACGGAAACTCATCTTCAAGGCATCCTAGATCGGAGATGTTGGTTAGAAGAATAACATTGTGGTTTTTGTATAATGTGGTCAAAAAGTTTGTCCACATTATACAAAAAACACAATTCTTCTAACCAACAAACCAACATCGCCGATCTATGATGACTTGAAGATGACATTCAATAGCTCAAAAACGTTTATATAAGTACATTTATTATATATTCACAATTTAAAACTGTCTGAAAATCGTTGAAATTACAACAAAAACTGAATTCATAGTTTATTTGCTAATAAAAATGGCACTTTTTCAAAAGGTAGACCAATAAAGTTTGGAGTACCCCAAGGGTCAGCACTAGCACCTACACTTTTCAACATTTACATATAAAGTCAAAGTACCATTTATTGATTAATGTTTCACACACTTTGAACAGAGTAACTAAATCTAAATCACAATGAAAAACTAAAATAGTTTAGTTAGAGCACAATAAAAAATCATGAAAAGATAAAATCATAGGCAACTCGAAACACAACACTAGATTACACATAAAAATCAACACTGAAAATAAACATTCAAATAACATTATAAGGCACAAAAGAAAACTACTTTAAAATGTCTGGACTGTATGTGTTTTTTTTTGGAAGGATGAAACCCACATAGGTCTGAGACTTGTGCGTGGGTAATGAGTTGGATGATGGTGATTGATGAGTGCAACCTACAGTTTTAGGTGGGTTCCTAACCTTGATATAATATAAAACCATACAATGTGAGGATTTCCAGTTGCCTATATTTATCTCTCACCGATTCTCTCGGAGTCATATTTAAAATAACTTTTTTTTTGTAGTAGCGAAGGTATGGAAGATATCCATAATGAATAATAGGACGAAATTGTCACAACCACATTTATTAAAACTTGGAGAAACTAGTTTCGGTTGTTACACCATTATCAATCTTTCTCAAACTAGAAACCAAAGTACTCTCTAAAAACAAAGAACTAAGCTTCTCTGTACTTTGGTTTTTAGTTTGATTGAGATTGATAATGGTGTAACAACCGAAACTAGTTTCTCCAAGTTTTAATAGATGTGGGTGTGACAATTTCGTCTTATTATTAATTTAAAATAACTCATATTGCCTTAAATATGGCGATAATAATGACAATGACAATGAATCGAATGATGGATAACTGTTTTGACTTGAAAGTTAAATAAAAGTCAGAAGACGAAGCTCACTACCACATTGAGCTGGGCATTCACGTTCCGATATGCAGTACGACTTGTGGTCCAACCTCCAAAGTTGGATCCGATATTGAAACGTGAATGGTCTTGTTGGATAGTTGGAAGCGTAGATGGACAACTAGAGGGACGACTGTCGATGGTGTTGGAGCGTGTGTGGGGGAGTCGGATCAAAATCGTCCAACTTACCTCAGTCAGTGCTTGACCTTTGGGCAACTTCGGTTACATTTTTCCGCTCGAGAGCGATGTTCACAGCTGACTAGGAATAAAGTTGGATTGCTAGTCGGAGCGTGAATGGAGTCGACTATCAGTAACTAGCAGTCCTACTACAAATTGGAACGTGAATGCCCAGCTTTACATTTTTTGGCTCGAGAGCGATGTTCACAGCTGACTGGGAATAAAGTTGGATTGCTAGTCGGATTGCAAGTAGGAGCTTGAGTGGAGTCGACTATCCAACTAGCAGTCTTACTATGTCGTACTACAAGTTGGAACGTAAATGCCCAGCTTTACATGTTTTGGTTCAAGAGCGATGTTCACAGCTGACTTGGAATAAAGTTGGATTGCTAGTCGGATTGCAAGTAGGAGCGTGAGTTGAGTCGACTATCCAACTAGCAGTCCTACTACAAGTTGGAACGTGAAAGCCCAGCTTTACATTTTTCGGCTTGAGAGTGATGTTCACAGCTGACTAGGAATAAAGCTGGATTGCTAGTCGGATTGCAAATAGGAGCTTGAGTGGAGTCGACTATCCAACTAGCAGTCCTACTAAGTCGTACTAAAAGTTGGAACTTGAATGCCCAGCTTTACATTTTTCGGTTTGAGAGCAATGCTCACAGCTGACTAGGAATAAAGCTGGATTGCTAGTCGGATTGCAAGAAGTAGGAGCTTGAGTGGAGTCGACTATCCAACTAGCAGTCCTACTAAGTCGTACTACAAGTTGGAACGTGAATGCCTAGCTTTACATTTTTTGGCTCGAGAGCGATGTTCACAGCTGACTGGGAATAAAGTTGGATTGTTAGTCGGATTGCAAGTAGGAGCGTGAGTGGAATCGACTATCCAACTAGCAGTCCTACTACAAGTTGGAACGTGAATGCCCAGCTTTACATTTTTCGGCTCAAAAGCAATGCTCACAGCTGACTAGGAATAAAGTTGGATTGCTAGTCAGATTGCAAATAGGAGCTTGAGTGGAGTCGACTATCCAACTAGCAGTCCTATCAAGTCGTACTACAAGTTGGAACATGAATGCCCAGCTTTACATTTTTCGGTTTGAGAGCAATGCTCACAGCTGACTAGGAATAAAGCTGGATTGCTAGTCGGATTGCAAGTAGGAGCGTGAGTTGAGTCGACTATCCAACTAGCAGTCCTACTAAGTCGTACTGCAAATCGGAACGTGAATGCCCCGATTTATACAAAAATACTAAAGATTGATGTTCAGAAAATAACCAAGATATTGGAAGTTAGCAAGTGACGCTGTCCAAAAAGTGTAAATATTCTATGACAATAAATCTTATGTTTAAAGTTATGGTACTGCACCCTGGCGGGACGGCTACGAACTTTCATGAATAATAAGGACGAAATTGTCACAACCACATTTATTAAAACTTTGAGAAACTAGATTTGGATGTTACACCATTATCAATCTCAATCAAACTAAAAACCCAAAGTACCAAGAAGCTTAGTTCTTTGTTTTTAGAGAGTACTTTGGTTTCTAGTTTGATAGAGATTGATTGATAATGGTGTAACAACCGAAACTAGTTTCTCGAAGTTTTAATAAATGTGGTTGTGACAATTTCGCCCTTATTATTCATTATGGATACCTTCCACAATATTAACTTCGCCACCAAAAAGAAAGTTCACGATCTTTCAATAATTCAGCTACTCACCAGCTGGTCGACGATCTTCTGTATTTCGTCACGTGCCGCCTCAGCTCGATCCTGGTAGCCGACTATAGTAATGGTGTCCTGGCCATCCTGGTCCCCGGCCCCACCCTGCCTTGCCGGCAGAATTATCTGCACCTGGTGGTCCTCTCTGATCTTGTTCACTACTGCGCCCTTCTTGCCGATTATCTTCGGGAAATAGTCTTGCGACACTGTCAACTGCAAATAACATCACAAATAGAATGTAATAAAAAGAACAATGAGCAGAACAATATATTTTCGTCATACTTGTACATATGCACCACTTTACGGAGCATTGAATCGAGCCGGTAAACGTCTGTTTACAGAAAGAACAGCTGATTTTCATTACCGCATCCTTTTTCAGTGCGGTAATGGATTTTTCGTCATACTTGTAGGTTATGGACAGTTTACCAGTCAAGCAATCAATGTGGTAAACAGCTGTTTACAGAAATAAAAAACAGCTGATGTAATTTGATGATTATTACCATACAGTGTGTGGTAAAAATCATCAAATGATTATTACCGCACTCTATGGGTGGTTGTGGCTACCACTTCACTGAAAAACCATTTGCTCGAAAGCTAGATCAGCTGATCTAGAACCATTATTGCCACATTTCACCTTGAGTTGGTGTGTTGAGGTTATGTTTGTATAACAATGATTTATAGTTTCTTATTTCAACTTATCTGCTATTTTAGACTTGTATGACGAAAAATATCGTACGTAACTCGTCCGGGAAGATGTTTACCATACTCGTATGATAATACCGCACTCGACTTCGTCTCGTGCGTTAACTTATCATACTCGTATGTTAAACACCATTTCCCGCACTTGTAACGTAATATACTATTTCCTACAGTGACCCGAGAAAGTGACTATTTTTGCACCAACTGTAGCATGCGAAATAGCAGTCTATTCCTGCACCAGTGCAGGAAAGTACTTTTCCACACTCCAAATTTGCAACCTAACAACACAAAATAGTGAGCATGTAATACTCAGGTTCCCTATTCTGCATTCAAAAATAGGTTGGCTACTCTGCTTCAGCTGTGAATAGTTGTTGTTGATGAAATCGATTTGATCCAAAGATAGGTTATGTGAGGAATTGTCAGGTTATGTATGCCCTGTTTTGTTCTGTTTAAATTACTTAATACATTACTGTAGGAAAAATTTAATGTGTAAAACGAGCACAAAGTATTTTTTCTGCACTCGAGAAACTTTTTTCACTTGCCTTTGGCTCTTGAAAAAAACTGTTTCTCTCGATGCAGAAAAACGCTATTTTGCACTCTAGTTACACAAATAGCTATTTCCTACAACTGCTCGTAAAGTAGTTCTTTACATACTGAAAACTAATTGTAAAATACCTCTTTACTGCTCAGCAAGCGGTAAAGTACTTTTCGTCATACTTGTAGGTTATGGACAGTTTACCAGTCAAGCAATCAATGTGGTAAACAGCTGTTTACAGAAATCAAAAACAGCTGATGTAATTTGATGATTATTACCGTACACTGTGTGGTAAAAATCATCAAATGATTATTACCGCACTCTATGGGTGGTTGTGGCTACCACTTCACTGAAAAACCATTTGCTCGAAAGCTAGATCAGCTGATCTAGAACCATTATTGCCACATTTCACCTTGAGTTGGTGTGTTGAGGTTATGTTTGTATAACAATGATTTATAGTTTCTTATTTCAACTTATCTGCTATTTTAGACTTGTATGACGAAAAATATCGTACGCAACTCGTCCGGGAAGATGTTTACCATACTCGTATGATAATACCGCACTCGACTTCGTCTCGTGCGTTAACTTATCATACTCGTATGTTAAACACCATTTCCCGCACTTGTAACATAATATACTATTACGCTCGCCAGCTGTTTTCTTTATGCTTCTGTTTTGATTTTGATGTCTTCTCATTGGTGGATCATGGAATCCGTGAAATTCACATAACCTCAAAAAAGGCTAATGCTAACCAAATCTGCGCATGGTCTGTGATGTTACAAACTACAAGCTTTTATTGTGTTGGAATCCAGAACTTCAGTTTTAGGAAAAATATTGTATGCAATTCACGCGTGAAGCTTCTTTATCGCTCTCGCAAAATTACTGCGCGACGCGTTTTTGGCTTGAGCGATAAAGTCGCGCTTCACACTCTTAATACATAAATAACTATTATTTATTAAGCGCAGTAATTTTGCGAGAGCAATAAAGAAGCTTCACACATGAATTACATGCAATATTTTTCCTACAACTGCAGTTTTGGATTCCAACACAATAAAAGCTTGTAGTTTGTAAAATCACAGACCATGCGCGGATTTGATTAGCATTCGCCATTGTTGAGGTTATGTGAATTTCATGGACTCTGTGATCCACCAATGAGAAGACATCAAAATCAAAACAGAAGTGTAAAGAAAACAGCTGGCGAGCGTAAAGTACTTTTCCTACAACTGCTCGTAAAGTAGTTCTTTACGTACTGAAAACTAATTGTAAAATACCTCTTTACTGCTCCGCAAGCGGTAAACACCATTTCCCGCACTTGTAATGTAATATACTATTACACTCGCCAGCTGTTTTCTTTAGGCTTCTGTTTTGATTTTGATGTCTTCTCATTGGTGGATCACAGAGTCCATGAAAATCACATAACCTCAACAATGGCGAACGCTAACCAAATCCGCGCACGGTCTGTGATGTTACAAACTAAAAGTTTTTATTGTGTTGGAATCCAAAACTGCAGTTGTAGGAAAAATATTGTATGTAATTCATGCGTGAAGCTTCTTTATCGCTCTCGCAAAATTACTGCACTTAATACATAATAGTTATTTATGTATTAAGAGCGTGAAGCGCGACTTTATCGCTCGAGCCAAAACATTTACTGCGCGACGCACAGCGGAGCGCAGTAATTTTGCGAGAGCGATAAAGAAGCTTCACGCGCGAATTGCATACAATATTTTTCCTACAACTGCAGTTCTGGATTACAACACAATAAAAGCTTGTAGTTTGTAACATCACAGACCGTGCGCGGATTTGGTTAGCATAAGCCATTTTTGAGGTTATGAGAATTTTCATGGATTCCGTGATCCACCAATGAGAAGACATCAAAATCAAAACAGAAGCGTAAAGAAAACAGCTGGCGAGCGTAAAGTACTTTAACATACGAGTATGATGAGTTAATGCACAAGACGAACTCGAGTGCGGTATTATCGTACGAGTATGGTAAACATCTTCACGGACGAGTTAAGTACGATATTTTTCGTCATACAAGTCTAAAATAGCAGATAAGTTGAAATAAGAAACTATAAATCATTGTTATACAAACATAACCTCAACACACTAACTCAAGGTGAAATGTGGCAATAATGGTTCTTGTTCAGCTGATCTAGCTTTCGACCAAATGGTTTTTCAGTGAAGTGGTAGCCACAACCACTCATAGAGTGCGGTAATAATCATTTGATGATTTTTACCACACAGTGTACGGTAATAATCATCAAATTACATCAGCTGTTTTTGATTTCTGTAAACAGCTGTTTACCACATTGATTGCTTGACTGGTAAACTGTCCATAACCTACAAGTATGACGAAAAGTACTTTTCCTACAACTGCTCGTAAAGTAGTTCTTTATGTACTGAAAACTAATTGTAAAATACCTCTTTACTGCTCAGCAAGCGGTAAAGTACTTTACGCTCGCCAGCTGTTTTCTTTACGCTTCTGTTTTGATTTTGATGCCTTCTCATTGGTGGATCACGGAATCAGTGAAATTCACATAACCTCAAAAATGGCGTATGCTAACCAAATCCGCGCATGGTCTGTGATGTTACAAACTACAAGCTTTTATTGTGTTGCAATCCAGTACTGCAGTTTTAGGAAAAATATTGTATGCAATTCGCGCGTGAAGCTTCTTTATCACTCTCGCAAAATTACTGCGCTCCGCTACGCGTCGCTCAGTAAATGTTTTGGCTCGAGCGATAAAGTCGTGCTTCATGCTCTTCATACATAAATAACTATTACCGCTTGCAGAGCAGTAAAGAGGTATTTTACAATTCGTTTTCAGTACATAAAGAACTACTTTACAAGCAGTTGTAGGAAAATAACTATTTTGGCCACACTAGGATGTAATGAGCTGTTTTTTGAGGAAGTCTCTTAAGCCTAGCTGGTAAAACATTAAAAAGTTGAACTCCTGACTTTCTCTAACACCATTAGCATAGAAAGCAGTGCGATGAGTTTCATTTCTAAGTTCATCCCTGTACCTAGTGTTATGAGAATGACTTCATTTTTTCTTTTTAGAATTATGTAATAATTTTATATTTTAGTGTACGAACCTTGACTTCAAACGACTTCTTTTTGCGATCCTCATTATCTGCATCGACTTCCAGCATTTTGTCCTGAATTGCTTCTTTGGCCAAAGCCACGTTGGCCGGCGATCCGCTCACCTATAATTATTGAAAACCAAAATTAAATCAAATAATTAAAGATAAAAATTGAGAAATTTTAACGTTAAAAATAATAAGCAACAAAACACAGACAGATAAGGTTGTAATCAACTACTGCTGATTTTTTTTTTTGGAGGTTGAAGCCCACATAAGTCTGAGACCTGTGCGTGGCAGAAAAACACTCCAAGTGTGCCTATAGGAAACATTAAATATGTAACTCATGCTGAAAGTATCTTTGATGCGCACTCAAGACAATATTCCGCACTCACCTTCAGCTCGTATGCATAATGCATTTCTCTCGTGCAGCAAATACTTACTTTGCGCACTAGTTACACAAATATAATTTCCTACAGTGACCCGAAAAAGTGCCTATTTTTGCACTAACTGTAGCACACAAAATAGTCTATTCCTGCACCAGTGCGGTAAAGTACTTTTCCGCACTCCAAATTTGCAACCTAACAACACAAAATAGTGAGCATGTAATACACAGGTTCCCTATTCTGCATTCAAAAATAGGTTGGCTACTCTGCTTCAGCTGCAAAATATAGTCAGCTGTAGTTGTAGTTGTTGAAATCGATTTGATTCGAAGATAGGTTATGTGAGGAATTGTCAGGTTATGTATGTCCTGTTTGAATTACTTTATACATTACTGTAGGAAAAATTTAATGTGTAATTTGAGCACAATGTATTGTTTCTGCACTTGGGAAACTTTTTTCACTCGCCTTTGACTCATGAAAAAAACTGTTTCTCTCGATGCAGAAAAACTCAATTTTGCACTCTAGTTACACAAATAGCTATTAAGTCTCTAAGGACAATAGCTATTAAGTTTCTAAAAGACTACTGAATTAAGTTTGTTTTTTAAGTATTCTAGGTGAGTTTTACTGGTTTTTGTAATTATTTTTTTGGCAATAAAGAATTAATAAAAAAAAGGTCTCCAGGAAAGTTCAGAATCCATCACCACCCCGAGCACCTTTAAATCATTTACAGATACTATTGTGCCGTTTATTGTGCCGTTTCTTATCTATAATATAGTTCCTCTAGCCGCCATTCTAAATGGTATCTGTTTAGTTTTGTTGTGATTTAATATAAAAAAATTAAATTCGTATGGCTTTTCGAGGTGGGTAAACCCTTACGGGTAGTTCCACCTCGCCGCTTTTTTTAACGACTGTTTTTTTAATATGCAACTGGGACCGACGGCTTAACGTGTCCTCCGAAACACGGGAGTGACTGAAGAAAAATATCTTGTAACTGGGATCGAACCCAGGACCTTTGGCTTATCAGACCAGCGATAAGCCAAATCGGCTACACCGACTCTGTGATTTAATATAAAATCAAATAAAAAATGGTTTCATTTCTCCTTCAACAAATTAATACTATATGTATATAGGTATATTCGTATAAAATACAAAATAAACAAAAAAAAAAAAACCCCGTTTAAAAAAAAAAAAACTATTCAATACAAAATATAGTAAGAGAACAAAAATTCTTCACATGGGCCTAACGCCCATATCAACATGTCAGCAGTTAGCCATTTCAATTTTTATAAGAGCAATTTTACAATCTGACTCCCATCATGTTTTGTTAGCTGTTACTCTTCCAAAAAAAAAAAAAAATACTCATATCATCGGCATACAATATTTCTAATGCCTTATGCTTAAAACAGTCTACTCCCATCTTTACACAGGTGAGTGTGTTTACTATCTAGCACACCTCTGAGTTACGCTACTACCTCCTGAGAGTCCATTTCTCTAATTTTTCAAGAGCAATTTTACAATCTAATTAAACGTGTGTATTATTATTATACAGAGTGTTTCGGAAATCTCTACCAATACTTCTAGGCAGTGTTTCTGGACCACTAACAAAAGTAAATATCGTAATAAAATGTTTCTAAAATCCCCAGTTACTCACACAGCCGCCATTTTGTTTTTTCACTCATTATTTTTTTAATCGAACACCTCTGAATGTATAATTTTGAAACTTTGCATACAGCTTTATAACAATTAAAACGATCTGAAAAAAAAAATTAAACAAAATTTTCCGACATCAGTAAACAAAATGGCGGCTATTTAAAATCTTTGAACAGGATTAAATTAATAATGGCTGATGATATCAAAATTTGACTAGAATAACTTTTTATAGATATTTTTATTGCAAATCCAACGATACCTCATTTTCCAAGATCGGCCAACAATTAACAGAGATATGCTACTTTTTAAGGTGTGTGGTGGTTGGAAGCGAAAACTGCAACCCGTACTTAACCACCGCACACCCTAAAAAGTGGCATATCTCTGTTAATTGTTGGCCGATCTTGGAAAATGAGGTATCGTTGGATTTGCAATGAAAATATCTAAAAAAAGTTATTCTAGTCAAATTTTGATATCATCAGCCATTATTAATTAATACCTGTTCAAAGATTTTAAATGACCGCGATTTTGTTTTTTATGTCGGAAAATTTTGATTAATTTTTTTAAGATTGTTTCAATTGTTATAAAGCTGTTTGCAAAATTTCAAAATTATACATTCATAGGTGTTCGAATAAAAAAATAATGAGTGAAAAAACAAAATGGCGTCTGTGTGAGTAACTGGGGATTTTAGAAACATTTTATTACGATATTTACTTTTGTTAGTGGTCCAGAAACACTGCCTAGAAGTATTGGTAGAGAGTTCCGAAACATGTATGTATGTATTTATGTATGTATGTAAGTATGTATGTAAGTATGTATGTATGTTACCTGTATGGTGTCGGCACGCTGTGAGGTAGGTGGTACACTGATCTGCACATCAAAACGCTGACTCAGCTCTCTGATTGTCAGACCTTTGGCGCCAATTATCGCCCGGTGATAGTCGAACGGCACCGCCATCACTTCGGTCACCGGCACACTGTCGAGCAGCGCCTGTCTGGCCGTTTCGCACCGCTCTTGTCTGCCCGTAATCAGCACAATATCTTCGGGTTTCACTTCTCCGCTGCCCCCCTCCACCACTTCCCCCCCACCATCGCCGCCATTAACAATAGCCTCAACCCCCCCTCCACTCTCTTCACCTTCTCCTGCTGTCGGCGATTGCTGCTGATGATCTGCATTATCTAGAAAAAAAAAAAAAAAAAACACGATAAAATCATGAAATTAGATATTCGAAAATCGTTTTCTACTTCTGAGGATGAAGCCCACATAGGTCTGAGACCTGTGCGTGGGTAATGAGTTGGATGATGGTGATTGGACCTACAGTTTTAGGTGGGATCCCAACCACCCGCAAGTGATTCTACAGCAGAGAACAGTGTCTTTTTGGTGGACAATCTAACCGGTCACCGTTACAAACAGGACCTACGAGAACGCAGCTTATCTCACTGATTGAACAGACACCTGCTACGGCTCACGGCTATCACTTTCCTATTTGGAAGCGTAGATGGACGACTAGAGGGACGACTGGAAGGTTCGACTTCCGACTGTGAGTGGGAGCGTGAGTGGGGAAGTCGGATCAAAGTCGTCCAACTTACCTCAGTCAGTGCTTGGCCTTCGGGCAAGTTTGGGCAACATCAGTTACATTTTTCGGTTTGAGAGCAATGCTTACAGCTGACAAGGAATATAGTTGGATTGCTAGTCGGATTGCAAGTAGGAGCGTGAGTGGAGTTGACAATCCAACTAGCCGTCCTACTAAGTCGTACTACAAGTTGGAACGTGAATGCCCAGCTTTACATTTTTCGGCTGAAGAGCGATGTTCACAGCTGACTTGGAATAAAGTTGGATTGCAAGTAGGAGCGTGAGTGGAGTCGACTATCCAACTAGCCGTCCTACTAAGTCGTACTACAAGTTGGAACGTGAATGCCCAGCTTTACATTTTTCGGCACAAGAGCGATGTTAACAGCTGACTAGGAATAAAGTTGGATTGCTAGTCGGATTGCAAGTAGGAGCGTGAGTGGAGTCGACTATCCAACTAGCAGTCCTACTACAAGTTGAAACGTGAATGCCCAGCTTTACATTTTTCGGCTCGAGAGCGATGTTCACAGCTGACTAGGAATAAAGTTGGATTGCTAGTCGGATTGCAAGTAGGAGCGTGAGTGGAGTCGACTATCCAACTAGCCGTCCTACTAAGTCGTACTACAAGTTGGAACGCAACTGCCCAGCTTTAGTAAACAACTTAGAACGTAAACAATTCAGTTACAATTATCAGAGAGAATATTTGAGAACAGCTGATTGATATATCATGATAAATTACGTGATTTGTTCTTATGTGGTAATAAAACTTAGAAGAAATGTATCCAAAATCGCACAATACTTGGTTTTTAAACGTTTATTATTCTGTTAAAAAAAAGTTAATTTAGTTTTTTATAGCTAAAGACATTGTCAAAAAGGTTTTCAATACTGATAAATAACTTAAATCCCGATCGATGCTCTCGTTTTTCAGGAGAACGCCGCGTAAAATGTATCCAAGTTAAAAATTCTACATATTGAAGTATTCATTGATAATATAAAAGCAATTTCAACGTCCTTAATTTTAATGAATAATGAGACGAAGTTGTCACAACCACATTTATTGAAAATAGTGAGATACTAGTTTCGGTTGTTACACCATTATCAATCTCAAACAAACTAAAACTAAAGTACAGAGTAGCTTAATATAATATACTTTGCACGGATTGATACTATTGGCTAAGGGATAGGCTGACCTACATTGACGGTCTGTGATTGGCTTAAAGGCCATAACAAGTCACGCCCTCTGGTGGGAGGAGCAACAAGCAAAAAAAAAAGAATCAAATCAACAACTACGTAACAAAGAATACACAAGTAAATTAGACTAGAATTGAATTAATTTCAATTTAGAAAATTGAAGCTCACTGAAATGCAGTCAAGGTCAACTGAGAAAGACACAAAAGTGCCGTTATTGAAATTTAGGGTCAGAATTATGATGAAAATCACTATTATTAAAATAAATGTGGTTGTGACAACTTCGTCTTATTATTCATTATGGATATCTTCCACAATATCAACTACGCCACTACCCTAATTTCAAGTTTTTATTTCCTCCCAGTTATGACACTCATAAGCAATAGTGGTAACTTTTTATAAAATTTAATGACACTAGCCCTGAAACTCAGATAACTAGACTTGTAAAAGAGCTGTATAAATTTCTAAAGTTGAACTTGTTTTGTGTATTATGAGGGTGAGTATTGTAATGATTAGATAATATAATGTAAGTTAAACTACACAAACACTAAACTCTTGAAAGATAAACTACAGGGTGAGCTCTCATACTAATGAATACCTGATAAAACTCTCAAATACAAATACAAAATTAGTTTATTTCAAATTTAGTACATACGACACAATTATCTTTTAATAATACAATGAAATAATAAAACCCTGCATGGACAAAAAAAGCCTGCGCACGTGGAGAATGAGTCTCATATTTGTGCTATAGTGTATATGAATTGTATGTAATACAGAGTGTTTCGGAAATCTCTACCAATACTTCTAGGCAGTGTTTCTGGACCACTAACAAAATTAAATATCGTAATAGAAATTTTCTAAAATCCCCAGTTACTCACACAGCCGCCATTTTGTTTTTTTCACTCATTATTTTTTATTCAAACACCTCTGAATGTATAATTTTGAAATTTTGCAAACAGCTTTATAACAATTGAAACAATCTTAAACAAATTAATCAAAATTTCCCGACATAAAAAACAAAATGGCGGCCATTTAAAATCTTTGAACAGGATTAATTAATAATGGCTAATGATATCAAAATTTAGTAACGTTTTTTAGATATTTTTATTGCAAATCCAATGATACCTCATTTTCCAAGATTGGCCAACAATTAACAGAGATATGCTACTTCTTAGGGTGTGCGGTGGTTGAAAGCGAAAAACTGCAACCCGTTCTCAACCACCGCACACCCTAAGAAGTAGCATATCTTTGTTAATTGTTGGCCAATCTTGAAAAATGAGGTATCGTTGGATTTGCAATAAAAATATCTAAAAAAAGTTATTCAAGTCAAATTTTGATATCATTAACCATAATTAATATAATCTTGTTCAAAGATTTTAAATGGCCGCAATTTTGTTTTTTGGAGTCGGAAAATTTTGATTACTTTGTTTAAGATTGTTTCAATTGTTATAAAGCTGTTTGCAAAATTATATATTCAGAGGTGTTCAAATAAAAAATAATGAGTGAAAAAAACAAAATGGCGGCTGTGTGAGTAACTGGGGATTTAAAAAAAATTTTTATACAATATTTACTTTTGTTAGTGGTCTAGATGTGTATTGGTAGAGAGTTCCGAAACACCCTGTAAATTGAAAAAACTATATACTTGACATACAATAGAAATAAGAATAAATATCAGAAGAAAAAAGGAAGAAGAAAAGATTGAAAAATGTAAATCTGACAACACAATTACTAAAACTTTGAAAGATAAAGCTACAGGGTGAGCTCATATTTTTAAAACTAATGAATAGAGTTTTGCAATAAACAAGAAAAAAAACCCATAAAAATATAAGTTTAAAAATAATTAATGAAAGGAAGTGATAGCTGTAAAACGTAGCAGGTATCTGTTCAGTAAAATATAAGCTACAAACTGTGGGGCGCTGTTTGTAAGGGTGACCTATTGGATTAGTCAACCAAAAATACTCTGTTCCCGACTGTGGATGGTTCTGAACTACCAAGAAGTGATTTTAAAGCAGAGAACCATCCGGTGGTTTGGAACCAACCTAAAACTGTTGGTTTCACTCATCAATCACCATCATCCATCCAATTCATTACCGACGCACAGGTCTTAAACCTATGTGGGCTTCATACTCCAAAAAAAGAAGAAAAATAGCTATTTGTGTAACTAGATTGCAAAGTGGTGTTTTTCTGCACCGAGAGAAACAGTTTTTTTCACGAGCCAAAGGCGAGTGAAAAAAGTTTCTCGAGTGCAGAAACAATACTTTGCGCTCGTATTACACATTAAATTTTTCCTACAGTAATGTATAAAGTAATTTAAACAGGACATACATAACCTGGCAATTCCTCACATAACCTATCTTCGAATCAAATCAATTTCAACAACAACTACAACAACTATTTCGCAGCTGAAACAGAGTAGCCAACCTATTTTTGAATGCAGAATAGGGAACCTGCATATTACATGCTCACTATTTTGTGTAGTTGGGTTGCAAATCTGGAGTGCGGAAATAGTATATTACGTTACAAGTGCGGGAAATGGTGTTTAACATACGAGTATGATGAGTTAACGCACGAGACGAAGTCGAGTGCGGTATTATCGTACGAGTATGGTAAACATCTTCACGGACGAGTTACGTACGATATTTTTCGTCATACAAGTCTAAAATAGCAGATAAGTTGAAATAAGAAACTATAAATCATTGTTATACAAACATAACCTCAACACACCAACTCAAGGTGAAATGTGTCAATAATGGTTCTAGATCAGCTGATCTAGCTTTCGACCAAATGGTTTTTCAGTGAAGTGGTAGCCACAACCACCCATAGAGTGCGGTAATAATCATTTGATGATTTTTACCACACAGTGTACGGTAATAATCATCAAATTACATCAGCTGTTTTTGATTTCTGTAAACAGCTGTTTACCACATTGATTGCTTGACTGGTAAACTGTCCATAACCTACAAGTATGACGAAAAGTACTTTTCCTACAGTGACCCGAAAAAGTGCCTATTTTTGCACTAACTGTAGCACGCAAAATAGTCTATTCCTGCACCAGTGCGGGAAAGTAAATTACAGTGCGGGAATGTACTTTTCCACACTCCAAATTTGCAACCTAACAACACAAAATAGTGAGCATGTAATTCGCAGGTTCCCTATTCTGCATTCAAAAATAGGTTGGCTACTCTGATTCAGCTGTGAATAGTTGTTGATGAAATCGATTTGATTCGAAGATAGGTTATGTGAGGAATTTTCAGGTTATGTATGCCCTGTTTTGTTCTGTTTGAATTACTTTATACATTACTGTAGGAAAAATTTAATGTGTAATACGAGTGCAAAGTATTGTTTCTGCACTCGAGAAACTTTTTTCACTCGCCTTTGGCTCGTGAAAAAAACTGTTTCTCTCGATGCAGAAAAACGGTGCTTTGCACTCTAGTTACACAAATAGCTATTCCTGCATTGGAATTTACTTTCCCACACTGGTGCAGGAATAGACTATTTTGTGTGCTACATTTAGTGCAAAAATAGGCACTTTTTCGGGTCACTGTAGGAAAAAGTATTTTTTGCTGGCCAAGCCAATGAAATGAAATGAAAATATGCTTTATTAGGCAATCGGTCACCGTTACAAACAGGACCCAGGAGAACGCAGCTTATCTCTATCTGATTGAACAGATACCTGCTACGGCTCGCGGCTATCACTTTCCTATTGTTTAGTACACTGTGCACAAATAGCGTAATAATTAGCGTTGCGTACCGTTATACTGGTTAGCTGGCGGAAACTTTATCTGCACATTGTACGTGGCACTGATCTCATTCACCTTGATTCCCCGGTCACCCTTGACCTGTCTGTGATACTGACGTGGTATTACACACTCAATTGTCACCTGCCACAAAAAATAATAGTATTATTAACACAATTCATACAATAAAAAACACAGACAACAGAAATTACACAAAGTACTGTTTTTTTAAGTACTTTAAAGTATTTTTTTCAAAGTATTGTACAGCTTATAGAATGTGTAGGGGTGTGATGGGGTGTTCTTTGAAACTGGCAGGACATTCACCACTACATTCAAAGAACACACAAGAGTCAACACACACACATTCCACTTTCGCTGAAGAACACATCAACATCAACAGGCCACAGACACATTGACACTAATTTAGACACACTACACTTCACTCACAAAAGCCAGAAACTCAATGTTTTAGAACAATATGACATAAATACACAAAACAGCAACCTGACAACATTTCAAATTACCAAATTAACTTCTTCTCACACACCCTTCTTGACAAAATAATCCCAATTTCAAACCTCACGCCGACTCATACAGTCCGTTACTTCCAAAGTATTCACAAAAGACTATTCACTTTAATAAACGATTCTATTTCAAGTGATATTTATTGACCTTGCTAAAGCATTTGATACCATACCCCACAATAAATTACTTGCCAAATTAGAGAGGTACGGGATCAGAGGGCTCCACCTTGAGTTATTTAAAAATAATTTGAACGAACAATTGATTGATGATAACAACTGTCATAAATCAAATATACTAAAATTAAATGACTTCGGATTACCACAGGGTGCCGTGCTATCCCCTACTTTATTCTTACTTTATATCAACGACACCTTCAAACTGAAAATTAAAGATTCTAAATAACTACTTATTAGGTAAAGCTGTCGTATGTCGTAATAATCTTCTGCTCTCATACTCTTCATAATCTTCTGCTCTCATACTTCCAAAGTATTTACAAAAGACTATTCACTTTAATAAACAATTCTATTTCAAGTGCATAGTATATTTTGCAACCTTCTATTCACTCCTGGTTTATGGTGTTGAGCTTTGGGGCAGTACTAGCAAAACATTTAACACCAGAATAATGCGATACGGTGCATAAACGCAGACATGCAAAAACGCGTTTCAAAAATTAAACCTCTTGACAGTGCCTTCAATATATACAGGATGTTTTGGAAATCTCTCCCAATACTTCTAGGCAGTGTTTCTGGACCACTAACAAAAGTAAATATCATAATAAAAATTTTCTAAAATCCCCAGTTACTCACACAGCCGCCATTTTGTTTTTTTCACTCATTATTTTTTTATTCAAACACCTCTGAATGTATAATTTTCAAATTTTGCATACAGCTTTATAACAATTAAAACAATCTTTACAAATCAATCAAAATTTTCCGAAATCAAAAAACAAAATTGCGGCCATTTAAAATCTTTGAACAGGATTAAATTAATAATGGCTGATGATATCAAAATTTGACTAGTATAACGTTTTTTAGGTATTTTTATTGCAAATTCAACATTACCTCATTCTCCAAGATCGGCCAACAATTAACAGAGATATGCTACCTCTTAGGGTGTGTGGTGGTTGGAAGCGAGAAACTGCAACCCGTTCTCAACCACCGCACACCCTAAAAAGTAGCATATCTCTGTTAATTGTTGGCCAATCTTGGAAAATGAGTTATCGTTGGATTTGCAATAAAAATATCTAAAAAACGTTATTCCAGTCAAATTTTGATATCATTAGCCATTATTAATATAATCCTGTTCAAAGATTTTAAATGGCCGCCATTTTGTTTTTTGATGTCGGAAAATTTTGATTGATTTTCTAAGATAGTTTTAATTGTTATAAAGCTAATTGCAAAATTTCAAAATTATACATTCATAGGTGTTCGAATAAAAAAATAATTAGCGGAAAAAAAACAAAATGGCGGCTGTGTGAGTAACTGGGGAATTTAGGAAACATTTTATTACGATATTTACTTTTGTTAGTGGTCCAGGAACACTGCCTAGAAGTATTGGTAGAGAGTTCCGAAACACCCTGTATATATATATATATATATATATATATTCAGGATAGTTATCTACTCTGTTCACAATAGGATGATCTTGAAAGTAAATGCGCATATGCACTCTTATAATACAAGAGGAAACAGAAATCTTGCAGTTCAACCTCATAAGCTAAAAATGTTCGAAAAGAAGCCTAGCTATGCGGCTGTGAAATTTTATAACATGCTACCCGAATCTCTGAAATCTTTGAGCCATAATGCGAATATATTCAAGGCTGCACCTTTTTATATATGCTTGTTAACAAGGCATACTAATTGATCGAGAAATTTCTTACCGACTCCTTTTAATATTATTTTTAATAATATTTGGGTACGATACTAGCGTAAGTTGAACTTGTGTGTGCTAGCCGCGAGTTCTCTTAGTACTATTTATATACAATAATTATAAGCAATTCAGCAAAAGAAAGAGGAAAAAGGTTTATGAAAAAAGAAAATTTAAAAGTTATGAAAAATGAAAATAGGTTATACCAAGGGAATGTAAAAATCCAAACAGATGCAGTTCTATAGAGGTCAAAGGCCAAAAAATACGCCAAGCATGAAAAAAAACCTATGTTGTTAAGTTGAAGTAAATGTTATCATGAATCCAAGTGTCTATTTGTTTCGATACGTTACTGTTAATTGCGTTGAAACATTACGTTCAGCTTTGCCAAAGACTTCATTCCATGAGTTACCAGAGAATATTGCTGCTGTATCATCAGCAAAAGAAATTAAAGTGGAGTCGTTAAAATTTAATTTCATAAGGTCGTTTACATATAAAATAAACAATATAGGAGATAAAACTGTACCCTGTGGAAGTCCATAATCTGTTAGCTTATTGGTGCTGTTGGTATCATTTATTGTTAAGGATTGGGTTCTGTTAAGAAGATAGCATTTTATTAAGTTCAAGAAAACTCCTCTAAACCCATACCTCTCAAGCTTTTCAAAGAGTAAGCCATGAGGGATAGTGTCGAAGGCCTTCCTTAGGTCAAGGAAAACGGCTATTGTTTTTTGAATTAAAACATTACTGTCATTTGATTGACAGTCATACATGACATAATGTATTAAATGTTTTAGTTGAAAGTTGTTGACGATATTCAACTGTGTAATACTCCATCTTTATACTGTGTTGAATAAATAAATATTCTATTCGAGGCTTGAATTCTGAATGAACCATTGCAAAGTACACCGATTTCAAATTCTCCCAGTTACAAATTGACCAAAGGTCAGATCTAACAGCGTGATAGCAGTGAATTGATCTCCGGTTAGTTCTGACCTGATTTTCCAGATCGTCGACAGTTTCCAGCAAACGCTCCTTGGCCTGTCGCACCTGGTCTGGAGGTCCACGCACCTGGACTCGGGACCCGGCTCCTTGGCGGGGAAACGAGATGCGCACCGATCCGCCGCACTCCTCCTGGATGCGCGCCACCAAAGTGTTGCTGTTGGTGGAGGACTGGTTGCCGCCGCCACCGCTCTGGCCACCGCGCCACTGAATGAACGCTTTGTGGTGGCGCGGGTCTATCGTCACTTCGTCTTCGACCACATTGTCCTGTTGGACAAATCGAATCATCATTTCAATTTATTAAATTCCTGGATTTCTTGTTCCATGACAACCTGCGTTGTTAATATTAACTTTTCATGTGAATTTAACGACTTGCAGTCAAATATTCATTAAGAATAAGTATAACTTACTTAATCTGTAGGCCGAGCGCTTTCGAATCTTTGAGATCCACCTTCAGAGGCGTGTGGTTCCTTGATCATCGATGTCAGTTTTTTGGTTAGAAGAATTGTGGTTTTTGTAAAATGTGATCAAAAAGTTTGTGTGATTTAAAATTTAGCTGTTCGTTGAGGAAGTTTTGTTTATTGTGTGTGGTGTGTTTGCATATTTCAAATTGTTCCAAGGTGTTGAGTTCGTGTCCTTTAGATTTTATATGTAGAATGTGTAGGTTAGTACTGATGTCAGTAAAAGTGTGTCCAGTTTGAATGATATGGTCGGCGAAATTCGATTCAGCTTTTGATGTCAGGGCTTGAAAAAAATTCACATCGTTAAATTTGAAATCGTTAAAAACCTGTCATTAAATTCACATGAAAAGTTGATGTCAATTTATTATTCCCCTCAAAAAATACAATAATAAATACAACGATACACATATTTTCAACATAAAACATTCATATATTTACATTTTAAATGAATTAAAACATACATCAGCAAAGCAAGCATATGCGCTGATACAATTTTCTATCAAATTGCTTTTTAGTATATTTCATAATAACAATAAAGAGGTATAAAGTTCGTAAAGCCAATATATATACAGGGTGGGGGAAATGTTTGGAAACGGCTTAATATTTCATATACAAAGGTGATTTTGCGGTAGGTATGATTGAGGATCCTACTCAAATTGAAAATACTATTTTACTGTGACTTTAAAAATCTGGTCCGCCATCTTGGAACCGCCATTTTGAATGTAACTTTTTTTTTTAAATAGGAAGGGGGTCATGCGATACATGATTTCAATACGGAATTTTAAGACAAAATGAATGCCGAAAACCGCACATCGATATGTCAACCCGTTTCGGAGATATTTACCATTATTAATCGATACCATGAAAAGCAGAAATGAAATAAATAAGTACATTAAAATCTTACCTATCAAATTTTTTGTTAATAGTGTTTGCTAATAAACATTAAAACCCAATTATTTTAATAAATGTTCAAACTGTTTTCCTTCAGCTGTTTGACAATGTGCTAAGATTTTTCATTGTTGGTGGCAGTATTTGTTCTTCCAGTGCGAGCACGATCAGTCACTTTGCCCATTTCTTGAAACCGCTTTACTGTCTTAAAAACAACACTTTTACTAATTGGATTTCTGTTGGGAAATGTTTCGTTAAATAAATCAGAAACTTCTTGGTAAGACCGTACTCTATCTCCATAGCCGCACATCATTAACAAAGTTATTCTCTCGGTTTCATTTAAAAATGCCATTGCGAACGACTTTAAACACACTCACTACTTCATGATTGAAAAAGAATTCATTAAATCAGTTGGATTATTACAGATGATTTTAGGTTGATATCATGATTATTGTTGATATTATGATATCCAGAGTCAGATGTTCATCACGCGAAATGATTCAAAATGTGCGGTTTCATTTAAAAATGCCATTGCGAACGACTTTAAACACACTCACTACTTCATGATTGAAAAAGAATTCATTAAATCAGTTGGATTATTACAGATGATTTTAGGTTGATATCATGATTATTGTTGATATTATGATATCCAGAGTAGTAGTGTGGTATTGCAGGAACGGCGTATCCAATCACAGGCCTGCATTTCAAGGTCACCTCCCTTAGGCCACGCCCCCCCTGGCCAATGGGAGAAGACCACGCCCCTGTAGGGGGGAGTCGGCCATTTTGTAAATTTTTGAGGCACGCCATTGGCTGCACATGTTGGAGTGGGGGACCCGTTTACCCCCCCTCAAGCCCCCTGGACCTATCCCCCTTCAAGCCCCCCTGCCCCTGTCCAAAGGAAAATGGCGCGCGCGCCCACAGTCTTTTTCCTTTTTTGTAGGTTTTGCCCAAACCTGTACTACATGAAAACAGCCATTTTGAATTGTTTCCACTTTTTTTTTTAGGTGGGGGATAAGTTTAGGAGAGAAAAAATAAATAACCTTGTTTAAAACAGCCATTTTCTTTATGTAGGCGTCACCCAAACCTGTACTACATGAAAACAGCCATTTTGAATTGTTTCCACTTTTTTTTTGGGTGGGGGGATAAGTTTAGGAGAGAAAAAATAAATAACCTTGTTTAAAACAGCCATTTTCTTTATGTAGGCATCACCCAAACCTGTACTACATGAAAACAGCCATTTTGAATTGTTTCCACTTTTTATCTTTTTTTAGGCTTCGCCCAAACCTGTACTGCATGAATTTTTCTTTTTTTTTTTAGACATCATTCAAGCCCGCACTGTGTGGGGGTAAGGTTAGGAAAGAAAAAAATAAATAACTATGTTAACAGCCATTTTGAATTGCCTCCTCCACCTCCATCACCTATAAAATGGAAGTCCTATCTCTCTCAATGCTAGAACTTTCTTTGTCTAAAAAATCTTTTTATGAGTAGTTTTTATAACGATTTATTAACCGTTGTTGCTCTGGTGTTGGAAACTGGTTAGCATCATATTTAACCTCTGGCTCTGACATATTAATCCTACGAAAAAACTCATCAACACAATGTTCTAGTGTAAGCCCACGACTTTCCAATTCCTCCCAGTTGAAAGTTCTCATAGCTATTAGACACTTTCCTATCAAATGATAAGCATATCGATACATTATAGTATTTAAATAATTCTTGTAATCCTGACTATTATGTACATAATCGATTAAAAGGCTTTCTAATACTTTTATACTTGTGTTAAGATTTTCAAAGGAGACAAATCCGGCTTTCTCATTTTTAAACTCTGTTCTACTCAGCAAATTATCTTTTTTCTCTTTATTAAAGTCATCTTTACTGAGTAGTTTTTCTCTCTCATTTTTGAATTCTGTTCTAGTCAGTAAAATATCTTTCTTAGCTTTATTAAAGTCATCTTTACTAAACAGTTTCTCTTTCTCATTTTTGAACTCTGTTCCACTCAGTAAATTATCTTTTTTCTCTTTTTTGAAGTCTTTCTTACTAAGCAGCTTTTCTCTCTCATTTTTGAATTCTGTTCTAGTCAGTAAATTATCTTTTTTCTCTTTATTGAATTCATCTTTACTGAGCAGTTTTTCTCTTTGCCCCTTTGCTTCTTCGATAATTATTTTCAAACTAGAATGAAGATAGTCAGTTGAGACTAAAGCTGTTTTTTCTTTATCAAAATTTGATCTAGTCAAAATTGTTTTCTTAAGTTCATCTATTTGTTTTTCACTATCAATAATATGTTTACCGCGTGAAACACGTCCGAACCTGTCTACAGACATGATGTAACTAAAAATCTGAAATTACTTGAGCCTAACTGTTGTGAAAAACATACTCTACCATCAATCTAACAATGTTAGCCCTTTCTGATACATTTCAGCTCTGCCAGATCGAAAATAACTTCCCACAACTGATTAGAATCTGTAATTGTAGTAATGGGATGATCATTGCTACATCCATAGTGAAAATGTCCACGTTCCTCAATTACAATATCTAAGAGCTCATAAATTTCAGAGAGGATAGAATATTTTGAACTAGAATTTTTCCATGAGTCATCACTATCAGATGACACCTTATCATCATAATCATCCTTATCTTTCTTAACATTTTCAACACAATATTGTGAGAATTTTACACTATTAGCTAGCTCTTTAAACTCATCCAAACTTATACCCATTAACAATCTGGATAATTTCTTGAACTTTGCAAAACTAAAACATTGAGACATTTTTAAGGTTATGTTTTAAAGAAGCTCTCACTGCGTGCTGCTACTACTACCTAACTGTAGCTCTAACAAACTTATACTAAATCAAATGCAATACTTACCTAATATTATATATTCTTCTCTTTCCACCCGACGGGAGGATGAATTCAATTAAACTTGATAGTTTGCTATCAGGTTTAACTAGCTCCATCTTTTTGCCGTAAGAATTTGCGGGCGTTAGCACTCTTAAAGCGCTTCCCCATCTCAAAACTGAAACATTGATTTTGCTTCTACACTAGACTACTGTGAAAAAATATTTTTCATAATAGTCTAATATGGAAAATCTCAATTTATATTCAGCTAAGAAACAGGCCTATACTGCAGTCTACTTATCCTATATACTCACTTTTATTGCTTCGCTTTCCACCCGACAGGAGGATGAATTTAATTAAACTTGACAGTTTGCTATCAGGTTTAACTAGCTCCATCTTTGTGCTGTACGAAGCTGCAGGCGTTAGCTTAAAGCGCTTCCCCATCTCAAAACTGAAACATTGATTTCGCTTCTACACTAGACTACTGTGAAAAATATTCATAATAGTCTAATATAGAAATCTCATTTTATATTCAGCTAAGAAACAGGCCTATACCACTATCTTCCGCATTGCTCTAACATGCTGCATTATCCAGAAGAATCAGCGATGGTTTGTCCTCCTGATGAATACATCTCATAACATATCTCCCGCTATTGAAACTTTCCAAAGTTTGAGCATTCAACTCAGATAGAAACTTTTCCGGCAAATATACATCAAAGTACGAATGTCCACCATGATTATTAATTTCATATAATCGCAGTATAATTCTTGTTCCAAATTGTGTGCGAGCTAACCTTGCTTTTTGAATAGGATAACTAAAGTCAGATTTCAATCCATGTATTTGTACAATAGGAATATTCTCCCGCGATGTCTCATTGAATCTAGTCAAACTGAATGGACGCGATTCCTGCTGCTGCTGTTGTCGCTGCTGATACATGGCGGTTGAGAAAAGCACAACTGTACTCGACCGGCGAAAAACTGGTAATGATGAAAAATATGCAGCCGCCTGCAATCACCCGCCGCCGGTTTCCTTATCCCCACCACCAGATTTCTTCTCCGCTCAAGGACAGACATGTTAAAACATGTCTGTGAGCAGTCAATAACCTTTTGTTTCACATATTGCGCAACACTTGATCTTCAATTTGTAATAGTTTATAAACGCTTAATTTCAACGGTCTGTAATAACGTAGATAATCACTTATTTCATTAATATCGACAGTATCTAGAAAAATCGCCTTTAATTGTTTTGCAAATTCAACATCACCTCCTTTACTTTTAGTTTTTGCGATAGCCTCTTCACACACTTCAAACCAATCAATATAGTTTTGTAATTTTGATTCCAATTCACTATCAGCACTTAACCATTTGCTTGGATCCATAGCAACACTGTTGGCTTACTACACAATACTAAGCAATTTCTGTTTGCATTCAAGTATTTATATGAGTGGTAAAAGAACCGAAAAATTCACCGGATTAGTAACATCGCTTGTTAGATTGCAGATTCTTGCCCTGTGCAAGTACAATTGATATCCACACCATACACAAACCACTTCCTCTCCGTTATAATAGAATCCTTGGCGTGCATACTTGCGTTTATTCTCCTTGGTGTAAAATGGACATGTCTTCATACTTTTCATCCTATCCCCCTCGCACAAATAATCTATTTTCTGATCAATTCCTCTCTCCTCCGCTTTACACAACATTGATGATAAATAGTGTTTAGCACTGAATAATGCGCACCTACCATCGGCAATCTTATTATGAATTTTGCAAGCATCAAAAGTCCAACAACTAGAGAACTTTCTATAATCAGGTCTTTCAAAATTATCCGGTATTGTTTCAACTTTATTGTGAAATTTCAAAAACTCTGCTTTTTCTCCACCCTTTGTGTATATTCTATCATAGTTTCTAAGATAAGCTCTTATTGTATCATCAGAATAATCGATTTTGCCCAATTCCCATTTTATTTTATGATGATAAAATTCCAACCAACACACTTCGCGATATGTCTTCCATGATAGCTCTGATTTTGGAAACGGCGGTTTAAAATGTAGAATAATGTAAGTATTTTTTGGATCAATCATCGCAAATTCCTTTAAAATGAACTGATTATTTTCATCCTTGAAACCGTGAAACTCAACAACAGCAAACGAATCATCACTTCCACGTTTGTTCTTCCTCGAATATCCATCACTCACTTCCCCCTCCTCCTCCTCCTCTTCTTCCACCCGCGCACATTCAACCTCCTTGTCTAGATCACACTGCGCTGCCGCTTCCGAATACAGTTTCCTCGACGGTTTCGAAGAACAAATTTCACCCATGTCTTCTAATCCTGACAATAAATCGCCGGTATAGCAAGATGGTAATCGCTCGTAGATATCCTCTTCTTTCCCAACTAGATAATCTTGAAGTAAGGTTGAAGAAGTTGATTGCGATAGAGAGTCACACGATGACGAACTTCCACTTGATAGCATGGCCTTTCACCTACTGACATAAAACCTACCCACTCCAACTTATATAGCCTACCTGCTGCACTCTATCGGAAAAACTACTGCACCTCTCTCACCATAGATGTTAATGGTGTATACTCTACAACATTATCGCTTATTAAAATACAATAAGCAGCAGTTGCAGCCGGCACATCTTTTCCAAATTCAAACTCAAGTCTGACATCTACTGAACTCTTTAAAGTTGTTGTCTGGTGTGAGCAGTCAATCACCATAATCGGTGTATCTTTAGTGAATGTACTAAAATCAATTTCATTCCCATGTTCAGAATTTACTGGCGAATTAGAATAGCTTCCTGCAAAATCTAAAAACATTCTATACATTAACTGTTTGTTACCGAGAAGGTTATCATAGGGAAAGTAAACAGAATTTAAATACAATTTTACATTATACAACTCGCACAGGTCAAATTTAGCCTTTCAAACAGATAGAAAATTGAAATATAATTCTACAATGGCTAAATTTGACCTGTGCGAGTTGTATAATGTAAAATTGTAGTTAAATTCTGTTTACTTTCCCTATGATAACCTTCTCGGTAACAAACAGTTAATGTATAGAATGTTTTTAGATTTTGCAGGAAGCTATTCTAATTCGCCGGTAAATTCTGAACATGGGAATGAAATTGATTTTAGTACATTCACTAAAGATACACCGATTATGGTGATTGACTGCTCACACCAGACAACAACTTTAAAGAGTTCAGTAGATGTCAGACTTGAGTTTGAATTTGGAAAAGATGTGCCGGCTGCAACTGCTGCTTATTGTATTTTAATAAGCGATAATGTTGTAGAGTATACACCATTAACATCTATGGTGAGAGAGGTGCAGTAGTTTTTCCGATAGAGTGCAGCAGGTAGGCTATATAAGTTGGAGTGGGTAGGTTTTATGTCAGTAGGTGAAAGGCCATGCTATCAAGTGGAAGTTCGTCATCGTGTGACTCTCTATCGCAATCAACTTCTTCAACCTTACTTCAAGATTATCTAGTTGGGAAAGAAGAGGATATCTACGAGCGATTACCATCTTGCTATACCGGCGATTTATTGTCAGGATTAGAAGACATGGGTGAAATTTGTTCTTCGAAACCGTCGAGGAAACTGTATTCGGAAGCGGCAGCGCAGTGTGATCTAGACAAGGAGGTTGAATGTGCGCGGGTGGAAGAAGAGGAGGAGGAGGAGGGGGAAGTGAGTGATGGATATTCGAGGAAGAACAAACGTGGAAGTGATGATTCGTTCGCTGTTGTTGAGTTTCACGGTTTCAAGGATGAAAATAATCAGTTCATTTTAAAGGAATTTGCGATGATTGATCCAAAAAATACTTACATTATTCTACATTTTAAACCGCCGTTTCCAAAATCAGAGCTATCATGGAAGACATATCGCGAAGTGTGTTGGTTGGAATTTTATCATCATAAAATAAAATGGGAATTGGGCGAAATCGATTATTCTGATGATACAATAAGAGCTTATCTTAGAAACTATGATAGAATATACACAAAGGGTGGAAAAAAAGCAGAGTTTTTGAAGAAATTTCACAATAAAGTTGAAACAATACCGGATAATTTTGAAAGACCTGATTATAGAAAGTTCTCTAGTTGTTGGACTTTTGATGCTTGCAAAATTCATAATAAGATTGCCGATGGTAGGTGCGCATTATTCAGTGCTAAACACTATTTATCATCAATGTTGTGTAAAGCGGAGGAGAGAGGAATTGATCGGAAAATAGATTATTTGTGCGAGGGGGATAGGATGAAAAGTATGAAGACATGTCCATTTTACACCAAGGAGAATAAACGCAAGTATGCACGCCAAGGATTCTATTATAACGGAGAGGAAGTGGTTTGTGTATGGTGTGGATATCAATTGTACTTGCACAGGGCAAGAATCTGCAATCTAACAAGCGATGTTACTAATCCGGTGAATTTTTCGGTTCTTTTACCACTCATATAAATACTTGAATGCAAACAGAAATTGCTTAGTATTGTGTAGTAAGCCAACAGTGTTGCTATGGATCCAAGCAAATGGTTAAGTGCTGATAGTGAATTGGAATCAAAATTACAAAACTATATTGATTGGTTTGAAGTGTGTGAAGAGGCTATCGCAAAAACTAAAAGTAAAGGAGGTGATGTTGAATTTGCAAAACAATTAAAGGCGATTTTTCTAGATACTGTCGATATTAATGAAATAAGTGATTATCTACGTTATTACAGACCGTTGAAATTAAGCGTTTATAAACTATTACAAATTGAAGATCAAGTGTTGCGCAATATGTGAAACAAAAGGTTATTGACTGCTCACAGACATGTTTTAACATGTCTGTCCTTGAGCGGAGAAGAAATCTGGTGGTGGGGATAAGGAAACCGGCGGCGGGTGATTGCAGGCGGCAGCATATTTTTCATCATTACCAGTTTTTCGCCGGTCGAGTACAGTTGTGCTTTTCTCAACCGCCATGTATCAGCAGCGACAACAGCAGCAGCAGCAGCAGCAGCAGCAGCAGCAGGAATCGCGTCCATTCAGTTTGACTAGATTCAATGAGACATCGCGGGAGAATATTCCTATTGTACAAATACATGGATTGAAATCTGACTTTAGTTATCCTATTCAAAAAGCAAGGTTAGCTTGCACACAATTTGGAACAAGAATTATACTGCGATTATATGAAATTAATAATCATGGTGGACATTCGTACTTTGATGTATATTTGCCGGAAAAGTTTCTATCTGAGTTGAATGCTCAAACTTTGGAAAGTTTCAATAGCGGGAGATATGTTATGAGATGTATTCATCAGGAGGACAAACCATCGCTGATTCTTCTGGATAATGCAGCATGTTAGAGCAATGCGGAAGATAGTGGTATAGGCCTGTTTCTTAGCTGAATATAAAATGAGATTTCTATATTAGACTATTATGAATATTTTTCACAGTAGTCTAGTGTAGAAGCGAAATCAATGTTTCAGTTTTGAGATGGGGAAGCGCTTTAAGCTAACGCCTGCAGCTTCGTACAGCACAAAGATGGAGCTAGTTAAACCTGATAGCAAACTGTCAAGTTTAATTAAATTCATCCTCCTGTCGGGTGGAAAGCGAAGCAATAAAAGTGAGTATATAGGATAAGTAGACTGCAGTATAGGCCTGTTTCTTAGCTGAATATAAATTGAGATTTTCCATATTAGACTATTATGAAAAATATTTTTTCACAGTAGTCTAGTGTAGAAGCAAAATCAATGTTTCAGTTTTGAGATGGGGAAGCGCTTTAAGAGTGCTAATGCCCGCAAATTCTTACGGCAAAAAGATGGAGCTAGTTAAACCTGATAGCAAACTATCAAGTTTAATTGAATTCATCCTCCCGTCGGGTGGAAAGAGAAGAATATATAATATTAGGTAAGTATTGCATTTGATTTAGTATAAGTTTGTTAGAGCTACAGTTAGGTAGTAGTAGCAGCACGCAGTGAGAGCTTCTTTAAAACATAACCTTAAAAATGTCTCAATGTTTTAGTTTTGCAAAGTTCAAGAAATTATCCAGATTGTTAATGGGTATAAGTTTGGATGAGTTTAAAGAGCTAGCTAATAGTGTAAAATTCTCACAATATTGTGTTGAAAATGTTAAGAAAGATAAGGATGATTATGATGATAAGGTGTCATCTGATAGTGATGACTCATGGAAAAATTCTAGTTCAAAATATTCTATCCTCTCTGAAATTTATGAGCTCTTAGATATTGTAATTGAGGAACGTGGACATTTTCACTATGGATGTAGCAATGATCATCCCATTACTACAATTACAGATTCTAATCAGTTGTGGGAAGTTATTTTCGATCTGGCAGAGCTGAAATGTATCAGAAAGGGCTAACATTGTTAGATTGATGGTAGAGTATGTTTTTCACAACAGTTAGGCTCAAGTAATTTCAGATTTTTAGTTACATCATGTCTGTAGACAGGTTCGGACGTGTTTCACGCGGTAAACATATTATTGATAGTGAAAAACAAATAGATGAACTTAAGAAAACAATTTTGACTAGATCAAATTTTGATAAAGAAAAAACAGCTTTAGTCTCAACTGACTATCTTCATTCTAGTTTGAAAATAATTATCGAAGAAGCAAAGGGGCAAAGAGAAAAACTGCTCAGTAAAGATGAATTCAATAAAGAGAAAAAAGATAATTTACTGACTAGAACAGAATTCAAAAATGAGAGAGAAAAGCTGCTTAGTAAGAAAGACTTCAAAAAAGAGAAAAAAGATAATTTACTGAGTGGAACAGAGTTCAAAAATGAGAAAGAGAAACTGTTTAGTAAAGATGACTTTAATAAAGCTAAGAAAGATATTTTACTGACTAGAACAGAATTCAAAAATGAGAGAGAAAAACTACTCAGTAAAGATGACTTTAATAAAGAGAAAAAAGATAATTTGCTGAGTAGAACAGAGTTTAAAAATGAGAAAGCCGGATTTGTCTCCTTTGAAAATCTTAACACAAGTATAAAAGTATTAGAAAGCCTTTTAATCGATTATGTACATAATAGTCAGGATTACAAGAATTATTTAAATACTATAATGTATCGATATGCTTATCATTTGATAGGAAAGTGTCTAATAGCTATGAGAACTTTCAACTGGGAGGAATTGGAAAGTCGTGGGCTTACACTAGAACATTGTGTTGATGAGTTTTTTCGTAGGATTAATATGTCAGAGCCAGAGGTTAAATATGATGCTAACCAGTTTCCAACACCAGAGCAACAACGGTTAATAAATCGTTATAAAAACTACTCATAAAAAGATTTTTTAGACAAAGAAAGTTCTAGCATTGAGAGAGATAGGACTTCCATTTTATAGGTGATGGAGGTGGAGGAGGCAATTCAAAATGGCTGTTAACATAGTTATTTATTTTTTTCTTTCCTAACCTTACCCCCACACAGTGCGGGCTTGAATGATGTCTAAAAAAAAAAAGAAAAATTCATGCAGTACAGGTTTGGGCGAAGCCTAAAAAAAGATAAAAAGTGGAAACAATTCAAAATGGCTGTTTTCATGTAGTACAGGTTTGGGTGACGCCTACATAAAGAAAATGGCTGTTTTAAACAAGGTTATTTATTTTTTCTCTCCTAAACTTATCCCCCCACCCAAAAAAAAAGTGGAAACAATTCAAAATGGCTGTTTTCATGTAGTACAGGTTTGGGTGACGCCTACATAAAGAAAATGGCTGTTTTAAACAAGGTTATTTATTTTTTCTCTCCTAAACTTATCCCCCACCTAAAAAAAAAAGTGGAAACAATTCAAAATGGCTGTTTTCATGTAGTACAGGTTTGGGCAAAACCTACAAAAAAGGAAAAAGACTGTGGGCGCGCGCGCCATTTTCCTTTGGACAGGGGCAGGGGGGCTTGAAGGGGGATAGGTCCAGGGGGCTTGAGGGGGGGTAAACGGGTCCCCCACTCCAACATGTGCAGCCAATGGCGTGCCTCAAAAATTTACAAAATGGCCGACTCCCCCCTACAGGGGCGTGGTCTTCTCCCATTGGCCAGGGGGGGCGTGGCCTAAGGGAGGTGACCTTGAAATGCAGGCCTGTGATTGGATACGCCGTTCCTGCAATACCACACTACTACTCTGGATATCATAATATCAACAATAATCATGATATCAACCTAAAATCATCTGTAATAATCCAACTGATTTAATGAATTCTTTTTCAATCATGAAGTAGTGAGTGTGTTTAAAGTCGTTCGCAATGGCATTTTTAAATGAAACCGCACATTTTGAATCATTTCGCGTGATGAACATCTGACTCTGGATATCATAATATCAACAATAATCATGATATCAACCTAAAATCATCTGTAATAATCCAACTGATTTAATGAATTCTTTTTCAATCATGAAGTAGTGAGTGTGTTTAAAGTCGTTCGCAATGGCATTTTTAAATGAAACCGAGAGAATAACTTTGTTAATGATGTGCGGCTATGGAGATAGAGTACGGTCTTACCAAGAAGTTTCTGATTTATTTAACGAAACATTTCCCAACAGAAATCCAATTAGTAAAAGTGTTGTTTTTAAGACAGTAAAGCGGTTTCAAGAAATGGGCAAAGTGACTGATCGTGCTCGCACTGGAAGAACAAATACTGCCACCAACAATGAAAAATCTTTAGAGGTAATGCAATCATTTGTTGAAGATCCGCATACATCAACTAGAAGCGTTGCCAAGGAACATGGTATGTCTACTCGTTCTGTCAGAAAAGTTCTTAAGGAATCTCATTTCCATCCTTTTAAGCTTCATGTATTACAAGAACTGAATGAGGATGATTTCGACCGCCGGGTAGAGTTTTGTGACATAATGATGAGCAAGTATGACAATGATCCAAACTTCTTTAATAATGTAGTATTTTCGGATGAAGCTACGTTCATGCTTAACGGCAATGTAAATAAGCAAAACTATCGTTTCTGGACCGATGTCAACCCATACTGGATGAAGGAGGGTCATACACAGTATCCTGAAAAATTAAACGTATGGGCTGGTATGGTAAATGGTCACATTGTAGGACCATTTATTATCGAGAATAATTTAACAGGTGCCATTTACGAGAACATGTTAATAAATTTGATCGTTCCAGCCATCCAGAACATCAACGGACAAGAGTTACATAACTTGTGGTTTCAACAAGATGGGGCGCCCCCTCATTATGCATTAGGAGTGCGGGATATATTGAACCAAACATTTCCCCAACGCTGGATAGGTCGTAGAGGTGCAATAGAGTGGCCCGCTAGGTCACCTGACCTCTCTCCACTTGATTATTTCTTTTGGGGCTACATGAAAGACAATGTGTACAAAAAGAAACCAGCAACAATTAATGAACTGAGAGAATGTATAACTGAAGTGGCTAACAGAATTCCACGCGAAATGATTCAAAATGTGCTTGATGGCTATTATTTAAGATTAGCACATTGTCAAACAGCTGAAGGAAAACAGTTTGAACATTTATTAAAATAATTGGGTTTTAATGTTTATTAGCAAACACTATTAACAAAAAATTTGATAGGTAAGATTTTAATGTACTTATTTATTTCATTTCTGCTTTTCATGGTATCGATTGATAATGTAAATATCTCCGAAACGGGTTGACATATCGATGTGCGGTTTTCGGCATTCATTTTGTCTTAAAATTCTGTATTGAAATCATGTATCGCATGACCCCCTTCCTATTTAAAAAAAAAAGTTACATTCAAAATGGCGGTTCCAAGATGGCGGACCAGATTTTTAAAGTCACAGTAAAATAGTATTTTCAATTTGAGTAGGATCCTCAATCATACCTACCGCAAAATCACCTTTGTATATGAAATATTAAGCCGTTTCCAAACATTTCCCCCACTCTGTATATATATATATATATATAATAAAAATGTTCATCTCTTAATACAAAAAATAGACATTACAATACAGCGATAAAACCAGCAATTTTATATGCCAGCAAGACTTCTGTCCCTGAACAGGAAAATGGACATGGAAAATCTAAAGGAAGAAAGAAAAATAGCTAGGAAAATCCTAGGACCAAGGCGTACCAGAAACGGATATAGATTACAGAGACCGTCTAAAGTTGAAGAATATTCTAATATAGAGACCAGATATGAGGAAAAGACGCCTTAAATTTTATGGGCACATCATGAGGCTTCCAGACAACAGACTAACAAAAAGAATTAGATTAGATTGGCCAGCAAAAAGACACTGTTCTCTGCTGAAAATCACTTCCCGGTGGTTCGGAACCCACCTAAAACTGTTGGTCCTCATCATCCAACTCATTACACACGCACAGGTCTCAGACCTATGTGGGCTTCATCCTCAGAAAAAAAATTATTGTAAACTATGTAGCATCACTTGTCAATGTAGGAGAAGAATGGATACGTAATGTTTAAATAGTAGTTTATGCAACGATTTTATTTTGACCCTTATTAAGGCACGAGTTAAATGTAAGTTATAACACGAGCGAATGCGAGTGTTATAAATATCTCACGAGTGCTTTAATGGCCAAATAAAATCGTTGCATACACTATTTTATCTACGACCACTAGTATACATTCAATTAAAACAATTTCATTTTACCTGTGACTGTCAGAGATACCTAACCTCTCATCTCAAATACGAGAAGTTATAGTAGATTGTTGGGTTAAAGCAGCTGGTGTAGCAGTTTGATCAAATCAGCTGATAGTTTCACAATATTGAATTACGATATTGATTCCATCAAAAATGCTTCTGATTGGTCCAGAACCCGTGTTATAATGTAGAACCTGTACTATAATGAGCTCTTTATGCAACGGGTTTCAAAAAGCATTTCGAAAAGACAGCAGCTGTTTTGTCATCAATTGTGAAACTGTAATGTATACATTATGACATGGTCGTAGATAAAATACCAAAATAACCAACAAAGAAATTTACAATAGAAAAAACTTCAGAATAAAACTATAAATGGGAAGTTATACCAGAGACAAAACCTCCAAGAGTTGGAACAAAATGGAGTGAAGAGAGAAAAGCTGAATTAGCACAAAAAATGAAGAAAAGCTGATGGGCAAACAAGAAGTCAAAAAAATGAACCATCTTTACTCAGCGTCTTCCACTTTGGGAGTTTCACATCTAATAATAATAATTATTATTATTTTATGTAAATTCATCGGGTCCTTGGATACTCCATTGTATCAGTTTATTTTATGTAAATTGGTAGGGTCCTTGGACACTACATTGTATTGGTTCATTATCATTATTTATCTACGACCATATCATAATGTATACACTACAGTTTCACAATTGATGCCAAAACAGCTGTCTTTTCGAAATGCTCTTTGAAACCCGTTGCATAATGAGCTCATTATAGTACAGGTTCTACATTATAACACGGGTTCTGGACCAATCAGAAGCATTTTTGATTGAATCAATATCGTAATTCAATATTGTGAAACTATCAGCTGATTTGATCAAACTGCTACACCAGCTGCTTTAAGCTAACAATCTACTATAACTTCTCGTATTTGAGATGAGAGGTTAGGTATCTCTGACAGTCACAGGTAAAATGAAATTGTTTTAATTAAATGTATACTAGTGGTCGTAGATAAAATAGTGTATGCAACGATTTTATTTGGCCATTAAGGCACTCGTGAGATATTTATAACACTCGCGCTCGCTCGTGTTATATAACTTACATCTAACTCGTGCTTTAATAAGGGTCAAAATAAAATCGTTGCATAAACTACTATAATACTATTAAAAGCCATACGCTTATTATTATCACTATTAATACAAAAATAATAAATTTGTGAGCTTACAATGTCCTTGACAATGGCTTCCAGCTCGACCTTGGCCTTCTCCACATTCTCCTTTTTCCCGATAATTGTTATCAACTCCGGATCAGCGTCCTGCTCACTGGGCAGTATTATGTGACACCCTGTAGATTCTCGTAACTAAAAAAAAAATAAATTACATTACATTACACACACACACACACACACACACACACACACACGATTATAATCAATAACAAAAATATCATAAATTACAATCTTACAATGAATAACAAGACAAAGTTGTCACAGCCACACATTTATTTAAAAAAAAAGTGAGAAGCTAGTTTTGGTTGTTACACCATTATCAATCTCAAACAAACTAGAACTAGAGTGTGAGAAGCTAGTTTTGGTTGTTACACCATTATCAATCTCAAACAAACTAGAACTAGAGTGTGAGAAGCTAGTTTTGGTTGTTGTTACACCATTATCAATCTCAAACAAACTAGAACTAGAGTGTGAGAAGCTAGTTTTGGTTGTTACACCATCATCAATCTCAAACAAACTAGAACTGAAGTGTGAGAAGCTAGTTTTGGTTGTTACACCATTATCAATCTCAAACAAACTAGAACTAGAGTGTGAGAAGCTAGTTTTGGTTGTTGTTACACAATTATCAATCTCAAACAAACTAGAACTAGAGTGTGAGAAGCTAGTTTTGGTTGTTGTTACACCATTATCAATCTCAAACAAACTAGAACTAAAGTGTGAGAAGCTAGTTTTGGTTGTTGTTACACCATTATCAATCTCAAACAAACTAGAACTAAAGTGTGAGAAGCTAGTTTTGGTTGTTGTTACACCATTATCAATCTCAAACAAACTAGAACTAGAGTGTGAGAAGCTAGTTTTGTTTGTTACACCATTATCAATCTCAAACAAACTAGAACTAGAGTGTGAGAAGCTAGTTTTGGTTGTTAGACCATTATCAATCTCAAACAAACTAGAACTAGAGTGTGAGAAGCTAGTTTTGGTTGTTACACCATTATCAATCTCAAACAAACTAGAACTAGAGTGTGAGAAGCTAGTTTTGGTTGTTACACCATTATCAATCTCAAGACAAACTAAAACTAAAGTACAGCGTTGCTTAATATATATATATATATATATATATATATAAACTAAACACAGAACGATACTATTGGCTGAGGGTGAACCTTCATTCATTGAAGGCCTGTGATTGGCTGAAGGCCCTAACAAGACACGCCCACTGGTGGGAGGAGCATCAAAGAATATTCAGTGACAATATCAAGAACCAAAAAATAAAAAAACAAGAAAAAACTACATGAGTGGGCTAGAATTAGACAATTAAAAAAATAAATATTAAATAAAAATGAAGCTAAATGAAATGGAGTCAAGGTCAACCGAGAAAAACAAGAAAGTATCGTAAACTTTCCTTGTAGTGGTGAAGGTGATATTGTGGAAGATATCCATAATAAAAAATAAGACGAAGTTGTCACAACCACATTTATTAAAAAAAGTGAGATACTAGTTTCGGATGTTACTCCATTATCAATCTCAATCTGTTTGAGATTGATAATGTAGTAAAATCTGAAACTAGTATCTCACTTTTTTCTAATGAATGTGGTTGTGACAACTTCGTCTTATTTTTTATTATGGATATCTTCCACAATATCACCTTCATGACTACAAAGTGATAGCCGCGAGCCGTAGCAGGTATCTGTTCAATCAGAGAGATAAGCTGCGTTCTCGTAGGTCTACTTTGTAACGGTGACTGATTAGATTGGCCAGCAAAAAAGACACTGTTCTCTGCTGTAAAATCACTTCCCGGTGGTTCGGAACCCACCTAAAACTGTAGGTCCAACTCATCACCCACGCACAGGTCTCGGACCTATGTGGTCTTCATCCTAAAAAAAAAAAAGTTATAGAATCTTAGAATTATAAACTATTTCCCAATGTTTCAAGTGGACGATATTAATAATTTTTCAATTATTCCGGTGGTTCGGAGACCACCTTAGTAACTATCTAACTATTTTGTTGTTATTTCTTGTTTTGTCAATTAATAATAATAAATTGATCTACTAGTTATCTAATTGATCTAATTAGTTGCCCATATAGGATTGAAGAACTCTTACAGGTCTAGTCATGTAATTGTTGTTTTTTGCAAAAAAACATGTTTGTTTCTTTTCAAATTTGTTGATTGTATTCTAGTAATTATTGTTGTATTCATATTGAAAAGTTACTGTATAGATTACTAACTAAGTATTCACAAGCCTGTGTGAAAATCATCTTATCTTATCAATGTTTCAACACAAAAGTCGCGCCAGTGTGTCAGGTCCCACTTACCCAATGTTTAAACAAAAAAGTCGTACAAGTGTGGCAGGTCCCACTTAGCCAATGTTTAAACAAAAATTCGTACCAGTGTGTCAGGTCCTACATAACCAATGTTTAAACAAAAAACGCGTCTGTGTGTCAGGTCCCACTTACCCAATGTTTAAACAAAGAAGTCGTACCAGTGTGTCAGGTCCCACTTACCCAATGTTTAAACAAAAACTTGTACCAGTGTGACAGGTCCCACTTACCCAATGTTTAAACAAAAAAATCGCACCTATATGAGGGGACCCACTTATGCAATTTTTAAACAAAATTATTTGCTCATGTGTGGCAGGTCCCACTTAGCCAATGTTTAAACAAAGAAGTCGTACCAGTGTGTCAGGTCCCACTTACCCAATGTTTAAACAAAACCTTGTACCAGTGTGACAGGTCCCACTTACACAATGTTTAAAAAAAAAGCCGCGTCTGTGTGTCAGGTCCCACTTAACTATGTTTAAACAAAAAAACCGCACCTATGTGAGGTCACACTTACCCAATGTTTAAACAAAAAATCGCTCCTGTATGGCAGGTCCCACTTACACAATGTTTAAATAAGAAATCGCACCTATGTGAGGTCCCACTCACTCAATTTTTAAACAAAAAACCGCACCTATGTGAGGTCTCACTTACCCAATGTTTAAACAAATAATCGCATCTATGTAAGGTCCCACATACCCAATGTTTAAAAAAAAAAGCCGCGTCTGTGTGTCAGGTCCCACTTACCCATGTTTAAACAAAAAAACCGCACCTATGTGAGGTCCCACTCACTCAATTTTTAAACAAAAAACCGCACCTATGTAAGTCTCACTTACCCAATGTTTAAACAAATAATCGCACCTATGGTGAGGTCCCACATACCCAATGTTTAAAAAAAAAGCCGCGTATGTGTGTCAGGTCCCACGTACCCATGTTTAAACAAAAAACCGCCCCTGTGTGTTACGTCCCACTTACCTAACGTTTAAACAGAAAACCGCGCCAGTGTGGCAGCACCCACTTACCCAATGTTTAAACAAAAAAAAACTTGCACCTATGCGAGGTCCTACATAACCAATGTTTAAACAAAAATTCGTACCAGTGTGTCAGGTTCCACTTACCCATTGCTTAAACAAAAAAAATTGCACCTATGTGAAATCCCACTTACACAATGTTTAAACAAAAAATCGCTCCTGTATGGCAGGTCCCACTTACCAAGTGTGTAATAAAAAAACCGCGCCTGTGTGGCAGGTCCCACTTAACTAATGTTCAAACAAAAAAATCGCACCAATGCGTCAGGCCCCACTTACCCAATGTTCAAACAAAAAAAACGCGCCTGTGTGATAGGTCACAAATGCTTACCCGCTTAATATTGGCGCCACTCTTGCCGATAATGACGCGATGGTGCTGCGTTTTGACGCGTAGCGTTTGCTGATAGCTGCTCTGCTTAAAGTCGGCGGCCAGCTGCTTCAACTGTTGCACTGCGCGTTGGACATCTTCTTTGGGCCCCCGCACCACCACTGTGTCATCGCTGCTGCCGCCTCCCTTGCCGCCCCCAGCCCCACCAGTTGGGGGCAGTTTGACTATCACATTGCACTCCTCACCAATAGAAACCACGAGCCGCGAACGGCCCTGCACCGTGCACATTGGCACCAAAACATGTTCCGTCGCTATGTTCGCCTAGCAAAAAATACAAAACCATTAACGAAACACGTAAATAATAGCTATTTGTGTAACTAGAGCGCAAAGTGGTGTTTTTCTGCACCAAAACAGTTTTTTTCACGAGCTGAAGGCGAATGAAAAAAGTTTCTCGAGTGCAGAAACAATACTTTGCACTCGTATTACACATTAAATTTTTCCTACAGTAATGTATAAAGTAATTTAAACAGAACAAAACAGGACATACATAACCTGAAAATTCATCACATAACCTATCTTTGAATCAAATCAATTTCAACAACAAGAACTACAACAACTATTTCACAGCTGAAGCAGAGTAGCCAACCTATTTTTGAATGCAGAATAGGGAACCTGCGTATTATTATTATTATTATAATAGACAATCTCAACTCTAAAAATGAAATTATATTTTAGGTGACATCCCGACCACAACAACAAATAATTGAATAAATACTGGTCAGATACCTGTTCTTCTTCTTATTATTATTATTATTCCTATCTTAATAGAAGACAATCTCAACTATAAAAATGAAATTATATTTTAGGTGTAATCCGAACCTGTTCTTCCTGTATTTTGAGTATCATATCCCTGGCCTGCTCAACATTCTCCTTTTTGCCCGATATAACGATGACGTCACTTTTACTGTCTTCCGAAGGCAGAACTATCTTTGTGTTTGTATCATCCTTAATCTGCAAAAAAAACACAAAATTAATTTTTAAATAAGAATAAAAACATCCAATAAATATAATTAAACATGTTTCTAATCACTAAAATTCACTGCTTGCACAGTGGAGCGCATACAATACTCTCAAAAAGTAGTGTTTTGATGAGAGATCTTTGTATCGTGTATTGATTTTGTTTTTGTGTAAGCCCACATAGGTCTGAGACCTGTGCGTGGGTAATGAATTGGATGATGGTGATTGGACCTACAGTTTTATGTGGGTTCCTAACCACCTGCAAGTGATTTTACAGCAGAGAACAGTGTCTTTTTTTGCTGGCCAATCTGATCGGTCACCGTCACAAACAGGACGTACGAGAACGCAGCTTATCTCTATCTGATTGAACAGATACCTGCTACGGCTCGCGGCTATCACTTCCCTGATGGTGATTGATCTACAGTTTTAGGTGGGTTCCCAACCACCCGCAAGTGATTTTACAGCAGAGAACAGTGTCTTAGATCAACGTTCATAAATACGGGCCTTAGATTTCTAGTCTGAGACTGGCCACTGTATATTTTTTTTTTTTTGCAGAAATAAAGATTATTATAATTATATTATACTTAAGAATTCTCTTTGTTAGTCTGTGTTCTAGAAGTCTTAGACTTCTAGTCTGAGACTGTTCACTATTGTACCTTTTTAATGTTAGCTCCACCCTTGCCGATGACGAGTTTATGGTACTGCTTGAACACGGGCACATCCAAAGTGTAGCGGGCATCCACTAGAGAGCGCAGCAGTCGACAGCACTTGTCCACCTCCGCTTTTGGTCCGCGCACGCGTACAACGTCGCTCTTTTCACCTGCGCATGCGCACAAAGACAGACAGCACAAATTAGAGTCATCATTGTTGGTGAGTGGGTAAACACTCGTTTAGAAACAGCACAAATTAGAGTCATCATTCTTGGGGAGTGGACGCACACACTCGTTTGCAAACAGCACAAATTAGAGTCATCATTCTTGGTGAGTGGGGAGGCACATATTCGTTTAGAAACAGCACAAATTAGAGTCATCATTCTTGGTAAGTGGGCACATGTTCATTTAGAAACAGCACAAATTAGAGTCGTCGTTGGTGAGTGGGGGCACACTCGTTTAGAAATAGCACAAATTAGAGTCATCATTCTTGGTGAGTGGGGGCACACTCGTTTAGAAACAGCACAAATTAGAGTCGTCGTTGGTGAGTGGGCGCACACACTCGTTTAGAAACAGCACATAACAGGGTGCATGCAAAATTAACTACTTTACTTTCAAGTAGTAGGCTAATACTTGTCTGAATTCAGAGAAATGAAGATCCCAATTAAATAATTATAGTTGATTCTATTTATTTAGTATCTGGACTCTGATATCTAATACTTATTGAATATATACAGCCTACTACAAGCTTTTTTTCCTACAAAATTTTGTATTATATGAAGGGTATTTTGCATGGAGTTACCCAATACTTTTTTTTGAAGATTCTCGGCCGGTTGGACTAAAGCCAATCAAATTTAATCCCCGTATAATGACGTCATTCTAAGAAGATTAAACTTAATTGAGAGAAATTTAGTTGCACAACGGACAATCACAAGCGATAATACCGATTAGGTTGACCGGCGTAAAATATATTCCTGGATTTCTTGTTCCATGACGAACTGCGTTGTTAATATTAACTTTTCATGTGAAATTCAACGACTTGCAGTCAAATCTGACTGCAAGTCGTTAAATTTCACATGAAAAGTTAATAGTAAAATATATATTTAACCGCCCGATCAACGATGATTAAACCTCACTAATGCCCGTTAAGTTACACTTTATAGGTTATGTTTATTGTACCAGAACACGGAGCGGCAAATTAGGTTGTAGGTGTTAAAAAACTTTAAAAATTGATAAAATCTATTATAATAATATTGAGATAGTTGAATAATGATTAAAATAATTCACAATGAAATGATTCTAATTCATATTTTTCTCAACTTCAGAATCAGCTGTTGATCAAATTACAGTGTTGCCAGATTTGGTTAATGAAAATATACAAATCGATCTTTGTGCAACAGAAATTAACAACGGTTAGTTAGCGGACATTAAACTCCTTATTTAACTGGCTTTCGTGCAACCGGCCATACTTCTTGAAGACTGCAGTTATGTAGTATAAGACAACTCAAGACTATACAATATTACAATCTATATATATATATATATATAATCGAAATACCACTGACTGACTCATTCATCACAGTTTCTCAGGAACCACTCGACCAAAAACGATAAAATTTGGTACACGTATTCAGTAGGGGGACTAGACGCGTGCTAAGAAAGGGTTTCAAAATTTACCCCAAAATGGGCCCAAAATTGAAGATTTTTGAAAATTTAGGTGACAACAATTTCTAGAGAACCATAAGGTCAAATCAGATAAAATTTGGTATTCATGTTAAGTATCGGCCTTAGATGTACCTTGGAAAAAAGTTTCACAATTAGCCCCAAAATGGGCCCAAAATCGACGATTTTTGAAAAGTTTGGTGATAAACAGCCAAATATTTTGACATTTGCACTTAACAGATGTCATCAACCTGGCATAATAACATTTCATCATACCCAGTCATATGTTTCCCACATATTGCAAGGCTCCGACTGTATGGTAGCCTACATGCAAAGTGCAAAGTCTTTTGCTGTTCAAAGACAGTGTAAATAACGCTGCTAAGGGGTCTGCCATATGATTAAAAACGGTTGACTTCTATCAGCTGTTCCTTTAAGCTGTTTGGCTGGCAAGTTCAGTAGGTTAGGTCTATTAATGAATAATAATTTGTTTCAAACAAAGCAAACTTATCCCGAGCTATCAAAATAATTTCAATAGCTAAAAGCCAACGTTTATGAAGAGTAAAAAAGTAGCCGTGAAAAATAGGGTTACATGATTCATCTCAAAATTTAGGATTTTTGGAATTTAGTTGATCACAATTTCTCAAGAACCTCAAGGCCACATGGAGTGAAATCTATATCTATATAATCGAAATACCACTGTTTGATTAAGACCCTAGATGCATACTAAGTAATGGTATCAAAATTCTCCCCAAAATCACCTATTTCTGTAAATTTATCTAATCACAATGGAAATTAGTTGGACCCCCCGGGGGTCCAGGGGGCGGAGCCCCCTGGCTAGACGGTTAAGGCGAGCGAAGCGAGTCTGCCGGCTAGTATACAATATAGTCAATATATACAATATAGTCAAATATATACAATATAGTCAATATATACAATATAGTCAATATACAATATTACCATTCCTATACACTAGTTACCACAATTTAAATTAGTTTTGAGGTGAGGTTAGGTTAGGCTCAATTTTCATCTCTGAAACGATCTCTTGTACACTATAAAAAGCTCAACTAAATATTTTCTCAATTGTTTCTAAAATATTTTGATAATTTTTTTTTGGGGGGGGGGGGGGAGGATGAAGCCCACATAGGTCTGAGACCTGTGCGTGGGGGGTAATGAGTTGGATGATGGTGATTGGACCTACTACAGTTTTAGGTGGGTTCCAAACCACCCGCAAGTGATATTTTACAGTGAGCCCGAAAAACATTGTGTATCCAATACACGTATTTCGCAGTTTTCTCTTAGTTTTGTGTAAGATGACATAAGCTCTTAAGAGAAGCAAAAGCAGCTAGGTAGGGGCACGCGTAGTGGTGGTGAATAATCGATATTACTATCGATAACTATCGATAGTTATGGCTATCGGTAAAAATCGATAGTTTGCCGTGCACAATTGATAGTTTTCGATAGTGTTTTTTATAACGGTCAGTACCTTTTTTTTTAGGTTTGATACCTGTGCGTGTGGGTAATGAGTTGGATGATGGTGATTGATGAGTTGGACCGACAGCTTTAGGTGGGTTCCCAACCACCCGCTGTTGATTTTACAGCAGAGAACAGTGTCTTTTTTGCTGGCCAATCTAATCGGCCACCCTTACAAATAGTGCCTAGGATAATGCAGCTTATCTCTATCTGATTGAACAGATACCTGCTACGGCTCATGGCTATCACTTCCCACCAGGGAAGTCATCCACTTTGTGGGCATGTTGCACTCACTAGACTCATGAATAAAGTTCATATAAAATATATCTGTAATTCCTTTATTAAAGAATTAAATATGGCGTAAGTTAATCAACTCATACAGAAATTTGTAGAGCGTTCATTTTACTTGTAAATTGGTTAGATTTTATGTCAAATGAGCTGAATTCAATTGAGCTGAGATCAGTTCAGAGATTGAGATTGAAATCAATTGAGCTGAGTCAATTCATAATAATAATAATAATAATAATAATAATAATAATAATAATTAATTATTATTAATTATTCATACATTCTATATCAATATATAAATAATAATATATCAATACATAAATTAAATTAAAAATTTCAACAAAATATGCAAGTTATTTTTCAAGTTAGAACTCTGTTCATTTTACAATAAACCAGTAGCTTTTTTTGATAATCGGATGGGGCGCTATCTCTAGACTACTACTTCTGCGGTCACGGGTTCGATTCCCGATGTTCAGCCTGTCATATTTTCTGCAATAATCAACCACGCTCAGGTCTTAAGGCTGTGCGCAGGCGCAGGGTTTTTGATCATAATTTTTTTTTCAAAGTTTCTTGTAGTGATGAAAAATAAGACGAAATTGTCACAACCACATTTATTAAAACTTCGAGAAACTAGTTTCAGTTGTTACACCAAAGTTTTCTTGTAGTGAATATTATTAGGGTGTTGATATGTTATCTATTGCTGTAACAAATTTTTTCTTCAATTATTTTGTGAAAAATTGGGGGGGGGGGGGGGGGGTTTAAAGTTGAAATTTTTCAGTTTTGGGGGGCAATTGATCTCATGTACGAGTGATTTTAAACTTTTGATAAATTTTCCATAACTAAGACACCTTGTGGAATAAAATTACACATTTTTCATTTCAATCTAACAAACAGTTTTTACAAAATAATTTTTTGAAAAGTTGAATATTTTACAGATTTAAAAAAAAATATTTTGAAAAAACCATTTATCAAAACCAGTTTTTACAAAATAATTTTTTGAAGTTGAATTTTTTTTCAGATTTAAAAAAAATTATTTAAAAAAATTTATTTCTCAGATTGAAATAAAAAATATGTCATTTTATTACTCAAAGTGTCTTTTAGTTATGGAAAATTTTTCAAAAAATCACTCGTAGGTGAGATCAATTGCCCCCCAAAACCGAAAAATTTCAACTTTGAACCCCCATATTTCACAAAATTGATAAAAAAAAACCATTTCTCACAGCAATAGATAACATTTCAAAACCCTAATAACATCCAATACAATAAACTTCGAAAAAAGTTATGAACAAAAAGGAGATTATCACTTGGTGAGTGACAATAGTAGCTTATTCAAACAAAAACCTAGTTATATTGGTAGGAAACTCTACAACAAGCTGCCGCAGTTTTTGAAGAGTCTTGAAAATATAGAAATATTTAAAAAACAATTGTAAAAATATTCAAAACCTGCGCACAGCCTTAAAAAGACTCACTCAATCAGCCGAAACAACTTTCGGGGGGTGAAGTTGCACCTTGATAAAAATACATCTGAAATTTGTTGCCTGCATTCATAGCTTAATAGCGATAGCCGCGAGCCGTAGCAGGTATCTGTTCAATCAGATAGAGATAAGCTACGAGCTGGGAGGCACCTGTTTGTAACGGTGACCGATTAGATTGGCCAGCAAAAAAGACTCACTGTAAAATATCACTTGCGGGTGGTTTGGAACCCACCTAAAACTGTAGGTTGCACTCCATCATCCAACTCATTACCCACACGCACATGTCTCAGAAACCTATGTGGGCTTCATCCTCCAAAAAAAAAAAAAAATTAGTATTAGTTCACAACACTTATCAAACTAGCATGTGTCACAACAAGCTGGTGGGCCTAGGCATACCAAATAATATATACTAACTTGGACTGGGGAAGGTGACGTTGACTTGATTGTGGAATTTGTCACGTATCTCTCGGATTTGTTCTCCTTTCTGGCCGATGATAACGCTATGAAGCCGGCTGTCAATCACCATTTCCTCCTCAACCTCGTTCTCCAGCTTATCTATGATCTCCTTCAATTCCTGAAAAATAAAATAAATTTTAACAATAACAACAACAATAATAATACAATATTATACCAATAACATTTCAAGGTTCACCTGACTATTAAAGGTGGATTTACACATAGCTTGACAAATCAAGAGCCGAGGGCCGTATTTATAAACCTTCCTTGACTCTCAAGGGCCTCTTGAACTTTCCCTGACTCTATTGATTAGTGTGCTATAAAGGGATTTACTACGAACGTTCCCTGACTCTCAAGGGACTCTTGGACTTTCCTTGACTCTATTGATTAGTGTGCTATAAATGGATTTACTATGAACGTTCCTTGACTCTCAAGGGACTCTTGGACTTTCCTTGACTCTATTGATTAGTGTGCTATAATGGGATTTATCATGAACGTTCCTTGACTCTCAAGGGACTCTTGGACTTTCCTTGACTCTATTGATTAGTGTGCTATAAATGGATTTACTATGAACGTTCCTTGACTCTCAAGGGACTCTTGAACTTTCCTTGACTCTATTGATTAGTGTGCTATAAAGGGATTTACTATGAACGTTCCCTGACTCTCAAGGGACTATTGAACTTTCCATGACTATTGATTAGTGTGCTATAAAGGGATTTACTATGAACGTTCCTTGACTCTCAAGGGACTCTTGAACTTTCCTTGACTCTATTGATTAGAGTGCTATAAAGGGATTTACTATGAACGTTCCTTGACTCTATTGATTAGTGTGCTATAAAGGGATTTACTATGAACTTTCCTTGACTCTATTGATTAGTGTGCTATAAAGGGATTTACTATGAACGTTCCTTGACTCTCAAGGGACTCTTGGACTTTCCTTAACTCTATTGATTAGTGTGCTATAGAGGGATTTACTATGAACGTTCCCTGACTCTCAAGGGACTCTTGAACTTTCCTTGACTCTATTGATTAGTGTGCTATAAAGGGATTTACTATGAACGTTCCTTGACTCTCAAGGGATTCTTGAACTTCCCTCGACTCTGATTAGTGTGCTATAAAGGGATTTACTATGAACGTTCCTTGACTCTCAAGGGACTCTTGAACTTTCCTTGACTCTATTGATTAGTGTGCTATAAAGGGATTTACTATGAACGTTCCTTGACTCTCAAGAGACTCTTGAACTTTCCTTGACTCTATTGATTAGTGTGCTATAAAGGGATTTACTATGAACGTTCCCTGACTCTCAAGGGACTCTTGAACTTTCCTTGACTCTATTGATTAGTGTGCTATAAAGGGATTTACTATGAACGTTCCCTGACTCTCAAGGGACTCTTGGACTTTCCTTAACTCTATTGATTAGTGTGCTATAGAGGGATTTACTATGAACGTTCCCTGACTCTCAAGGGACTCTTGAACTTTCCTTGACTCTATTGATTAGTGTGCTATAAAGGGATTTACTATGAACGTTCCTTGACTCTCAAGGGACTCTTGAACTTCCCTCGACTCTGATTAGTGTGCTATAAAGGGATTTACTATGAACGTTCCTTGACTCTCAAGGGACTCTTGAACTTTCCTTGACTCTATTGATTAGTGTGCTATAAAGGGATTTACTATGAACGTTCCTTGACTCTCAAGAGACTCTTGAACTTTCCTTGACTCTATTGATTAGTGTGCTATAAAGGGATTTACTATGAACGTTCCCTGACTCTCAAGGGACTCTTGAACTTTCCTTGACTCTATTGATTAGTGTGCTATAAAGGGATTTACTATGAACGTTCCTTGACTCTCAAGGGACTCTTGGACTTTCCTTAACTCTATTGATTAGTGTGCTATAGAGGGATTTACTATGAACGTTCCCTGACTCTCAAGGGACTCTTGAACTTTCCTTGACTCTATTGATTAGTGTGCTATAAAGGGATTTACTATGAACGTTCCTTGACTCTCAAGGGACTCTTGAACTTTCCTTGACTCTATTGATTAGTGTGCTATAAAGGGATTTACTATGAACGTTCCTTGACTCTTGAGGGACTCTTGAATAATTGTAATGCACTTATATAGGCGTCTCAAGAGTTCCTCCCTCAAGTCAATAGACACTGAAAGAACGTCAACTACTAGTATTTGCTGTGCAATAATAAGCTGCTTACTCCTGGTTCCTGTTTGTAACGGTGACCGATTAGATTGGCCAGCAAAAAAAGACACTGTTCTCTGCTGTTGAATCACTTGCGGGTGGTTGGGAACCCACCTAAAACTGTAGGTTGCACTCATCACATCCAACTCATTACCCACGCACAGGTCTCAGACACCTATTTGGGATTTATCCTCCAAAAAAAAATTTAGGAGGTAGGAGACGGAGGAAGAAGCCCACATAGGTATGAGACTTGTGCGTGGGTAATGAGTTGGATGATGGTGATTGGACCTACAGCAGTTTTAGGTGGATTCCCAACCACCCGCAAGTGATTTTACAGCAGAGAACAGTGTCTTTTTTTGCTGGCCAATCTGATCGGTCACCGTTACAAACAGGACCCAGGAGAACGCAGCTTATCTCTATCTGATTGAACAGATACCTGCTACGGCTCGCGGCTATCACTTCCCTGATGGTGATTGATCTACAGTTTTAGGTGGGTTCCCAACCACCCGCAAGTGATTTTACAGCAGAGAACAGTGTCTTTTTTTGCTGGCCAATCTGATCGGTCACCGTTACAAACAGGACCCAGGAGAACGCAGCTTATCTCTATCTGATTGAACAGATACCTGCTACGGCTCGCGGCTATCACTTCCCTGATGGTGATTGATCTACAGTTTTAGGTGGGTTCCCAACCAACCGCAAGTGATTTTACAGCAGAGAACAGTGTCTTTTTTGCTGGCCAATCTGATCGGTCACCGTTTCAAACAGGACACAGGAGAACGCAGCTTATCTCTATCAGATTGAACAGATACCTGCTACGGCTCGCGGCTATCACTTCCCTGATGGTGATTGATCTACAGTTTTAGGTGGGTTCCCAACCACCCGCAAGTGATTTTACAGCAGAGAACAGTGTCTTTTTTTGCTGGCCAATCTGATCGGTCACCGTTACAAACAGGACCCAGGAGAACGCAGCTTATCTCTATCTGATTGAACAGATACCTGCTACGGCTCGCGGCTATCACTTCCCTGATTGTGATTGGACCTACAGTTTTAGGTGGATTCCCAACCACCCGCAAGTGATTTTACAGCAGAGAACAGTGTCTTTTTTTGCTGGCCAATCTGATCGGTCACCGTTACAAACAGGACCCAGGAGAACGCAGCTTATCTCTATCTGATTGAACAGATACGGCTTGCGGCGGCTATCACTTCCCAATGTTATTTAGGGAGATGTTGCAACGTCTATTTTACTGATAATATCTTGCTTTGGGGCGCGCGACCGCGACTGCAGCGGCTCTATATAATAAGGCTCTGTATAAAAGGAGGATAAATAATTGTGCGTAAAACGTTTGATTGATTTTTCAAAGATTGTTTTCATTGTTATAAAGCTAATTTCAAAATTATAATTCAGAGGTGTTCGAATAAAAAAATAATGAGTGAAAAAACAAAATGGCGGCTGTGTGAGTAACTGGGGATTTTAGAACATTTTTATTACGATATTTACTTTTGTTAGTGGTCCAGAAACACTGCCTAGAAGTATTGGTAGAGAGTTCCGAAACACCCTGTATATATTAGTGGCAACAAGATGGACCTTCAAGATGGATCATAGATTGATAACATCTTGCTATGTGGCGCGCGACCGCGACTGCAGCGGCTCTGTATAATAAGTAAAGTAAGTAAAATTTATTTTCGTCATACTTATAGGTTATGGACAGTTTACCAGTCAAGCAATCAATGTGGTAAACAGCTGTTTACAGAAATCAAAAACAGCTGATGTCATTTGATGATTATTACCGTACACTGCGTGGTAAAAATCATCAAATGATTATTACCGCACTCTATGGGTGGTTGTGGCTACCACTTCACTGAAAAACCATTTGGCCGAAAGCTAGATCAGCTGATCTAGAACCATTATTGCCACATTTCACCTTGAGTTGGTGTGTTGAGGTTATGTTTGTATAACAATGATTTATAGTTTCTTATTTCAACTTATCTGCTATTTTAAACTTGTATGACGAAAAATATCGTACGTAACTCGTCCGGGAAGATGTTTACCATACTCGTATGATAATACCGCACTCGACTTCGTCTCGTGCGTTAACTTATCATACTCGTATGTTAAACACCATTTCCCGCACTTGTAACGTAATATACTATTACATTAATGTTTTACAAAAAATGAGACACAGTATAAAAAAAGGCTCTGTATAAAAGGAGGATAAATAATTGTGTGTAAAACGTGTTTTCCCTTACCCGTTGAGCGTCGGCTACAGCGGCGTTGGTGCCCTCAATGCGAATCGTGTTGGGATGCAGGCCAGCTCGGTCTGTGCTAATTGTGGCATCGGTCAGCTCCTTGATCCTGTTAATGTTGGCGCCATTCTTGCCGATTATGTACTTGAAGTAGACAGTGGGCACCTCCATTTCCACCGAACGCATCTGTGCCTGCAGCTCACTGGCCTTGGCTTGCAGCTTTTGCTTCATGGCGCGCACCTCCTCCAAAGGACCTAGCATAGACACACATGAGATAGATAGATAGAGAGGACACATTGTAAATAAAACATGTAGACATGTAGGATAGATAGACAGGACACATCATAAATAAAACATCTGTTTACAAATATAGGACCTAGCTTAGACACATAAGATAGATAGAGAGGACACATCATAAATAAAACATATCGACACGTAAGATAGATAGAGAGGACTCATTGTAAATAAAACATATCGACACGTAAGATAGATAGAGAGGACTCATCATAAATAAAACATATAGACACGTAAGATAGATAGAGAGGACACATTGTAAATAAAACATATCGACACGTAAGATAGATAGAGAGGACACATCGTAAATAAAACATATGGACATGTAAGATAGATAGAGAGGACACATTGTAAATAAAACATGTAGACATGTAGGATAGATAGACAGGACACATCATAAATAAAACATCTGTTTACAAATATAGGACCTAGCTTAGACACATAAGATAGATAGAGAGGACACACAAGAAATCTGTTACAAATATAGGACCTAGCTTAGACACATAAGATAGATAGAGAGGACACAAAAGAAATCTGTTACAAATATAGGATCTAGCTTAGAAACATAAGGATAATAGAGGAGATAATATTAATAATAGAGAGGACACATTCAATACAGAATATGTTATATATATATAATCTAGCATAGATGTATAGAGAGACCAAAACAATTTTAAAGAGTTTGTTTGGGTGTAGTAAAGATAAAATTGATAACTGGGATAAAATTGGAGTTTATAAATTGAATTTCAGTGATTGTAATGCCTTTTATGTGGTTCAGACCAGTAGAAATTTCAAATGTAGAATAAACAAACACATTGGGGATTGGAAAACCCAAAAAGGAGACTCAAAATTTGCAGAGCATCTCATTAACAATGGGCACAAGTTCAAGGCTGGAGAAAATGTTGAACTTCTGCATTTGATTGACAAAGGCAGACAAATCTGAATTGTCTTCAGAGAAGAGTTGATAGCGAGTTTGAGCTATTGATGTAACCTGATCACTCTATGCCTCTGCTTGCTTTGAAAATACAAAATTCTCTAGAGCAATCTGTTACATAGAATGGTTGGGTTAGAGTTAGTAGATACAGTTTATGAACCGTTCCCTTCAGAGTCTCTTGACTCGACAGACTTTTGAAATGTAATGTCTTTAGATAGGCAAGTCAAGACTCCCTCGAGTCCAAAGACTGAAGGAATGGTTCATAAATACTGTACAAGCATTAGTCATAGTTAACATACAGGTTTACTTAAACCCGCTCTAGTACCTCCACAATCCAAGTAGTGGGACAAGAGCAGTTAACACTAGAAATTGCAACTTTCAGCACCCATATCGTATTATTTTAAATGAGCAATAATATTGTATTGTTTTGACACAGAAAAGAAGGAACACTAACGCTATCTGCTTTGTCAACAAACCTTCTCATCTAAGCAATTAATTACTCTGACACTTTCATGACAATTACTTAGAACCTTGTAGAAATTTATCGACTAAATCAAATATTATGCAAAATGCCAGAACTTCATATCTGTTTATTTTAGAATTCGGTAGAAGTTGATAGAAATATGGAGAGATATCAAGTTCATATCCAGTTCTTTCTAGATTATGAAAAATAGTTATTTATGTATTAAGAGCGTAAAGCGCGACTTTATCGCTCGAGCCAAAACATTTACTGTGCGACACGTAGCGGAGCGCAGTAATTTTGCGAGAGCGATAAAGAAGCTTCACGCGCGAATTGCATACAATATTTTTCCTAAAACTGCAGTTCTGGATTCCAACACAATAAAAGCTTGTAGTTTGTACCATCACAGACCATGCACGGATTTCGCCTTTTTTGAGGTTATGTGAATTTCACGGATTCAGTGATCAACCAATGAGAAGACATCAAAATCAAAACAGAAGCGTAAAGAAAACAGCTGGCGAGCGTAAAGTACTTTACCGCTTGCGGAGCAGTAAAGAGGTATTTTACAATTAGTTTTCAGTACGTAAAGAACTACTTTACAAGCAGTTGTAGGAAAATGTATAAATAGGAGAGGCTTTCGTAAAAGTTACTGTAGTTTTCATATAACTTGGCAGCAGTATGCTGGGTTCAGATGTAGCATGTTACATCTGCTACACGCTGCCAAGTTATATGAATACTACAGTAGTTCAGTTGTTGTTCTACATATTGATAATAAAGTTCAGTTGTTGTTCTACATATTGATAATAACAAGTGGCAGTAGTGACAGTTCCTGTTTACCAGTAAGCGCTTATACAAACCGCGACAAACAAACGTCTGTTGTTGAAATGTTAGAGTACAGTGACAGTTCCTGGTTCTGTTAATACGGACAGTGCAATCCCGTTGGCGCTATTACAAACTGTGTTAATGAACTTTCGTTGTCTGCAGTGTTAATCACAGTATTTTGTGACAGATTATTATTCAGGCTTACTTGAAGTGACTTGTAAGTGCTTGTGGAGTTCCAAATGTTATGTATTAGACGCTTCTCCTTCAATTATTGAACAGTTATTATTTAATATTAGATCGGCCTTTTTAACATTTAGTGATTGATTTTTGTACAGTATATTGAAAACTCTATCAGTTGAACAATATCAATTTATATATATTTTATTGTTTATTTTGTGTAAAACATTACTGAATAGTGTGAGTTGTGGATAATTTGTGTTAATAGAGTGCGAGTGATAAATTCAAGTGTTGCCAGCGTTATTTTAGACATAGAACCTGTAACAGTATTGATGTAAATTTTTCTCGGGAACAACTAACAATTTTCATGAAAATTGGTATTTAGGGGCTTCTTGGTACAAAAATACGATTGCGCTCTGTCTTGTACCTATAAAAAATCGTTGAAGGACACAAAAGGGAGAAATCTATCCTTAAAGGAACAGCTGATGGAAAAATACATTTCAATCATATGGTAGGCAACATAGCGGCGTTATTTACGCTGCCTGTTATGCGAAACTTACATGCATACCATGTAGTCGAAGCCTTGCAGTTATGTAGGAAACATATGACTGGACAATCAAAGCTCAGCAAATGATTTTTTCATTTCTTTGGTGATTACAAAACTAAACCTTTCTAATTATCTAAGTAATCGTAAACAGGTGGTGAGATTGCTGAACATCGAAAGCTCCTTGATATCTGTGGACTATGGAGTTGTGCAGGGTAGCACACTTGGTCCCCTCTTGTTTCTGGTTTATATTAATAACATTTTAAAGGTTGAAACACAGGGCAGAATGTTCCTTTTTGCTGATGATGCTGCTATCCTGTTTGACGATAAATCATGGAACTGTGTTTACAGAAGAGCTGGTGAGGGTCTAAGCATCCTAAAAAGATGGTTTGATCAAAACTCATTGACCTTGAATACAAGCAAAACAAAAGTAATGCCACTTTTTCTTAGGAACGAAAATGTTAATGCAAGGAATGGTTTGTCTATAAAAATTCATACTTGTGGAGATTGCTCAAGTACAACTTGTAAAGAGCTGGAGCAGGTCTCTGAATACAGGTATTTGGGTGTCTTCCTTGATAGAAACCTGAGATGGAATAGGCACATAACTCACCTTAAACAGAAGCTCAGAAAATATATATTCGTTTTTAGAAAACTAAATTCTCTGCTAGATCCCCCTATCATAAGGCTAGCTTATTTTGCCTATGTGCAGTCTTTACTGCACAGTGGCATTGTTGTATGGGGTGGTGCTTTTATGAATGTCCTGAAACCTCTATTGACTGTGCAAAAGGCGGTTATCAAGGCTGCTGCTGGTCGGCCTAGACGCTATTCTTCTGACCAGCTGTTCATGGAGTTTAGAGTATTGGATGTACGGCAGCTCTTCATCAAAGCATTGCTTGTGCACATGCATAAAAGGCGGGATAGCCAAATTATGACTGTATCAAATCATGATCATTTTACTCGCTTCTCCCGCATCAACAACATCAGGATGCCCAGATTAGTAACAATGGCCGCTTCTCGCGACCCTCTCTATATTTCTCACCGTTTGTGTTGCAATATGCCTGCGCAGTTCTCTACTTTTGACCGATTTAGTGTTACTTCCTACAAGAAAATGCTGCTCTCTTGGCTGTTAGAACATGGAAGAGATGCATCTGAGATGCTGCTGCAGTCTGCATACCGCTTTTAAGAGTTTTATTTTTTTTCTTTTCCATAAATAAAATAACTGCTTCTAACCCTCATATTATTTTCTTTGATCTTTTATTTAATATTTCATTCTGCCTTCCTACCTTTTCTACATGTGCTGAAAGAAGCTCCTGCATAATTTTCTTTTCTTGATGCAACTAGTGCTCATCCCAGAAACCTTACTTGTATACGTTTTTTCTCTCTGGTTTCTCTTGTTGGCCTCGCATTTCCCATAGATAGATGATCCTCCTCAAATAATTAAGCCTTTTTTTCTCGCTTTTTTTTTGTTTTTTCCCCCTCTTTTTTGGCTGTAATTTATTTTTCTCTTCAATTTTTTTTCAATTTGTCTTTTTTTCTTCTAAATAAAATCCTATGATTCAGACTCTTCTTCGCACACAGGCATTGTAGCCCATGTGAAGAATATTTTTTTTCTCAAAATTATTGTCTTTACCTATGTACTTGTTTTTTAAAGAGGAAATAAAGAACTATTCAATTCAATTACTTTGGTTCATCATGTGAAAAGGCACTACCGGCCATTTTCCTCTTTACCAAGGATTTACAATGAATTTTATTTTATAATTCTGTGCGCAGATAAGAAGAAATAGTATGTTACAGCCACGCTCCAATATGCGCTCCTTTCTGCAAACTACAGTAGACACCGTATGAATGTGTCGTTATTTTACTGAATTTCTGGAACTTCTTTTTTATTGCTGATGATGCCCACATGAGTCTGAGACTTGCGCGTGTGTAATGAGGTGAATGATTACACATAAATCAAATCAAATTCACCTTTAGAAAAACCCCACTATAAAAAACTATGTGTTGGGGTTTAAAATGCCTGCCAGTGGAGTGGAGTTCGAACCCACGACCACTTAAACGACAGCCAGCTGAAGTTGCAACACCCCAACCAACTGCGCTAAGCGACCTGCCAATTGTTTTCTATTGACAGGGAACCATGCAGGTTTTTGTAGAAACAGGATTGTATTAATAAAAAAGAAATAGAAATCATAAAACTTTCTGGCACATGAAACATTGACCCTGATATTAACATATGAAACGACGATTAACTAATGTTTTCAGCATGGTTAGTACAAGTACGTTACCTTCTACAATTGTTTTCTATCGACAGAGAACCATGCAGGTTTTTGTAGAAACAGGATTGTATTAATAAAAAAGAAATAGAAATCATAAAACTTTCAGGCACATGAAACATTGACCCTGATATTAAAATATGAAACGACGATTAACTAATGTTTTCAGCATGGTTAGTACAAGTACGTACCTTCTACAATTGTTTTCTATTGACAGGGAACCATGCAGGTTTTTGTAGGAACAGGATTGTATTAATAAAAAAGAAATAGAAATCATAAAACTTTCAGGCACATGAAACATTAACCCTGATATTGACATATGAAACGACGATTAACTAATGTTTTCAGCATGGTTAGTACAAGTACGTACCTTCTACAATTGTTTTCTATTGACAGAGAACCATGCAGGTTTTTGTAGAAACAGGATTGTATTAATAAAAAAGAAATAGAAATCATAAAACTTTCAGGCACATGAAACATTAACCCTGATATTAACATATGAAACGACGATTAACTAATGTTTTCAGCATGGTTAGTACAAGTACGTACCTTCTACAATTGTTTTCTATTGACAGGGAACCATGCAGGATTTTGTAGAAACAGGATTGTATTAATAAAAAAGAAATAGAAATCATAAAACTTTCAGGCACATGAAACATTAACCCTGATATTAACATATGAAACGACGATTAACTAATGTTTTCAGCATGGTTAGTACAAGTACGTACCTTCTACAATTGTTTTCTATTGACAGGGAACCATGTAGGTTTTTGTAGAAACAATGATGGATTGTATTGATAAAAAATAAATAGAAATTACAAAACTTTCAGGCACATGAAACATTAACCATGTTAATAACATATAAAACGACAATTAAATAATGTTTACTGCATGGTTAGTACCTTCTATCCTAATGCGATTGTCCTTGTCCTTATCGCCGAAGTCGACATAGACCTTGGGGCAGTCTTCCTTCATCTTTTGAATGTCAACACCCTTGCGACCAATGAGATGCCGGTGAATCCAGTTGGGCACCTCTATGAACTGCTCCACTACACTGTTTGCCTTGTCATAGACCATTGTCAGCGCTGCACCATAGAGCATAGAGACACAAGATAGAATAGAGTGACCAAGGATGATAGAAAATAATTGTCATATATAACTACTATACTAGGCAACAACTGTGAGTCGATTGCACCATAGAGCATAGAGACACAAGATAGAATAGAGTGACCAAGGATGATAGAAAATAATTGTCATATATAACTACTATACTAGGCAACAACTGTGAGTCGATTGCACCATAGAGCATAGAGACACAAGATAGAATAGTGACCAAATATGATAGATAATAATTGTCATATATAACTACTACACTAGGCAACAACTGTGAGTCGATTGCACCATAGAGCATAGAGACACAAGATAGAATAGAGTGACCAAGGATGATAGAAAATAATTTTCATATAATAACTACTACACTAGGCAACGAATGTGAGTCGTTGTCATCTCAAGGGCAACACTAAAAACTTCCCATGAATTTGACAAAAGATTATACAACATATTACACAATGTAGTGAAATCCCTGGAAGTAATATTAGTAATATAGCTTTGTTACCAAAATAAATAATTCCTTTTGTATATGATATTACAAAATGCAAGTTAATATATAGTAAGGTAATTAGGTATAAAATATAAATATTTATATTATATAAATATATGATACTTCTTTTAGACATAATAAATAATCTCGTAGATATACAAAGCAATAACTGAAAATATATTAATTTCTACTTTTTTTAAATTTGTATTAATGGCTTTCCAACATGATTTATTATAATTATTTTTTTTTGTAAAGTTCCTATCTTGCTGCATTTTGCTTCCTCAGGCACCGAATTTAATATCTATGAGTCATCCTGGTGTTACTGCACATCTCAATTTTGATATATTTTGTATTTCAAGGTATTTGTACCGCAATGGTTGCAAACAATTATGCTTGTATTTTATATTTTAGCAACTGCAATTTAATTCAGAAAATATATTTATAAGAAAATACTGGCAGAATCTATGAAAAAATGCTGCCAGGTAATTCTGAATCAATGAATTGTATATAAATATATAAAAATGAAATTTAAGGCAGAATAAATTTCATTTTTATTACTAATATAGTAATAATATAGCTTTATTACAGTAATATAGCTTTATCTATATAAATAAAATTAAAGTTTTGTCTGTACATTTATCAGAATTGTATATTTTTTGGTTATTTTTACGTTTTATACATTAAATAAGCCAAAAATAGTCTTATCTCACTTTCTGTCTGTCTGTCTGTCTGTCTGTCTGTCTGTCTGTCTGTCTATCTGTCTGTCTGTCTGTCTGTCTGTCTGTCTGTCACGGCCCCAAAGGCATTTTACGCGGCCTTCTCCTCAAAAACGAGAGCATCGATCGGGATTTTAGTTATTGAACAGTATTGAACACTTTATTGACAATGTCTTTAGCTATAAAAAACTAAATTAACTTTTTTTTTAACAGAGTAATAAACGTTTAAAAACCAAGTACTGTGCGATTTTGGATACATTTTACGCGGCCTTCTCCTCAAAAACGAGAGCATCGATCGGGATTTTAGTTATTGAATAGTATTGAAAACATTATTGACAATGTCTTTAGCTATAACAAACTAAATTAACTTTTTTTTAACAGAATAATAAACGTTTAAAAACCAAGTATTGTGCGATTTTGGATACATTTCTTCCAAGTTTTATTACCACATAAGAATAAGAACAAATCACGTAATTTATCATGATATATCAATCAGCTGTTCTCGAATATAAATGGTGGGCCCTTCGCGGCGTTATTTACGCTGTCTGCAGACTTGTGTAGTCGGAGCATTGCAGTATTTTAGGAAACATGTCTGGTGAATCAAAGCCCATCTTATGTTTTATCAATTATAAGGGAAGTGATAGCCGCGAGCCGTAGCAGGTATCTGTTCAATCAGAGAGATAAGCTGCGTTATCGTAGGTCCTGTTCGTAACGGTGACCGATTAGATTGGCCAGCAAAAAAGACACTGTTCTCTGCTGTAAAATCACTTCCCGGTGGTTCGGAACCCACCTAAAACTGTAGGTCTAACTCATCATTCACCATCATCCAACTCATTACCCACGCACAGGTCTCAGACCTATGTGGGCTTCATCCTCAAAAAAAAAAAAAAAAAAAAAAAAAAAAAAATTATTTCTTTGTTGAAAAAAAAAACAAAATTTTCTAATTTCAATAATTTATCAAAACAAAAATTAACATTTTAGGAAGGTGCGGTTTGTGCTAGGCTCTTGGGAATTCGCCAGGTAGCACTATTATTACCACATGAGAACAACAATAAATCACGTAATTTATGATGATATATCAATCAGCTGTTCTCAAATATTCTCTCTGATAACTGTCACTGAATTGTTTACGTCCTAAGTTGTTAACTAAGCTGCTAACAACTTCATGATCGTTGCTATCAAAAAAGCCGAAACATATTTAGTCGTATTTCTAAACATAATCCGTACGAAGGACGGGTAGCTGCTAGTTAGTAATAAGAGGTGAAAGAGTTTGTTGACTATTTGAGTAGCGCTGCATTCTAAATTTTATTCTATGTCTATTTGAAATTGAAATCTATTACCGAAAAATTCTTACAATAATCTTTTTAAAAAAATGTACAGTAAGCATTACAATGTAGAGTACACACATACAAAACTCCTACATACACTTAATTGTATTAAAAAAAAGAAAAAGTGTTGGCACTGAGTTGCATAAATGACAAAGAAACAATATTTCAAAATGAATACAATCAGAAAAAGCGGTAAAAACAAACATAATTGAAAAAGTAAATCTAATTTTGGAACAAATTCCTTATTAGCTGAATATTATCGATTTATCTGTTTCTACTATTGCTTTATTTTGTGTGACATTACTGATTAGTGCGTATTGTGGATAATTTGTGTCAATAAAATGCAAATGTTAATTTAAATTGTTGTCAGCATTATTTTAGAGATAGAACCCGTAACAGTACCCTGCTTATATGTGTATGAAGCTACTTTGTATGTAAAAACGATTAATATTAACCAAAATCTTGACATACACGATTATAATACAAGAATATATATCCTGCTTATATGTGTATGAAGCTACTTTGTATGTAAAAAATAGTGATATTAACCAAAATCTTGATGTACACGATTATAATATACAGAGATTATCACTTGGTGAGTCACAATAGTAGCTTATTCAAACAAAAACCTAGTTATATTGGTAGGAAACTCTACAACAAGCTACCGCAGTTTTTAAAGTCTTGAAAATATAGAAATATTTTAAAAACAATTGAAAAAATATTTAGTTTAGCTTTTTATAGTGTACAAGAGTTCCTTTCACATCAAAATTAAGCCTCACCTAAACTAATTGATATAGTAATTTTGGTATCTAGTGTATATGACTAGTGTTAATCTGACTTGTCTTATACTCCTTGAATGGAGTCTCCAAGACGTAATCTACAAAAAAAAATCTTTATTATAGTAATATAATGTTATGGAAGCTAGGAGGAAGAAAGAAGTGATTATCTGCCCTTGTCAATAAGTCTTCCGGTTGAAGCTATAATTGACATGATTGTTTACTATTCCCCTGTTCTCTCCTCGCCTTGCAGTTTATCTGTGACAACTTCAAAATGTTTACTTAGAACGTTATGGAAAATAGTTGGAGAATGTCCTATCTGTTTATTTTAGAATTCGATAGAACATTATAGAATCCTCTCGTCCGTCTTTCTGGATTATGATAAAAATGTATTTAAAGTGAACGCTCAGATAAACATCAGTTTCATTCATTGTTTGAATTTCGTTGACATAACAAGTGGCAGTTCTGTTCATAGACGTTTGTTGTTAAAGTCAGTGATAATCGCAGTATATTGTGACTGTATTAGTGAGAATTCTTTTACATTTTATACAGACACATACTCAGCTATAATTGTAATACGGACTTGTGCTACGTAGGCTTGATTGTTCTTTTTAGACGTTTCTTCTTGAATTATTGGACAATTTATTGAACAGTTATCGTATTTAATATTGGAGTGTTTGCAGTGTGTTGCAGAAAAGAAAAAGAAACAATATTTCAAATATATAAGTGATAGCTGCGAGCCGGTAGCAGGTATCTGTTCAATCAGATAGAGATAAGCTGCGTTCTCGTAGGTCCTGTTTGTAACGGTGACCGATTAGAGAAGTGATAGCTGCTAGCCGTAGCAGGTATCTGTTCAATCAGATAGAGATAAGCTGCGTTCTCGTAGGTCCTGTTTGTAACGGTGACAGATTAGAGAAGTGATAGCTGCTAGCCGTAGCAGGTATCTGTTCAATCAGATAGAGATAAGCTGCGTTCTCGTAGGTCCTGTTTGTAACGGTGACCGATTAGAGAAGTGATAGCTGCTAGCCGTAGCAGGTATCTGCTCAATCAGATAGAGATAAGCTGCGTTCTCCTGGGCCCTCTTTGTAACGGTGACCGATTAGAGAAGTGACAGCTGCTAGCCGTAGCAGGTATCTGTTCAATCAGATAGAGATAAGCTGCGTTCTCGTGGGTCCTGTTTGTAACGGTGACCGATTAGAGAAGTGATAGCTGCTAGCCGTAGCAGGTATCTGTTCAATCAGATAGAGATAAGCTGCGTTCTCCTGGGCCCTCTTTGTAACGGTGACCGATTAGAGAAGTGACAGCTGCTAGCCGTAGCAGGTATCTGTTCAATCAGATAGAGATAAGCTGCGTTCTCGTAGGTCCTGTTTGTAACGGTGACCGATTAGAGAAGTGATAGCTGCTAGCCGTAGCAGGTATCTGTTCAATCAGATAGAGATAAGCTGCGTTCTCGTGGGTCCACTTTGTAACGGTGACCAATTAGATTGGCCAGAAAAAAAGACACTGCTCTCTGCTGTAAAATCACTTGCGGGTGGTTTGGAACCCACCTAAAACTGTAGGTCCAACTCATCAATCACCATCATCCCACTCATTACCCACGCACAGGTATCAGACCTGTGGGCTTAATCCTAAAAAAAAAAAAAAAAAAAACGTAAAAAAAATGAAAATAGTGAGTAAATAACTGACCAGGTCCCAACTTCTCCTGCGGCCCTCGCAGCACAATGGTGGTCGAGTTGTCGGCGTCGGACGAAGGCATCTCGACTAGCACTCCGGTCTTCTCGTGAATTTCGGCCAATCCGCTCCCCTTCGAACCGATCACATAGCGGTGCTGCGACTTTGCCACCTCAACGCTCACCGTGGTTGCCTTCTCCTTCTACAGATTAATCACAAAACATCATTACAATTTATTTTATTTATCATATTTATTTACTTTTTTTAGTTACGGTACTTTAATTTTTTGCAGGAAATAATTTATTTTTCCTACAGTGACCCGAAAAAGTGCCTATTTTTGCACTAACTGTAGCACACAAAATAGCGTATTCCAGCGCCAGTGCGGGAAAGTAAATTACAGTGCGGGAATAGCTATTTGTGTAACTAGAGTGCAAAATAGCGTTTTTCTGCATCGAGAGAAACAGTTTTTTTCACAAGCCAAAGGCGAGTGAAAAAAGTTTCTCGAGTGCAGAAACAATACTTTGCACTCGTATTACACATTAAATGTTTCCTACAGTAATGTATAAAGTAATTTAAACAGAACAAAACAGGGCATACATAACCTGACAATTCCTCACATAACCTATCTTCGAATCAAATCGATTTCATCAACAACAACTACAACAACTATTTCACAGCTGAAGCAGAGTAGCCAACCTATTTTTGAATGCAGAATAGGGAACCTGCGTATTACATGCTCACTATTTTGTGTTGTTAGGTTGCAAATTTGGAGTGCGGAAAAGTACATTCCCGCACTGCAATTTACTTTCCCGCACTGGCGCAGGAATAGACTATTTTGCGTGCTACAGTTAGTGCAAAAATAGGCACTTTTTCGGGCCACTGTAGGAAAAATACTTTTCCGCACTCCACATTTGCAACCTAACAACACAAAATAGTGAGCATGTAATACGCAGGTTCCCTATTCTGCATTCAAAAATAGGTTGGTTACTCTGCTTCAGCTGCAAAATAGTTGTTGTAGTTGTTGTTGCTGAAATCGATTTGTTTTGAAGATAGGTTATGTGAGGAATTGTGAGGTTATGTATGTCCTGTTTTGTTCTGTTTAAATTCCTTTATACGTTACTGTAGGAAAAATTTAATGTGTAATTCGAGCGCAAAGTATTGATTCTGCACTCGAGAAACTTTTTTCACTCGCCTTCGGCTCGTGAAAAAAACTGTTTCTCTCTGTGCAGAAAAACACCACTTTGCAATCTAGTTACACAAATAGCTATATTTATTCCTGGGGAGCAACAAATTATTGTCACATCAATCCGTTTTTCAAGGTTCAAAATCACATTTTGAGGATAACAGAACCGTCTTTATCAAATCAAATCAAAATTTATTCAGATACTTTTTTGACATATACAAACAAAATAATTTAAAGAATCCTGTGCGCAGATATGAGTTGCTAAAAAAAGTTTCAAATAAACAATGATACAATAAATGAATACAGAAATAAAACAGAAAAAAAGATAGAAAATAGAAGGAGATAAAGGAAGAGAGTGAGAGAGAGGGGGGCAGAGAGAGGCAAAGAGAGAGAGAGAGAGGGAGTGGGAGAGAGAAGAGAGAGAGAGAGAGAGAGTGAAGATAGAGAGGGAGAAGAAAGAGAGAGATTGGGAGAGAGAAGAGAGGGGAGAAAGGCAGAGAGAGAGTGGGTGAAAGAGGGGGGGAGAGAGAGAGAGAGAGGCAAAGAGAGGAGTGAGAGAGGAAGTGGGAGAGAGAGAGAAGAAAGAGAGAGAGAGATTGGGAGAGAGAGAAGAGAGGGGAGAAAGGCAGAGAGAGAGTGGGTGAAAGAGGGGGGGGGAGAGAGAGAGGCAAAGAGAGGGGTGAGAGAGAGAGTGAGAGAGAGGGAGTGGGAGAGAGAGAGAGAGGGAGTGGGAGAGAGAGAGGAAGTGGGAGAGAGAGAGGAAGTGGGAGAGAGAGAGGAAGTGGGAGAGAGAGAGGAAGTGGGAGAGAGAGAGAAAAGATAGAGAGGGAGAAGAAAGAGAGAGAGATTGGGAGAGAGAGAAGAGAGGGGAGAAAGGCAGAGAGAGAGTGGGTGAAAGAGGGGGGGAGAGAGAGAGGGGCAGAGAGAGAGGCACAGAGAGGGGGGAGAGAGAGGGAGTGGGAGAGAGAGAGGGAGTGGGAGAGAGAGAGGTTGTGGGAGAGAGAGGGAGTGGGAGAGAGAGAGGGAGTGGGAGAGAGAGAGGATGACCTAACAGTTTGATCGACCTAATGCTAGCACAGCCATAACTTTACCTAACCTAACCTGGCTAGATGTGACTGAACCACCTTTGTTTACTAGGTCGGTCAAAACGACAGTCGTACAAATGGTGTCCTCCCTTCTGCATGCACTCATGGGAAGTCAGGCTAGCCAACTCAAACTAAACGTTCCTTTCGTTTCTATTGAGCATACAGACTCAAGTTTAAACTGTCGTTCAGGGTAAACGAAGTTTAGATTAAACCCAGTTTATTGTGCATACGGCCCACCCTCCAACTATTGTACCAATGTAGAATCAATGTGAGATAAGCTACAAAACTCCTGGTCATCTTTGTAACGGTGACCGAAGGCACATTAGAGAAGTGTATGTATTTAGGGAAGTGATAGCCGCGAGCTGTAGCAGGTATCTGTTCAATCAGATAGAGATAAGCTGCGTTCTCGTAGGTCCTGTTTGTAACGGTGACCGATTAGTTTGGCCAGCAAAAAGACTCTGTTCTCTGCATTGAAATACCTTCCCGGTGGTTTGGAACCCACCTAAAAATTTAGGTTCAACTTATTGATTACTATCAGGGAAGTGATAGCCGTGAGCCGTAGCAGGTATCTGTTTACACATAGAGATACGCTACGAACTGTGAAGCCCCTGTTTGTAAGGGTGACCGATTGGATATCTCTTGCCTCTAAAATGTTTCGGAACCCACTTAAAACTGTAGATCAATAACCAGCAGGGATGTGATAGCCGTGAGCCGTAGCAGGTATCTGTTCAATCAGAGAGATAAGCTACGAGCTGAGAGGCACCTGTTTGTAAAGGTGGGCGATTAGATTGGCCAGCTAGAAAGACACTGTTCTCTGCTGTAAAATCATTTGCGGGTGGTTTGGAACCCACCTAAAACTGTAGGTACAACTCAACAATCACCATCAGGGAACTGTGAGCCGTAGCATGTATCTGTTCAATCAGATAGAGATAAGCTGCATTCTCGTAGGTACTGCTTGTAATGGTGGGCGATTAGATTGGCCAGCAAAAAAGACTCACTGTAAAATATCATTTCCCGGTGGTTCGGAACCCACCTAAAACTGTAGTAGGTCCAATCACCATCATCCAACTCATTACCCACACGCACAGGTATCAAACCTATGTGGGCTTCATCCTCAGAAAAAAAGGTACTGACCGTTATAAAAAACACTATCGAAAACTATCGATTGTGCACGGCAAACTATCGATTTTTACCAATAGCCATAACTATCGATAGTAATATCGATTATTCACCACCACTACGCGTGCCCCTACCTAGTTGCTTTTGCTTCTCTTAAGAGCTTATGTCATCTTACACAAAACTAAGAGAAAACTGCGAAATACGTGTATTGGATACACAATGTTTTTCGGGCTCAATGTAAAATATCACTTGCAGGTGGTTAGGAATTCACCTAAAACTGCTGTAGGTCCAATCACCATCATCCAACTTATTATCCACACGCACAGGTCTCAAACCTATGTGGGCTTCATCCTACGAAAAAAGAAAAGAAAAGGGCCATAAGGCTCCGACTACACGGACGTAGTGGGCTTCATCCTACAAAAAAAAAAAAAGTGCCATAAGGCTCCGACTACACGGACGTAGTGGGCTTCATCCTACAAAAAAAGTGCCATAAGGCTCCGACTACACGGACGTAGTGGGCTTCATCCTATGAAAAAAGAAAAGAAAAGGGCCATAAGGCTCCGACTACACGGACGTAGTGGGCTTCATCCTACAAAAAAAGAAGAAAAGTGCCATAAGGCTCCGACTACACGGACGTAGTGGGCTTCATCCTACAAAAAAAAGAAAAGTGCCATAAGGCTCCGACTACACGGACGTAGTGGGTTTCATCCTACGAAAAAAGAAGAAAAGTGACATAAGGCTCCGACTACACGGACGTAGTGGGCTTCATCCTACGAAAAAAGAAGAAAAGTGCCATAAGGCTCCGACTACACTGACGTAGTGGGCTTTATCCTACGAAAAAAAGAAGAAAATTGCCATAAGGCTCCGACTACACGGACGTAGTGGGCTTCATCCTACGAAAAAAAAGAAAAAATTGCCATAAGGCTCCGACTACACGGACGTAGTGGGCTTCATCCTACGAAGAAAGAAAAGAAAAGGGCCATAAGGCTCCGTCTACACGGACGTACCATTTCGTTGTAGACGGCGAGTATGTGATCTTTGGCGGCCTGAACGCCCTCCTTGTCGCCAGCAATGGCGATCTCGTCCTTGCCGGTGGACGGCGGCGCTAGAGAGATTTTCGTCTTTGTTTCGGCCATCAGCTCGTTGAGTCGGTGATTTTGCGGGCCGCAGAAGAACGGCCAATAGGTGCGAGGAACTATAATACGCTCCATTGCCTTTCTCGACTGAAAACATATACACAGATTTCATTAAAGCTTACGGCCGGTTCCACGTAAGCCAATTAAATTTAACCAACGTTAAGATGGCGTAATTCTACAGAAATTAAACTTAATGGACAGATTTTTTTTTATTTTATTCATTTTACACACACATACAAGCAAATTTACAGAGACATAAGTGAAAAACAATAACACCAACAATAATAATATACAGGAAGTTTCGGAACTCTCTACCCAATACTTCTAGGCAGTGTTTCTGGACCACTAACAAAAGTAAATATCGTAATAAAATTTTTCTAGAATCCCCAGTTACTCACACAGCCGCCATTTTGTTTTTTCACTCATTATTTTTTTATTCGAACACCTCTGAATGTATAATTTTGAAATGTTGCGAACAGCTTTATAACAATTAGAACAATCTAAAAAAAATTAATCAAAATTTTCCGACATTAACAAACAAAATGGCGACAATTCAAAATCTTTGAACAGGTATTAATTAATAATGGCTAATGATGTCAAAATTTTACTGGAACAACGTTTTTTAGATATTTTTATTACAAATACAACGATACCTCATTTTTCAAGATTGGCCAACAATTAACAGAGATATGCTACTTTTTAGGGTGTGCGGTGGTTGGAAGCGAAAAAGTGCAACCCGTTCTCAACCACCGCACACCCTAAGAAGTAGCATATCTCTGTTAATTGTTGGCCAATCTTGAAAAATGAGGTATCGTTGGATTTGCAATGAACATATCTAAAAAACGTTATTCTAGTCAAATTTTGATATCATCAGCCATTATTAATTTAATCCTGTTCAAAGATTTTAAATGGCTGCCATTTTGTTTTTTGAAGTTGGAAAATTTTGATTAGTTTTTTTTTATTGTTATAAAGCTGTATGCAAAATTTCAAAATTATACATTCAGAAGAGTTGGAATAAAAAATAATGAGTGATAAAAACAAAATGGCGGCTGTGTGAGTAACTGGGGATTTTAGAAAAATGTTATTATGATATTTACTTTTGTTAGTGGTCCAGAAACACTGCCTAGGAGTATTGGTAGAGAGTTCCAAAACATCCTGTCTATTATTATTGTTGTTGTGATTGTTTTTGTTATTGAGTGAAAAAAACAAAATGGCGGCTGTGTGAGTAACTGGGGATTTTAGAAACATTTTATTTCGATATTTACTTTTGTAAGAGGTCCAGAAACACTGCCCAGAAGTATTGGTAGAGAGTTCCAAAATAAATCACGAATTTTCTGGACACATTCATTTACAATTAACTGAATGCTGTAGACAACAGTAAGGGACGTATTTCTGAACGTTCCTTCAGTATCACTATTCAAAAAACAACACTGAAAGAACTGAGTCTTGACAATGATATTACGATTATCTGTCGCAACATAACCACTTAGCCTATATCACAAATAGCTAAACGTATGGGTGGAGTTAAGTGGAAGAGAGGTTATTTCTAACCTAACCTAACCTGACCTTGAAGTTCGCCCTGCCACTGACCTGTTCATCGGATATGAATATATAATTTCTAACCTAACCTAACCTGACCTTGAAGTTCGCCCTGCCACTGACCTGTTCATCGGATATCTGTTTGATGAGTTGAATGGCGCGCCTGATGCCGTCCTTGGGTCCCTGCACCTGGATAGTTGAACTGGTGACTGATGCTGATGGAACCTTAATCGTTGTTCCCGTCTCCTTCTCCAGTTCCTTTAGCCGGATCGCCTGTTTTCCCAGGATAAGGCGATGGTGTTGTTTGGGCACTTCTATTGTTTCCACCGCCTACAAATGTATAGATAATTTTTTTAATTAAAACCAGTTTTCTGAAATTTAACATTAGAATAAACATACAATTCCTTTTGATATTCAACATTGAATTAAAAAAAAAAAAAAAAATGATAAAAGACATTGTTATCCAAAACTACAACATGGAACATTTTAATGTAAAGGAAACGAGAAAAAATATATATTTTATAATACAGTAGACTCTGGTTATAACGCCTCCGGTTACAACGCGAATCCGGTTATAGCGCAGTATGATTGTAGATTTGTCAAAAGCATTTGATTTGGTTAACACAGAAATATTACTGACCAAATTCCAGAACAAAGTTTATGAGTGGTTTGTTTCGTATTTTAAGGATAGAAAGCAGCAAGTTAAAATCGAATCTTCTAATCAAATTGTGCATTGCTCGGAATGGCTGAAACCTAGATCTGGTGTCCCCCAGGGATCGGTGTTGGGACCTGTTTTGTTTCTTTTATATATTAATGAATCCGGTTATAGCGCTATTTTTTGACAGGTCCGGCCAGAATCCCATATAATAATAATAATGCTTATTGCCAAAAAAGGATTTACAAAAAAATCAATACAAATACATCAAATACAAAACGAAGTACAGATGAAACAAAATAATATCATTGATCTTACAAATCATTGGCAAAATTACTGGGTGCAAAAAAAATGAATTTTTCCATCCAATTTTATTCACATGTATTTATGATTCTTTTACAACACGGTGTAGCTTCGGATTTAGCGCTGTTGCCACATCATTTCCCTTGGCTATATTCTTATTCTCAGTGAGAAAAATCCTACAAAATAGACTATTATAAAACAATTCACCAGTGACTGGACAAAAGTGTTATTTATAGAATAGTTAGGGAAGTTAGTTAAGGGAAGTGATAGCCGCGAACCGTAGCAGGTATCTGTTCAATCAGATAGAGATAAGCTGCGTTCTCATAGGACCTGTTTGTAACGGTGACCGATTAGATTGGCCAGCAAAAAAGGCACTGTTCTCTGCTGTAAAATCACTTGCGGGTGGTTCGGAACCCACCTAAAACTGTGGGTCCAACTCATCAATCACTAATTCATTACCCACGCACAGGTCTCAAACCTATGTGGGCTTCATCCTCAAAAAAAAACCTTGGACTGCAAGTCGTACTGCAAATCGGAACGTGAATGCCCACCCAGCTTTACCACATTGATTCCTTGACTGGTAAACTGTCCATAACCTACAAGTATGACAAAATAGTATATTACATTACAAGTGTGGGAAATTGTGTTTACCATACGAGTATGATAAGTTAACACATGAGACAAAGTCGAGTGTGGTATTATCATACTAGTACGGTAAACATCTTCCCCGATGAGTTATGTACGATATTTTTCATCATACTAAAAAATAAATAAACTTTGAGCATGTACAACACACATCATCAAACATAACCTCAAAATCAATCACAACAATGTAATACTAAAAATTCTTCTGAGATCAGCTGTTTTTCCAAATTCTGAATTAGCTGAAATATGGTATATCCACTAGCCGGCAGAATCGATTCGCTTGCCTTAACCGTCTAACCAGGGGGCTCCGCCCCCTGGACCCCCGGGGGGTCCAACTAATTTCCATTGTGATTAAATTTACAGAAATAGGTGATTTTGGGGAGAATTTTGATACCATTACTTAGTATGCATCTAGGGTCTTAATCAAACATATACTTTTCATAAACGTTGGCTTTTAGCTATTGAAATTATTTTGGTAGCTTGGGATAAGTTTGCTTTGTTTGAAACAAATTATTATTCATTAATAGACCTAACCTACTGAACTTGCCAGCCAAACAGCTTAAAGGAACAGCTGATAGAAGTCAACCGTTTTTAATCATATGGCAGACCCCTTAGCAGCGTTATTTACATTGTCTTTGAACAGCAAAAGACTTTGCACTTTGCATGTAGGCTACCATACAGTCGGAGCCTTGCAATATGTGGGAAACATATGACTGGGTATGATGAAATGTTATTATGCCAGGTTGATGACATCTGTTAAGATTCAACTGCACCTGTACTGAGCAAGCTAGAAAATGAGCATTTTGTCCAGTTTTATTTCATTAAAATCTCAAGAATGGAACCTCAAATTGCCTTGAAAATTTACATGATTTATCTTCATACTTTTACAAAGATCACTTGCTTTTCAAAATTCGTTTTTTTCTTTCAGTTTTTCTTATTTTGGGAATTTAACATGATTATGTCATTTTTTTAAAAGAAGCATTAATCAGCGAAATTAAAAAGCAAGACACCTAGAGATTAACAACACGAATCTAAATCCATTGAAATTTTATTCAAATTCCTTATACTTTTGTCATAAACTGTGAAACAAAAACGTATGACGTCACGAAATTGGAACAAGAAATAAACGGTTTCATTTGAAAAATAGTTGAATTGGTCGCTCACCAGAAAGCGCCACCGGTCTCCATTACCCCCACCGCCACAGCATGGAGTCGTAGGGGGTTTCATCGAAGTGAAACCTAACGAGTGGGGGAATTGGCTTGTCGCCAAACGACAAAAAGTCTGCTGAATTTTGATCCGTACAAATTCATTCCCAATGGCATTTCACTATCTGAATATTGATGGAATATTTTTAAATTTGGTAGATTTAAGAAACGATATTTTGTGATTCGAGCGATGCAAAAAAACATAAATTTCCTGCACACGTTCAGTTTTTATATGAGAATTTATCCAACGATGTTTCAAAAACTTTGTGATGTGACATTGATGCAGACCCTAATCGAGAATTTTTTTCATTTCTTGGGTAGGAAAGTTTTGAAAGCGTGAAAGTTTTAGATAATGATCTGATCTAAATTTTTTATTTGAAACCTTTTTCTCTAAGAGGGACAAGTCTCTTTGTATTGACATGCAAAGAAGAGAGACAAGTACTTGAAATTGAGCGCGCGCTGTTGGAGAAATGATTTTTGTAGACGAAAGGGGAAAAATGGGGTTTGTTGTCAAAATCATGTTTTTTTCAAATACAGGGGCAACTTCATGTTTCAAAATGTGAGTACTGCTTATTTTGTAATCCGGATTGGATTATTGAGGCGCAAGAAAGTGTTAAAGAATACACTGGACCAAGCTGACACCCAGGTCTTTAATTTTTAATTTAATTATTTTAATTTAACAGGTTTTTAATTCTCTTATTTTTGTTATTCTTTTTCTTAATTAGTAGATTTTTTATTTATTATTATATTATTTTAGATACGGTACTGATTTACTTTATATTTATGACTGTAATATTAGTGTAATACTATTTTTGCTTTTCTTTCTTCTCAAGTATTAGATCTTTGATTTATTATTATATTATTTTATGTATGGTATTGATTTACTATTTATTTAGCAGTGCAATATTAGCTGACTACTCCTGTCTTATTAATTTACCTATAATGGTATTTTATCAGCCCATTGTTTATCTTGTTATGAATAGTGTGTTTATTTGGTAATTTTTTTATACTCTTCAACTGATATTTTCATAACACTACAGTGCATTAATGTTGTAACCTAGAACAGATTTGGGCTTTGCTTTTATTCTGGAATAGACTAATACAGTACAGTAAAATTAATAGTATTATTGGCATCAGGAAACAGACAACATTTCATTATTATTTCCTGGTCATCTCAGCAACTTTTTTGTCTAACGCACGTGTCTAAAAAATTATGAAAAAATTGACAATAATCTAAGATTTTTGTGCCACAAGAATATATAAAAATTAATTTCTGCACAAGCATAGTTTTTTATAATACTTAATATTTAATATTTTCTCTAAACGAGTTTGATCTTTTAAAATATCGCGGTAGAAAACGCGGTCAAGGTCACGAGTCAATGTTATTTTCCCTATGCTAGAAGTGTGAACTTGTAGTGCACATGTCCTTAAAAATTCTGAAAAAATTGACAATAATCTACGATTTTTGTATCAACCGAATATGTAAGATATAAATTTTGCACACGCAAGATTTAAAAAAAAGGAATAAGATAGCTGAAAACATTTATTTTTGAAAAATATATTATTGACAATAGTTGTGTCAAAAGTCCCATAATTTGTTAGTCTATTATTCTTAACCTAATAATATTAATTCGATTTTAAATAAACTTATTTGAAGAACATATTTGTTGTTTCTTTGCCAGTCAATTCTACAAGTACTTGAGTGTTTACTGTATTGTGAGATTGGTAGATCTCGCGCAAGAAAAAACGTACGGTACTTTTCTCTTTTTTGGCTGATTGAAGGTTTGATGCTTCGTGACGTTTAGTGTGTGTTTACTCATAGCTGTTATTAGAAAAACGTGCATAAGGCTTGTTTCATACAAATATACGGTTCCATTCTACGCGAGAACATAAATTTAGGAAGTGAAGCAAATTCATACACAGTGCAAATACTACTCCCTCCACTCACTTATACCATTGATCAGGGATAGTAAGATGGTTCGTCTATGCTTATACCTACCTCAATGACTAGAACCGAAAACGGACTATATATTTACGTGTGAAACAAGTCCAATGCTGTTACATTCTTAGCCCAGTTAATTATTGTATAATTAACTAGACTTCTAGACAGTGGTTCCCAATCAAATGATTGTAGACTCATGCAGCAAGCCTCTAGATTACTCTACAAGAGCACCCTATTGCAATAAGTGTCCTTGCTCAAACAGTTCTTCAGTCAATTAATACAGTATAAACTATAATATTGTAGTAAGTTACTAAAATGTTCAATACTCTGAAATTCAATAACTTATGATGGTGTACAATATTTCGACCGATGAGGAGGTCCTTAAAAATATTTTGTTGGAAGCCACTGATATGGAATCTATATAAATATAACAATATTAATTATTGTAATATAATCGGCAAGAAGTACTTTTGTACATTACACATGGAAAAGGTACGACATCCAACTAAATCTCTAGTCCCTATGCCGTGAAGCCCAGTGGCGTAACGTTTTCCAATTGGGCCCCCCTGCAATCGATTTCCCGTCCCCTCTCCACAAAATCATATAAATATCCCCCCTTACCCTCGCCACCCATCCCTGAAAAACTTGCATAATTATTTTGTGGACAGTTATAATTATGTAAAAACTAAACACCTTTTTGTCTATTAAATTTAAAAATTCAACCATGTTTCAAGTGGGGCTAGTCTAATGATTTTGGCTGTTGCCTACGGGCTCCTGAAAGATGGAAATAGTCAGGAAAATAGAAAAAATTAAAGAAATTTATTCTTAAGAGGCAGAATAGAAAAAACGTAAACTACTTACACAGTACTTGATCCTATTATAAGAAAAAAATTCAACTGCGTTGGGAGTACTGACACAATTGAACCAAAACTGGATATACTTATACAATAATCACGGAATTTATCCGAAAAACAAGGGTATAAATATTCCTTCTGAACATTGTTCAAAAATGTACTAGTCGATAAAAAATAGAAATAACTAAAACATGACCGTTTAACATCACAATACCATAAACGCAGCATGTTGAAAAATAGAATAGAAATGAAAAAAAAAAATGGCACTCCAAATAATTTAACTCACAATCACGAACTCAATTAATATACATACGGTTTACTCTAGGCCAATTTAACAGACACGTGTAGGCCTACATGCATCCAACAGGACGATTCAAGAGACTGGATTAAAAATACTGTATGAAGAAAAATATTGACTTTCATTTCTAGACAACCCCCCCATTTCGCATTACTTCGTATATGCTAATATACATTGAGGAATTAGATGAGAAAATAATATTAATTTCCTCTAATATTTGCACTGTGGAGACATAGCCGTCATGATTTATAACAGTCTACATAAGTTTGTCTAAAGAGTGTTTTGTCCTCTGTATGTCTCCATTCCTGAAGAGTGAAGTCACCACATCCTGCTTCTAAATTCCTCCACTAAATCTATCAGCAAATTGATAAAGTAAACAATAAACATTGACCTGACAATATTTAGCCCATTCTTTCTTTCTTCCTTCAGTGTTTCAGTTTTATTTCTTTTGAAAAAATATGTATATTTCAGTCTGGGCACGGACCATTTCTTGAAAAAATATATTTCCAGTCCGGAATTATTTTTTTCAATACCTATAGAAATCTTCTTTTAATTTTGTTTGAATATTGGAGCTTATTTTTTCGCATTTTTTTAGGGGGATGCCTACTTTATTGGGGGGGGGGCAGGTGCTGAATTTAGGGGGGGGGGGTGCGTCATGAGACTAGGGGTGGATGGGCACCCCTGTACTGTGGATGAATTCACTAGTTGAAATTCACAATCTTAGGATTCAACTTTCTGTTCAGTTTTCAGTGCGGTAAACACAGCGGTGTGACACCGAGATTGCAATTCCAAAACACATCCTCTCTTGCTCTTGTCTCTTCTTTTCTTGCTCATGACTTATTAGCGAAACCAGTCTTGATGCGATAAAAATGTAGCCTGTAAACGTCTGTCCATCGCTCCCTCACACACTCTCATACGCGCATACCCACTAATGGTCAGTTGGTGGGGGAGCCGCCGCTGTAGGAAGGAGAATCTCCCTACTGCGTACACTAATTCCGTTCAGCGCTACGCTGTGAAGTGCGGAGAAATATTAAACTAAAATGTGTTTTCTCGTCTAACTGCAGTTGAATCTTAAGTACACATCTAGGGCCTCAACCAAACTTTTCAAAAATCGTCGATTTTGGGCCCATTTTGGGGCTAATTTTGAAACTTTTTTCCAAGGTACATGTAAGGCCGATACTTAAAATGAATACCAAATTTTATCTGATTTGACCTTATGGTTCTCTAGAAATTGTTGTCACCTAAATTTTCAAAAATCTTCAATTTTGGGCCCATTTTGAAACCCTTTCTTAGCACGCGTCTAGTCCCCCTACTGAGAAACTGTGATGAATGAGTCAGTCAGTGGTATTTCGATTATATAGATATAGATTACCACACTGAAAAAGGATGCGGTAATGAAAATCAGCTGTTCTTTCTGTAAACAGCTGTTTACCACATTGATTCTTTGGCTGGTAAACTGTCCATAACCTAAAATTATGACAAAAAATAGATAAATAGTGTGACCTGAGCCTGGAAGGACTGCTGTATGCGGCGCTTCGCCTCGGCAATGTTCTCGTGCTTGCCGGTGATAAGGAACGTGGCAGACTGGTCCCTAGATACGTTCATCTCGATCAGGACATTCTCATCTTTGCTTATCTGCTTGCACATCCTGATCGACTCCTTCTCACCGAAACTGCTCCCATCCTGGTCACTCTTTGCCATGTTCCTTGGCCGTTCCTCGGCTGGCACCTTCACTATCTGAAAGAGACAGAAGAGGAGAGAGAAAACATTTCATCAAAATATTATAAGTTAGAACGTTGGTCAAAATTATCTTCAACAATAAACAACAAATATTTTTTCCTACAGTGACCCAAAAAAGTGACTATTTTTTCACTATCTGAAAGAGACAGAAGAGGATAGAGAAAACATTTCATCAAAATATTATAAGTTAGAACTTTGGACAAAATTATCTTCAACAATAATTATCTGTGTAACAACAAATATTTTTACCAACAGTGACCCAAAAAAGTGACTATTTTTTTCACTATCTGAAAGAGACAGAATAGGAGAGAGAAAACATTTCATCAAAATTATAAATTAGAACTTTGGACAAAATTATCTTCAACAATAATTATCTGTGTAACAACAAATATTTTTACCAACAGTGACCCAAAAAAGTGACTATTTTTTTCACTATCTGAAAAAGACAGAATAGGAGAGAGAAAACATTTAAATTCAAAATATTATAAGTTAGAACTTTGGTCAAAATTACCTTCAACAATAATTATTTGTGAAACAAAAAATATTTTTTCCGACCCAAAAAAGTGCCTATTTTTGCACTAACTGTAGCATGCAAAATAGTTATTTGTGTAACTAGTGCGCAAAGTAGCTCTTTGCTGCTCGAGAGAAATACATTATTACATATAAGGGAAAATTTCTTGATTGCAGCAATAGCTATTTGTGTAACTAGAGTGCAAAGTGGCGTTTTTCTGCACCGAGAGAAACAGTTTTTTTCACAAGTCGAAGGCGAGTGAAAAAAGTTTCTCGAGTGCAGAAACAATACTTTGCGCTCATATTACACATTGAATTTTTCCTACACAGTAATGTATCTTTTATATTGCGAATCCAACGATAACTCATTTTTCAAGATTGGCCAACAATTAACAGAGATATGCTACTTTTTAGGGTGTGCGGTGGTTGAGAACGGGTTGCAGTTTTTCGCTTCCAACCACTGCACACCCTAAAAAGTAGCATATCTCTGTTAATAGTTGGCCAATCTTGGAAAATAAGGTATCATTGGATTTGCAATGAACATATCTAAAAAACGTTATTCTAGTCAAATTTTGATATCATCAGCCATTATTAATTTAATCCTGTTCAAAGATTTTAAATGACCGCCATTTGTTTTTTGATGTCGGAAAATTTTGATCAATTTTTTCAAGATTGTTTTAATTGTTATAAAGCTGTATGCAAAATTTCAAAATTATACATTTAGAGGTGTACAAATAAACAAATAATGAGTGAAATAAACAAAATGGCGGCTGTGTGAGTAACTGGGGACTTTGGAGAAATTTTATTACGATATTTACTTTTGTTAGTGGTCCAGAAACACTGCCTAGAAGTATTGGTAGAGAGTTCCGAAACACTCTGTATTTATTTAAAATTCTATTACTTTTCCAGAATTTAAAAATTCCCTTACTTTTCCCGGTCGCTAGTCAACCTGCATCAATATTTTGATTTTATGACATCAATATTTATAGTATTCTATCAATTCAATCGATCTACTGATGCAATAAATATCGAACAAACTCGGTATTTATTGTTCGATAATAAATATCGAACAATAAATATTGACCAATAAATATCGATCAATAAATATCGACCAATAAATATCGACCAATAAATATCGACCAATAAATATCGACCAATAAATATCGAAGATACTACTTACAATGGTGGTTTCTCGTGAGCCAACCCGCACACTATTGTTCCACTGGCCGTGCGCCGAATTGGCGCCCGCAGCCGGGGACAACCCGGCGTCGGGCAGGGCGGGAAAACAGTCGTTGTAGTTGTTGTTGTTCTGATTGTACTCTTTGCCGCTAGGAGCGCCACCGTTGCTGGTTCCACCCGCCACAACGCCGCCTCCTCCTACCCCCTCCACGGCGCCTCCTCCTCCTCCTCCTTGTTGATGCTCCTCCATTGTATTATTAGTAGTAGTCGTATTCATAGTCATCATCATCGTCGCTTGTGGCTGCATTACTAAACAATTCCCCTGTTCGTATGGTCAGTTGGGTCAAGGCCACTAAGAAAAAATAAAACAATCAAAATTAATACATTAATGTACATCAATCAATCAAATTACAGTATCATTACAAAAAAAATCCTCCTAAACCAGTAGGTTTTTCATTGTAGTTTATGATATTTTTGTTATTGATTATAATCGTGTGTGTGTGTGTGTATTGTAATTTAATAATTTGTGTTTCAGTTACGAGAATCTACAGGGTGTCACATAATACTGCCCAGTGAGCAGGACGCTGATCCGGAGTTGATAACAATTATCGGGAAAAAGGAGAATGTGGAGAAGGCCAAGGTCGAGCTGGAAGCCATTGTCAAGGACATTGTAAGCTCACAAATTTATTATTTTTGTATTAATAATAAGCTTTTAATGGTATTATAGTAGTTTATGCAACGATTTTATTTTGACCCTTATTAAGGCACGAGTTGGATGTAAGTTATAACACGAGCGAATGCGAGTGTTATAAATATCTCACGAGTGCTTTAATGGCCAAATAAAATCGTTGCATACACTATTTTATCTACGACCACTAGTATACATTCAATTAAAACAATTTCATTTTACCTGTGACTGTCAGAGATACCTAACCTCTCATCTCAAATACGAGAAGTTATAGTAGATTGTTAGGTTAAATCAGCTGGTGTAGCAGTTTGATCAAATCAGCTGATAGTTTCACAATATTGAATTACGATATTGTTTCCATCAAAAATGCTTCTGATTGGTCCAGAACCCGTGTTATAATTTAGAACCTGTACTATAATGAGCTCATTATGCAACGGGTTTCAAAAAGCATTTCAAAAAGACAGCTGTTTTGGCATCAATTGTGAAACTGTAATGTATACATTATGACATGGTCGTAGATAAATTGATTTAATACATTTGTGGATTACGTCTTGGAGATTCCAGTTAAGGAGTATAAGACAAGTCAGATCAACAATCTTATACACTAGATAAAATAATTACTATATCAATTAGTTGAGGTGAGGCTTAATTTTGATGTGAAAGGAACTCTTGTACACTATAAAAAGCTAAACTAAATATTTTTTCAATTGTTTTTGAAATGTTTCTATATTTTCAAGACTCTTTAAAAACTGCTTGTTGTAGAGTTTCCTACCAATATAACTAGGTTTTTGTTTGAATAAGCTACTATTGTGACTCACCAAGTGATAATCTCTGTATATTATAATTATGTACATCAAGATTTTGGTTAATATCACTCTCTTTTACAACATATAAAGTAGCTTCATACAGATATAAGTGACTCACCAAACGTGGTAATTTTTTCTCTCGGTAGATTACGTCTTGGAGAATCCAGTTAAGGAGTATAAGACAAGTCAGATCAACAATATTATACAATCTTACACTAGTTACCATAATTACAATATAAATTCAAGAATAGTCCCCGATATTTCCTTCAAATGAAACAAAATTGAAGATTTAGCATGAGGAGAGCCTTTTGTTTGTTTTTTCTTTTACTGTTATTATTTTTTTTATTGTTTCGGGTGCACTGGTTTGTTAAACAGTTGAGTTAGCAAACAGTTCACGGTACACGTTCTAAAAAGTTGTAAGATTTTATAGTTTTTTTATGTCATTATAGTTATAGTCAGATTTTGTTTCAATCGAGATGGATGATGGTTTTTTTAATCTTATTAATCCAGTTTTATTTTTGTTTTGTTTTATAATATTGAAAAACATTAAATATTCGGTAACAATGTGAATAAGGAGATATTTTGTTGATTTTTTTTCTTTTAGTTTATTGATAGTTATATTTTAGTTTGTTGAAATATATTTTCCTACAACTGCTCGTAAAGTAGTTCTTTACGTACTGAAATAGTTATTTATGTATTAAGAGCGTGAAGCGCGACTTTATCGCTCGAGCCAAAACATTTACTGCGCGACGCGTAGCGGAGCTCAGTAATTTTGCGAGAGCGATAAAGAAGCTTCACGCGCGAATTGCATACAATATTTTTCCTAAAACTGCAGTTCTGGATTCCAACACAATAAAAACTTGTAGTTTGTAACATCACAGACCGTGCGCGGATTTGGTTAGCGTGCGCCATTTTGAGGTTATGTGAATTCACGGATTCCGCGATCCACCAATGAGAAGACATCAAAATCAAAACAGAAGCGTAAAGAAAACAGCTGGCGAGCGTAAAGTACTTTACCGCTTGCTGAGCAGTAAAGAGGTATTTTACAATTAGTTTTCAGTACGTAAAGAACGACTTTACGAGCAGTTGTAGGAAAACTAATTGTAAAATACCTTTTTACTGCTCAGCAAGCGGTAAAGTACATTACGCTCGCCAGCTGTTTTCTTTACGCTTCTGTTTTGATTTTGATGCCTTCTCATTGGTGGATCACGGAATCCGTGAAATTCACATAACCTCAAAAATGGCGTACGCTAACCAAATCCGCTCATGGTCTGTGATGTTACAAACTACAAGCTTTTATTGTGTTGGAATCCAGAACTGCAGTTTTAGGAAAAATATTGTATGCAATTCGCGCGTGAAGCTTCTTTATCGCTCTCGCAAAATTACTGCGCTCCGCTACGCGTCGCGCAGTAAATGTTTTGGCTCGAGCGATAAAGTCGCGCTTCACGCTCTTAATACATAAATAACTATTTCAGTCCAGGGTAAAGTATTTTAAGCGACTCAGCACAAGCATGGCTTAAAGAGCGATGAACCATCATTTTTTTCATTCTAACATCATTATTAGTTTAATATCCTATATTTATTTTGTCTTGAATATTCCATCATTTTATTTTATTTATTTATGGGATGTTTTATCTGCTTATTTAAAAAAAAAAGTTTATTTATTTTATTGTATAGGGTACTTATATGTTTTGCATCCTGAAATATCATTGTGTCTTACATGAGAATGTATTGTACATTTTGATTGGTTGAATAAACAATTTATTTATTTTATAATTAGGTGTGTTGAAGCCCACATAGGTCTGAGACCTCTGCGAGGGTAATGAATTGGACGATGGTGATTGATGAGTTGGACCTACAGTTTTAAGTGGGGTCCGAATCACCGGGAAGTGATTTTACAGCAGAGAACAGTCATATTTTTTGCTTTTTTCCAGAGTCATTTTTCTTATAGAACGATACTATGGGGACATGATAGCCGCGAGCCGTAGCAGGTATCTGTTCAATCAGATATAGAGATAAGCTGCGTTCTCGTAGGTCCTGTTTGTAACGGTGACCGATTAGATTGGCCAGAAAAAAAGACACTGTTCTCTGCTTTAAAATCACTTTCGGGTAGTTTGGAACCCACCTAAAACTGTAGGTCCAATCAACATCATCCAATTCATTACCCACGCACGGGTCTCAGACCTATGTGTGTTTCATCCTCAAAAAAAAAATCACAATTACTAGTAACTTAAAGTAGATAAGCATAAAAACGTGTGACACGTTCTCAATTATGCACAAATACATTGTAATGTGGCAAAGAGGTTATTCATTGATAAAATGTCAAGTTCACAGTTCAAAGTCATTTCGCCTCTAATACTAATAATAATCACAATTTGACAGAGATGTTGATAAAAGGAATAATAATGGTCATAAATTGACACAATTGTTGATAAAATACGACCCATTAAAACTCCAAATGGCAGGGAATAGTGCGCATGCGCAAGTGTTTGACTACTAGAACTGGAACAGATACTAGATCTACGATAGTAACCGTTACCGACGTTAAGACGTATCGTTTTAAGTTACGGGGTAACAAAGTAGGCATATACAACATTCATTTTTCAATTTTTTTGGAGGATGAATCCCAATAGGTCTGAGACCTGTGCGTGGGTAATGAGTTGAATGAAGGTGATTGATGAGTTCTTTATTCCGCAGTACTTGCGTCAAAATAACAAACAAAATTTTAATTCGTTTTTTATTAAAAAAATGTAATGTAACTGTATGTTTGCCAAATAGATATTAAGGTTATCCGTCCCAACATTTTTCTACTATCAGCACAAACAAGTAGTGTCTTATAATTTGGGTAATTTATTACTGAACATCCGAACGTTTCGAATTTTCAAACAATTTTGTTTATGACTTCTACACGCCCCAATAATCCGTTGACATTTTTTGGGGGTCGCGATTTTATCACAAGAAATTTGAATTTAAAAAAAATTGGATAAAAATTTACTGTATTTTGTTTTGGGAGGATGGAGCGCACCTAGGTCTTGAGACCTGTGCGTGGGTAATGAGTTGGTGATTGATGAGTTGGACCTACAGTTTTAGGTGGGTTCCGAACCACCGGGAAGTGATTTTACAGCGGAGAACAGTGTCGTTTTTCCTGGCCAATCTAATCGGTCACCGTTATACAGAATGTTTCGGAACTCTCTACCAATACACTTCTAGGCAGTGTTTCTGGACCACTAACAAAAGTAAATATTGTAATAAAAATTTTCTAAAATCCCCAGTTACTCACACAGCCGCCATTTTGTTTTTTTCACTCATTATTTTTTTATTCGAACACCTCTGAATGTATAATTTTGCAATTTTGCAAACAGCTTTATAAGAATTGAAAAATCTTAAAAAAATTAAACAAAATTTTCCGACATCAAAAAACAAAATGGCGGCCATTTAAAATCTTTGAACCGGATTAAATTGATAATGGCTGATGATATCAAAATTTGACTAGAATAACGTTTTTTAGATATTTTTAATGCAAATCCAACGATACCTCATTTTCCAAGATAGGCCAACAATTAACAGAGATATGCTACTTTTTAGGGTGTGCGGTGGTTGGAAGCGAAAAACTGCAACCCGTTCACAACCACCGCACACCATAAAAAGTAGCATATCTCTGTTAATTGTTGGCCAATCTTGGAAAATGAGGTATCGTTGGATTTGCAATAAAAATATCTAAAAAAAATTATTCTAGTCAAATTTTGATATCATTAGCCATTATTAATTTAATCCTGTTCAAAGATTTTAAATGACCGCCATTTGGTTTTTGAAGTCGGAAAATTTTGATTAATTTTTTTCAAGATTGTTTTAATTATTATAAAGCTGTTTGCAAAATTTCAAAATTATACATTCAGAGGTGTTCGAATAAAAAAATAATGAGTGAAAAAAAAAATGGCGGCTTTATGAGTAACTGGGGATTTTAGAAGCATTTTATTACGATATTTACTTTTGTTAGTGGTCCAGAAACACTGCCTAGAAGTAGTATTGGTAGAGAGTTCCGAAACACTCTGTATATTATCATTTGAAAAATACATAATTTTCAAACATATGAGGTGTATCAAACCATATAAATCAAGAGAATATAACATACATTTCTAAAACACTATCGTCCCCAAACACAGTGCGCGCTTCGCGCGCCTAACCTAACAAGACTAGATGTGACTTAACCACCTCATACATCCAATACTTACAAAAAATGAATTATAATATTGAATTTTCAAGTGAATTCAACGACTTACAGTCAAATTTTTATGAAGAATAAGTAGTATTTACTTATTCTGTAGGCCGAACGTTTTCGAGTTGTTAAAACCCATCTTCAAGACCTGTTGAATTCACTTAAAAAGTTAATATTAACAACGCAGTTCGTCATGTAACAAGAATCCAGGAATTATAATACTTATTAGTATCAATAATACTAATTAGTGTTACCAATGCTAATTAGCAATACTAATACTTCAAGTACTTATAACTGGTATCGGATCTAACCAGTAACAGTTCCAGTTGTCACAAAAAGTTCGCACATGCGCTGTATTCCCTACTGTGTTACCAATGCTAATTAGCAATACTAATACTTTCAATCAAATCAAATCAAATTTTATTGCATACCATAAAAATACAATGCAAATAATAATAATAATAATCACAAGCACTTCAACAATAAATAAGAACTGTATGTTAATATAATATTTTAAAGATTAACATATTGTGTAAGTACAGTGAAATAAATTTATCATAGATAAAACAATATTTATTTATAATAATATTTGGATGCGCGACTAGCGTAAGTTGAACTTGTGTGCTAGCCGCGAGTTCTCTCAGTACTATTTATCTACAATAATTATAAGCAATTCAGCAAAAAATAGAGGAAAAGTTTTATGAAAAAAAGAAAATTTTAACGTTATAAAAATGAAAATAAGTTATGCTATACCAAGGGAATGTGAAAATCCAAACAGATGCAGATCCATAGAGAGGTCAAAAGCCACAAAATACGCCGAGCATGAAAAAACTATGTTGTTAAGTCGAAGTAAATGTTATCATGAATCCAAGTGTCTATTTGTTTCAATATGTTACTGTTAATTGCGTTGTTTACAAATGTAACTGGAATTTTATTAATTAAAACATTACTGTAGTAAAATAGTTGATGTCGGTTTATGGTTAGGTTTATCCTGTCAGTATTGTAAATGTTTGTAGTTGATTGACGTATGTTATATGGTGTTTTATGAATAGTGAATAATTGCTTATTTTTGTTGATAAAAAGTATTACATTTCTAACATAAGTTTGTCTAATCGTAAATACTCTTAATTCGTTGAAGATTAACCTGCTAGGGTATAGTCTGGGTATCCCTAGGGCGGCCCTTATTATGTATTTTTGTAAATTAAATAGTTTTTTTAAATGTGTGTTATAAGTTGCACCCCACACTTCAATGATATATTGAAAAAGTGAGTGAGCATATGCAAAATATATTTTACGAATAATTTCAGTATTTTTAATTTTATTAATTCTGTAGAATATGCCAACCAAATACTTTAATTTTGAACAAAGGTGGTCAATATGATAGTTCCATTTCAAGTGTTGATCAACAACTATACCCAGATACTTGAATTTTTCAACTCTTTCCAATTTTTCAAATTCTTGTGTATTGGCATTAGCACATCTATTGTTTTTTTGTATTCTAAGTTCCATATCACTTGGGGGTTGTCCATGCTTATTTGGTGAAAAGGTTATGAATTTCGTTTTTATAATATTTAGAGTCAGTATATGATCCAGAAGCCAATCCCGAATTACCTCTACACTACTATTTGCACTATTGAAAGTCTCACCCCAACTATTCCCAGTAAATATGAATGTTGTGTCGTCTGCAAATGAAATTGTGGTACAGTTTTTAGTATTTAATTTAAGCAAATCATTTACATATATCAAGAACAGTATGGGGGACAAAACAGTTCCTTGTGGCAGTCCGAAATGTGTTGAATGACATGTATCAGTTTTATTTGCCAATGTAAGACATTGAACTCTATCAGATAAGTAACTTTCAAATAATTTATTAGCTATTCCTCTTATTCCACATGATTTAAGTTTGCTTAATAAAATATTATGGGGAACAGTGTCAAACGCCTTTGACAAATCCATGAAGACCGCTATAGTTTTTTTCTTATTATTGAAATTTTGATAAATAATTTTATTTAGACGTATTACTGCATCCTTTGTTGATTTATTTGTCTGAAAACCATATTGATTTTCATCTATAATTTTATGTTTTACAAAAAATTCCATAATTCTGATTTTTATTACTTTTTCAATTATTTTTGTAATGTTACTCAACAAGCTAATAGGTCTATAATTCTCAGGCAGGCTCAAATCACCTGACTTTGGCAATGGAACTATTCTGGCAATTTTAAACTTTTTTGGAAAATAACCATCACTTAAACATTTATTTATGATATGTTCTAAGGGTCTGGCTATGTAGGGTGCTATTACTTTTAGAAAAGATCCTGTAAAATTATCAATTCCTGGTGAAGATGTATTTTTTAAATTATTAATCAGTGTTCTTATTTCCTCTATATTTGTGGGTTTTAAAAAAATACTGTTACAAGAATCTGATAGGGATCTGGGAATAGGAATGTTATTGACGTCTGGAACAATTTTCTTAGCATAAGTTTCTCCCACTTTGGCGAAATATTTGTTCAGAATGTTTGGCTGCAATTTAGGGGATGTCCTATTTCTCTTAATTTCTAATAATTCGGTGATACTTTCCCATGTTTTTTTAATATTATGCTTATGCTCCTCAAATTTGCTATTGAAATAATCTATTTTGGCTTTCCTTATCGTATTATTCAAGATATTTCTGTAATTCTTGTAGTGATTCATTAGTGGTATGTTGTAGGGTTCTTTAACTAATTTCCTGTGAATTTTATCTCTTTCTCTCATTGAACTCACCATACTTCGAGTTATCCATTTTTTGAGCGGTCTTTTGTTTTTACTTAATTTGATAATTTGAGTTCTTTTTTCGACGAGGTCAGTTATTCTATTAATAAATATATCAACAATAATGTCTATATTATCATTTGAAGCATTGTATAGTGTGTTCCAGTTCGTATCTTCAAGATCAGATTTCAAACCCTCATAGTCAATCCGTGTAAATTTGTCTTGTTCTTTATGTGGTGGAGACTCTGTCTTGGTTTTGCCTATGTGTAGAGATGTTATATAATGATCGGTTATACTAGCTCTTGTAATTACTCCCAAAATAATTTCATCCGCCAAGGAATAATTTTTGAGGAAAATATGATCAATGCAAGAACTGCTTCGAGTAGAGACCCTAGTAGGTTTATTTATATAAGATATATAGCCATTTAGATGAAGGGTACTCAAATATTCATTTGCAAATCTGCTGTTCTCTAGAATGTTCAAATTCATATCTCCTACAATAATGACGTTTGTGTCCTTTTCCAAGTTATTTAGACACAACTCCAGACTATTAGTAAAAATGCTTATATTACGATTCGGTGAACGATATATGGATATTAATTTGTATTTTTTATTATCAACTTCAAACGAAATAGCTATAGAGTTTGCTTCGTCAATTGTTATATCCAAAATACCCGATTGAATACTTTCATCAATCAATAAATGTAACCCATCGCATTTGGAGTAGAGGCCCTTCTTTTGTATAACATTATATCCCGGCAAGGTAAAATTTAATTGTGAATCATCTGTTATCCATGTTTCAGTCAAGCAAATTATTTGGTATTTAATTTTGCTATTACTTACATAGTGTGTCAATTCGTCGAAATTTTTATTTAAACTTCTTATATTCAACTGAAGTATATTGAAAATAATATCATTTTTATCATTCATGTGTAGCTGAGGCTCAAAGCTAAAAAAATCATCCACTTCAACTGTATTGTAGTAGCCAATTGAGCCCTCAAAATCCTGAAAATTTAGCATTAAAAGAAAACAGTGAACTAATTACAAAAAAAAAAAAAAAAAAGGCGGGAAATAGTAGTAGAACTAATATCACGACAAAAAAAAACAAATTCAAAGTTCCACTTAACAGCTCCATCCAATAATTTTGGTATATAAAATGGATTAATTGTTCAACAGTGGCACAGAAAAACATTTCACATAAAGCAATGGGAGCGAGTCAAATGCAAACGCATATACTCACAGAAACAAAATTTCACACGAACGTAATAATTCAAATAATTCATTATTTAAATAAATAATAAAAGAACTATATTGAGCATATACATTGTATAATCCAAGAAATAAATTCATAAAAAAAAAGGATATTGGCCACTCAAAGGAACGGTGATTCAACACCCATAATCACATTAATGCAAAATGTAAGAAAAAATTAATTACTTTTTTTAAATTAATTTTAAATACCGTACCTATCTAAGAATCACTAATTTTCATTTATGCCAGCCAAATACATAAAAACTTTAAGATAGAGCAATAATACAAATAAAAACTTTACTAATACTATTTTTACTAAAGATGTTAAAAAAAAATACGTATTTCACAAAACCATTCTAATTTTCATTTATGCCAGCCAAATACATAAAAACTTTAAGATAGAGCAATAATACAAATAAAAACTTTACTAATACTATTTTTACTAAAGATGTTAAAAAAAAATACGTATTTCACAAAACCATTCCAATGAGTAGGCCTTTAAATTAGTACCTTCGCACCTCTGTGCACATTCATATAGCTCTACATTTATACTATAAAATCGTTCCATTTACAGAGCGAGAAAACAAAAAGAAAAAATTTCATATACATTCTTCAGTAGATAGTAATTTAGTCTGATTAAAAAATGTTTAATTGATCCATGTGTACTATTCTCAATACTGGCGAGTCCACTGTCTTCCTAATCAACACCTTGCCCTCTTTTATCCAGACAAAAGCAATTTTGTTATCCTTCTTTAGTATTCTCGCTGCACCCAATATTGATTTATTTAAAGTTGTTAAGTGTTCATTTATATAAATACTAACATCTGGAAGACTCGCTCGCAGTGCCGATGACCGCAATGTTTGCTTTTTCTTCGCCGCTATGAGCCAGTTGAGTTTAGTTTGTCTGGATATAAATTTGCATATTATTGGATTTGTAGATTGTTTCCTACTTGGGACCCTGTGTGCAATAGATATCTCACTGCGATCGAAAGGCAAGTCCAAGCCCCCAGCAATGTCTTTTAGAATCGTATAAATATCTTCGTTTTTAGATTCAGGGAAACCGATAATTTCAAGACTGTCTTTTCTGGTATACTGTTGTAATTCGTTTAGGTCTATTCTAAGTTGAATATTTTCAGATGCAAGGTTTTTATAGTTACCCTTGAGTTCATCATTCTCAGTCTTCAATTTAATCAAGTCTTTACCTATATCACCAACCGTAGTCAGTAATCCGCCCAACTGCGAACTAAAAACCTCAAATTTAGTATCCAAGACCTCCTTTAGTGAGTTCAGCATATCTTCCTTGAGAGATTGAATTCTTTCTTCAAATACTTCAAAACTTAAAAGATCATGAATATCAGTTTCTAATGATGACTCTGGGCTGCAGTTAATCACACAAGTATCACATTTCCACAAACCTTTACGTGCACCCAACTTTCGAAAGTTTTTATCTGTTTTAATTCGTGTACATGTAGGATGGAAAGAGTTTTTACATACCATACAGGCGATCTTACTAGAGGATAATTCCACGTTGCACACTTTACATAGATCCATCACGAAGAGGTTAATCAGCCAACTGGTAACCTTGCGAAAACAGCCAGAAACTTTCACAGTAAAAAAAAACGAGTGAATGCTTGAACCTCTAGCTAATTAGGTATAACTGGTTTACCGTAATAATTATTTATAATCAAAGACCAACTTGAAAGAGTTTGTTTACGCAGTGAAATGCTTTAATTTATATTAATAAACTGTGCTAAAACAATCATCCATCTATTAATGCCTTGACAGAATGGAGCCGGCAAGCGATAACGTCGGAGCTTATCTCATTACGAACCGAACTCACCGAGCATCTGATCGGAACTGATCAGAACTTTCAGAACTGATCAGAACTGATCGGAACTTTAAGTACTTATAACTGGTATCGGATCTAACCAGTAACAGTTCCAGTTGTCACAAAAAGTTCACACATGCGCTGTATTCCCTACTGTGTTACCAATGCTAATTAGCAATACTAATACTTTAAGTACTTATAACTGGTATCGGATCTAACCAGTAACAGTTGTCACAAAAAGTTCGCACATGCGCTGTATTCCCTACTGTGTTACCAATGCTAATTAGCAATACTAATACTTTAAGTACTTATAACTGGTATCGGATCTAACCAGTAACAGTTACAGTTGTCACAAAAAGTTCGCACATGCGCTGTATTCCCTACTGTGTTACCAATGCTAATTAGCAATACTAATACTTCAAGTACTTATAACTGGTATCGGATCTAATCAGTAACAGTTCCAGTTATCACAAACAGTCCGCGCATGCGCTGTATTCCCTACTAATTGGAGTTTTAACGGGTGGTGATAAAAGTAAAAAGCAGTTCGTCTGCAAACGACGTTTAGGCTTATAATTGCCTGTTTACTTCTACATAATCCACTGAATTTTGCTAAAATCTAAAAATAGATTTCAAATTCTAACCGAAATATACCTTTCACTGGAAGAATTATCTGCTATTTATATAATCATGAGTTTGACTAATTGTTTTTTTTTCTTTGAAAATGAAGCCCACGTAGGTCTGAGACCTGTGCGTGGGTAATGAGTTGGACCTACAGTTTTAGGTGGGTTCCGAACCACCGGCAAGTGATTTTACAGCAGAGAACAGTCTATTTTTTGCTGGGCAAGGAGGATATCTGACTGAACAAATACCTGCTACGGTCAACACTTTCCTTCATTGTACAAGGCTTGTGGGTTATATGTTTACTGCTTAAATGCTTTTTTGCTTTTTTTTTTGTAGTAGGGATCAACTAGAAGAGCTATTGAAATTTTATTTTTTATTATAAGAAAATTTTTAAAGTAATTTTATTTATTTTTTTAAACTACTTCTTACATTAAAAGATAAAAGTATACCTTAAAATTGTGATTTAGAATAAAATAAGACTGTTTTATTTTTCTGAGCTTATCCACCTCTTAAACGTGTTTGTTATAACCTAATTTTAAATGACAATTCATTTTATTTCATAGATGTATACAAATTTAAATAAATATTCCCAAATTTAGTAGTTTCATAAAATAATAATAAAAGTTCTGACCGAAAGTTTTTACCTCGGGCCACTCCCGTGTTTCGGAGGACACGTTAAGCTGTCGGTCCCGGCTGACTAAAAAACAGTCGTTAAGTCACGTCAGAGGCCCTGAACTTATTCAGGTGCGACCTGATAACTCTGACACCAGACCTGAGCCAGCCAGGTCACACGATATTATTAATATTATTATTATTATTATAAAAGTGATAGCCGCGAGCCGTAGCAGGTGTCTGTTCAATCAGATAGATAAGCTGCGTTCTCGTAGGTCCTGTTTGTAACGGTGACCGATTAGATTGGCCAGCAAAAACGACACTGTTCTCGGCTGTAATATCACTTGCGGGTGGTTTGGAACCCACCTAAAACTGTAGGTCCAATCACTATCATCCAATTCATTACCCACGCACAGGTCTCAGACCTATGTGGGCTTCATACTCCAAAAAAAACATATTTTTATGCTTTTCAAATAATAAACAAAAGATAAGACCATCATCTGCTGTAAAATATCACTTGCGGGTGGTTAGGAACCCACCTAAAACTGTAGGTCCAATCACTATCATCCAACTCATTACCCACGCACAAGTCTCAGAGCTATGTGGGCTTCATCCTCCAAAAAAAATATAAAATACAAATTTAAAATATTATTTGTTCACCATAAATATATAAAATAAAATAAATGTAAAACCATATTATGGTACCTCCAGCAAAAACATTTTCTCGTCCGCTGGCAAGCATCATTCAATTATAACTTTACACATAAAATATAAATTGAAATAAAATAAAAAACACAAAAATATAAAAAAAATATAAACACATAAAATATAAATAAAAATATTAAATAAAATATAATAAATTTAACCGTGATTATTTTTTCAGCTATTTATATAGAGGCCGACAGTAAACAATTACTAGTTATAAGGTACATAAAACCCAGGAAAACATAAAATAGTATACAGTACATTAGTGTTATTTTTTTCGTTGGATGAAGCCCACATAGGTCTAAAACTTGTGCATGGGTAATGAGTTGGATGATGGTGATTGATGAGTTGGACCAACAGTTTTAGGTGGGTTCCGAACCACAAGGAAGTGATTTTACAGCAGAGAACAGTGTCTTTACTGGCCAATCCAATCGGTCACCCTTACAAAGAGCGTCCAGGAGTTTCGTAGCTTATCTCTGATTGAACAGATACCTGCTACAGCACTCGGCTATCACTCGATATATTGATGTAAATTTATAAATGTTTGGAATAGAATAAATTGAAATTAACTGCTGTTTTTTTTATAATGTAACATAAAAACTTTTAATCGTTTTTTATGGAATAAAACATACTAAATTGACCTAATATTAAAGTTTAATTTAAAAGTTCACTTTCTGTATAACAAGGCTTATTCGACAATTTCAATCTTTAAAATGCATAGAGACTGACAAAAGATTAGGAAAGTTGTGAACTATAACCTTATTTTTTCTAGGTCAATTGTTTTATCAGTCAATTTAATGCACAGATTTGCAATTTTTATCAACTGCACGAGTTGGAAAATTTTTAGCTGTTGTCAGCAAAATTTCTCAACTGTTAACGTATGTAATGGCCTAAATAAGTTGTGCAACTTTTATGATTTGCCTGTAGTTATATGGGTGGGCTCACACTGAACAAGTGTGAGTTTTGTAGTTGGGAGTTGTACAACTTTAATGATTTGGCTGTAGTTATATGGGTGCGCTCACACCGAAAAAAATTGAGTTTCTAGTTGAGAGTTGTACAACTGTTATGATTTGGCTGTAGTTATATGGGTGGGCTCACACTGAACAAGTGAGTTTTTTAGTTGTGCAACTTTTATGATTTGGCTGTAGTTATATGGGTGCGCACACACTAGAAAAGGTTTGAGTTTGTAGTTGAGAGTTGTACAACTTTTATGATTTAGCTGTAGTTATATGGGTGCGCTCACACTGAACAAGTGAGTTTTTTAGTTGTACAACTTTTATGATTTACCTGTATTTATATGGGTGCGCTCACACTGAAAAAAAATTGAGTTTCTAGTTGAGAGTTGTACAACTTTTATGATTTGGCTGTAGTTATATGGGTGGGCTCACACTGAACAAGTGAGTTTTTTAGTTGTGCAACTTTTATGATTTGGCTGTAGTTATATGGGTGCGCACACACTAGAAAAGGTTTGAGTTTGTAGTTGAGAGTTGTACAACTTTTATGATTTAGCTGTAGTTATATGGGTGCGCTCACACTGAACAAGTGAGTTTTTTAGTTGTACAACTTTTATGATTTACCTGTATTTATATGGGTGCGCTCACACTGAAAAAAAATTGAGTTTCTAGTTGAGAGTTGTACAACTTTTATGATTTGGCTGTAGTTATATGGGTGGGCTCACACTGAACAAGTGAGTTTTTTAGTTGTGCAACTTTTATGATTTGGCTGTAGTTATATGGGTGCGCACACACTAGAAAAGGTTTGAGTTTGTAGTTGAGAGTTGTACAACTTTTATGATTTAGCTGTAGTTATATGGGTGCGCTCACACTGAACAAGTGAGTTTTTTAGTTGTACAACTTTTATGATTTACCTGTATTTATATGGGTGCGCTCACACTGAAAAAAAATTGAGTTTCTAGTTGAGAGTTGTACAACTTTTATGATTTGGCTGTAGTTATATGGGTGCGCTCACACTGAACAAGTGTGAGTTTTGTAGTTGGGAGTTGTACAACTTTAATGATTTGGCTGTAGTTATATGGGTGCGCTCACACTGAAAAAAATTGAGTTTCTAGTTGAGAGTTGTACAACTGTTATGATTTGGCTGTAGTTATATGGGTGCGCACACACTGAACAGGTGTGTTTTTTAGTTGTGCAACTTTTATGATTTAGCTGTACTTATATGGGTGCGCTCACACTGAACAAGTGAGTTGTACAACTTTTATGATTTAGCTGTATTTATATGGGTGCGCTCACACTGAAAAAATTGAGTTTCTAGTTGAGAGTTGTACAACTTTTATGATTTGGCTGTAGTTATATGGGTGCGCTCACACAGAAAAAATTGAGTTTCTAGTTGAGAGTTGTACAACTTTTATGATTTGGCTGTAGTTATATGGGTGCGCTCACACTGAAAAAATTGAGTTTCTAGTTGAGAGTTGTACAACTTTTATGATTTGGCTGTAGTTATATGGGTGTGCTCACACAGAAAAAATTGAGTTTCTAGTTGAGAGTTGTACAACTTTTATGATTTGGCTGTAGTTATATGGGTGCGCTCACACTGAAAAAAATTGAGTTTCTAGTTGAGAGTTGTGCAACTTTTATGATTTGGCTGTATTTATATGGGTGCGCTCACACTGAAAAAATTGAGTTTCTAGTTGAGATTTGTACAACTTTTATGATTTGGCTGTACTTATATGGGTGCGCTCACATTGAAAAAATTGAGTTTTTAATTGAGAGTTGTGCAACTTTTATGATTTGGCTGTAGTTATATGGGTGCGCTCACACTGAAAAAATTGAGTTTCTAGTTGAGAGTTGTACAACTTTTATGATTTGGCTGTAGTTATATGGGTGCGCTCACACAGAAAAAATTGAGTTTCTAGTTGAGAGTTGTACAACTTTTATGATTTGGCTGTAGTTATATGGGTGCGCTCACACTGAAAAAATTGAGTTTCTAGTTGAGAGTTGTACAACTTTTATGATTTGGCTGTAGTTATATGGGTGCGCTCACACTGAAAAAATTGAGTTTCTAGTTGAGAGTTGTACAACTTTTATGATTTGGCTGTAGTTATATGGGTGCGCTCACACAGAAAAAATTGAGTTTCTAGTTGAGAGTTGTACAACTTTTATGATTTGGCTGTAGTTATATGGGTGCGCTCACACAGAAAAAATTGAGTTTCTAGTTGAGAGTTGTACAACTTTTATGATTTGGCTGTAGTTATATGGGTGCGCTCACACTGAAAAAATTGAGTTTCTAGTTGAGAGTTGTACAACTTTTATGATTTGGCTGTAGTTATATGGGTGCGCTCACACAGAAAAAATTGAGTTTCTAGTTGAGAGTTGTACAACTTTTATGATTTGGCTGTAGTTATATGGGTGCGCTCACACTGAAAAAAATTGAGTTTCTAGTTGAGAGTTGTGCAACTTTTATGATTTGGCTGTATTTATATGGGTGCGCTCACACTGAAAAAATTGAGTTTCTAGTTGAGATTTGTACAACTTTTATGATTTGGCTGTACTTATATGGGTGCGCTCACATTGAAAAAATTGAGTTTTTAATTGAGAGTTGTGCAACTTTTATGATTTGGCTGTAGTTATATGGGTGCGCTCACACTGAAAAAATTGAGTTTCTAGTTTAGAGTTGTACAACTGTTATGATTTGGCTGTAGTTATATGGGTGCGCTCACACTGAAAAAATTGAGTTTCTAGTTGAGAGTTGTACAACTTTTATGATTTGGCTGTAGTTATATGGGTGCGCTCACACTGAAAAAAATTGAGTTTCTAGTTGAGAGTTGTGCAACTTTTATGATTTGGCTGTAGTTATATGGGTGCGCTCACACTGAAAAAAATTGAGTTTCTAGTTGAGAGTTGTACAACTTTTATGATTTGGCTGTATTTATATGGGTGCGCTCACACTGAAAAAATTGAGTTTCTAGTTGAGAGTTGTACAACATTTATGATTTGGCTGTAGTTATATGGGTGCGCTCACACTGAAAAAAATTGAGTTTCTAGTTGAGAGTTGTGCAACTTTAATGATTTGGCTGTATTTATATGGGTGCGCTCACACAGAAAAAATTGAGTTTCTAGTTGAGAGTTGTACAACTTTTATGATTTGGCTGTAGTTATATGGGTGCGCTCACACTGAAAAAATTGAGTTTCTAGTTGAGAGTTGTACAACTTTTATGATTTGGCTGTAGTTATATGGGTGCGCTCACACAGAAAAAATTGAGTTTCTAGTTGAGAGTTGTACAACTTTTATGATTTGGCTGTAGTTATATGGGTGCGCTCACACTGAAAAAAATTGAGTTTCTAGTTGAGAGTTGTGCAACTTTTATGATTTGGCTGTAGTTATATGGGTGCGCTCACACAGAAAAAATTGAGTTTCTAGTTGAGAGTTGTACAACTTTTATGATTTGGCTGTAGTTATATGGGTGCGCTCACACTGAAAAAATTGAGTTTCTAGTTGAGATTTGTACAACTTTTATGATTTGGCTGTAGTTATATGGGTGCGCTCACACTGAAAAATTGAGTTTCTAGTTTAGAGTTGTACAACTTTTATGATTTGGCTGTATTTATATGGGTGCGCTCACACTGAAAAAATTGAGTTTCTAGTTGAGAGTTGTACAACTTTTATGATTTGGCTGTAGTTATATGGGTGCGCTCACACTGAAAAATTGAGTTTCTAGTTGTGCAACTTTTATGATTTACCTGTATTTATATGGGTGCGCTCACACTGAACAAGTGAGTTTTTAGTTGTGCAACTTTTATGATTTACCTGTAGTTATATGGGTGCGCTCACACTGAAAAAAATTGAGTTTCTAGTTGAGAGTTGTGCAACTTTTATGATTTGGCTGTATTTATATGGGTGCGCTCACACTGAAAAAATTGAGTTTCTAGTTGAGATTTGTACAACTTTTATGATTTGGCTGTAGTTATATGGGTGCGCTCACACTGAAAAAATTGAGTTTCTAGTTGAGAGTTGTACAACTGTTATGATTTGGCTGTAGTTATATGGGTGCGCTCACACTGAAAAAAATTGAGTTTCTAGTTGAGAGTTGTACAACTTTTATGATTTGGCTGTAGTTATATGGGTGCGCACACACTGAACAGGTGTGTTTTTTAGTTGTACAACTTTTATGATTTGGCTGTAGTTATATGGGTGCGCTCACACTGAAAAATTGAGTTTCTAGTTTAGAGTTGTACAACTTTTATGATTTGGCTGTATTTATATGGGTGCGCTCACACTGAAAAAATTGAGTTTCTAGTTGAGAGTTGTACAACTTTTATGATTTGGCTGTAGTTATATGGGTGCGCTCACACTGAAAAATTGAGTTTCTAGTTGTGCAACTTTTATGATTTACCTGTATTTATATGGGTGCGCTCACACTGAACAAGTGAGTTTTTAGTTGTGCAACTTTTATGATTTACCTGTAGTTATATGGGTGCGCTCACACTGAAAAAAATTGAGTTTCTAGTTGAGAGTTGTACAACTTTTATGATTTGGCTGTTGTTATATGGGTGCGCTCACACTGAAAAAAATTGAGTTTCTAGTTGAGAGTTGTGCAACTTTTATGATTTGGCTGTATTTATATGGGTGCGCTCACACTGAAAAAAATTGAGTTTCTAGTTGAGAGTTGTGCAACTTTTATGATTTGGCTGTATTTATATGGGTGCGCTCACACTGAAAAAATTGAGTTTCTAGTTGAGAGTTGTACAACTTTTATGATTTGGCTGTAGTTATATGGGTGCGCTCACACTGAAAAATTGAGTTTCTAGTTGTGCAACTTTTATGATTTACCTGTATTTATATGGGTGCGCTCACACTGAACAAGTGAGTTTTTAGTTGTGCAACTTTTAAGATTTACCTGTAGTTATATGGGTGCGCTCACACTGAAAAAAATTGAGTTTCTAGTTGAGAGTTGTACAACTTTTATGATTTACCTGTAGTTATATGGGTGCGCTCACACTGAAAAAAATTGAGTTTCTAGTTGAGAGTTGTGCAACTTTTATGATTTGGCTGTATTTATATGGGTGCGCTCACACTGAAAAAATTGAGTTTCTAGTTGAGAGTTGTACAACTTTTATGATTTGGCTGTAGTTATATGGGTGCACTCACACTGAAAAAAATTGAGTTTCTAGTTGAGAGTTGTGCAACTTTTATGATTTGGCTGTATTTATATGGGTGCGCTCACACTGAAAAAATTGAGTTTCTAGTTGAGAGTTGTACAACTTTTATGATTTGGCTGTAGTTATATGGGTGCGCTCACACTGAAAAAAATTGAGTTTCTAGTTGAGAGTTGTACAACTGTTATGATTTGGCTGTAGTTATATGGGTGCGCTCACACTGAAAAAATTGAGTTTCTAGTTGAGAGTTGTAACACTTTTATGATTTTGCTGTATTTATATGGGTGCGCTCACACAGAAAAAAATTGAGTTTCTAGTTGAGAGTTGTACAACTTTTATGATTTGGCTGTAGTTATATGGGTGCGCTCACACTGAAAAAAATTGAGTTTCTAGTTGAGAGTTGTACAACTGTTATGATTTGGCTGTAGTTATATGGGTGCGCTCACACTGAAAAAATTGAGTTTCTAGTTGAGAGTTGTACAACTTTTATGATTTTGCTGTATTTATATGGGTGCGCTCACACAGAAAAAAATTGAGTTTCTAGTTGAGAGTTGTACAACTTTTATGATTTGGCTGTAGTTATATGGGTGCGCTCACACTGAAAAAATTGAGTTTCTAGTTGAGAGTTGTACAACTTTTATGATTTTGCTGTATTTATATGGGTGCGCTCACACAGAAAAAAATTGAGTTTCTAGTTGAGAGTTGTACAACTTTTATGATTTGGCTGTAGTTATATGGGTGCGCTCACACTGAAAAATTGAGTTTCTAGTTTAGAGTTGTACAACTTTTATGATTTGGCTGTAGTTATATGGGTGCGCTCACACTAAATAAGTGAGTTTCTAGTTGTGCAACTTTTATGATTTACCTGTATTTATATGGGTGCGCTCACACTGAACAAGTGAGTTTTTAGTTGTGCAACTTTTATGATTTACCTGTAGTTATATGGGTGCGCTCACACAGAAAAAATTGAGTTTCTAGTTGAGAGTTGTACAACTTTTATGATTTGGCTGTAGTTATATGGGTGCGCTCACACTGAAAAAAATTGAGTTTCTAGTTGAGAGTTGTGCAACTTTTATGATTTGGCTGTATTTATATGGGTGCGCTCACACAGAAAAAAATTGAGTTTCTAGTTGAGAGTTGTACAACTTTTATGATTTGGCTGTAGTTATATGGGTGCGCTCACACTGAAAAAAATTGAGTTTCTAGTTGAGAGTTGTACAACTGTTATGATTTGGCTGTAGTTATATGGGTGCGCTCACACTGAAAAAATTGAGTTTCTAGTTGAGAGTTGTACAACTTTTATGATTTTGCTGTATTTATATGGGTGCGCTCACACAGAAAAAAATTGAGTTTCTAGTTGAGAGTTGTACAACTTTTATGATTTGGCTGTAGTTATATGGGTGCGCTCACACTGAAAAATTGAGTTTCTAGTTTAGAGTTGTACAACTTTTATGATTTGGCTGTAGTTATATGGGTGCGCTCACACTAAATAAGTGAGTTTCTAGTTGTGCAACTTTTATGATTTACCTGTATTTATATGGGTGCGCTCACACTGAACAAGTGAGTTTTTAGTTGTGCAACTTTTATGATTTACCTGTAGTTATATGGGTGCGCTCACACTGAAAAAAATTGAGTTTCTAGTTGAGAGTTGTGCAACTTTTATGATTTGGCTGTATTTATATGGGTGCGCTCACACTGAAAAAATTGAGTTTCTAGTTGAGAGTTGTGCAACTTTTATGATTTGGCTGTATTTATATGGGTGCGCTCACACTGAAAAAAATTGAGTTTCTAGTTGAGAGTTGTGCAACTTTTATGATTTGGCTGTATTTATATGGGTGCGCTCACACTGAAAAAATTGAGTTTCTAGTTGAGAGTTGTACAACTTTTATGATTTTGCTGTATTTATATGGGTGCGCTCACACAGAAAAAAATTGAGTTTCTAGTTGAGAGTTGTACAACTTTTATGATTTGGCTGTAGTTATATGGGTGCGCTCACACTGAAAAAAATTGAGTTTCTAGTTGAGAGTTGTACAACTGTTATGATTTGGCTGTAGTTATATGGGTGCGCTCACACTGAAAAAATTGAGTTTCTAGTTGAGAGTTGTACAACTTTTATGATTTTGCTGTATTTATATGGGTGCGCTCACACAGAAAAAAATTGAGTTTCTAGTTGAGAGTTGTACAACTTTTATGATTTGGCTGTAGTTATATGGGTGCGCTCACACTGAAAAATTGAGTTTCTAGTTGTGCAACTTTTATGATTTACCTGTATTTATATGGGTGCGCTCACACTGAACAAGTGAGTTTTTAGTTGTGCAACTTTTATGATTTACCTGTAGTTATATGGGTGCGCTCACACTGAAAAAAATTGAGTTTCTAGTTGAGAGTTGTACAACTTTTATGATTTGGCTGTAGTTATATGGGTGCGCTCACACTGAAAAAAATTGAGTTTCTAGTTGAGAGTTGTGCAACTTTTATGATTTGGCTGTATTTATATGGGTGCGCTCACACTGAAAAAATTGAGTTTCTAGTTGAGAGTTGTACAACTTTTATGATTTTGCTGTATTTATATGGGTGCGCTCACACAGAAAAAAATTGAGTTTCTAGTTGAGAGTTGTACAACTTTTATGATTTGGCTGTAGTTATATGGGTGCGCTCACACTGAAAAAAATTGAGTTTCTAGTTGAGAGTTGTACAACTGTTATGATTTGGCTGTAGTTATATGGGTGCGCTCACACTGAAAAAATTGAGTTTCTAGTTGAGAGTTGTACAACTTTTATGATTTTGCTGTATTTATATGGGTGCGCTCACACAGAAAAAAATTGAGTTTCTAGTTGAGAGTTGTACAACTTTTATGATTTGGCTGTAGTTATATGGGTGCGCTCACACTGAAAAATTGAGTTTCTAGTTGAGAGTTGTACAACTTTTATGATTTGGCTGTAGTTATATGGGTGCGCTCACACTGAAAAATTGAGTTTCTAGTTGAGAGTTGTACAACTTTTATGATTTGGCTGTAGTTATATGGGTGCGCTCACACTGAAAAAATTGAGTTTCTAGTTGAGAGTTGTACAACTTTTATGATTTGGCTGTAGTTATATGGGTGCGCTCACACTAAATAAGTGAGTTTCTAGTTGTGCAACTTTTATGATTTACCTGTATTTATATGGGTGCGCTCACACTGAACAAGTGAGTTTTTAGTTGTGCAACTTTTATGATTTACCTGTAGTTATATGGGTGCGCTCACACTGAAAAAAATTGAGTTTCTAGTTGAGAGTTGTGCAACTTTTATGATTTGGCTGTATTTATATGTGTGCGCTCACACTGAAAAAATTGAGTTTCTAGTTGAGAGTTGTACAACTTTTATGATTTTGCTGTATTTATGTGGGTGCGCTCACACAGAAAAATATTGAGTTTCTAGTTGAGAGTTGTGCAACTTTTATGATTTGGCTGTATTTATATGGGTGCGCTCACACTGAAAAAATTGAGTTTCTAGTTGAGAGTTGTACAACTTTTATGATTTTGCTGTATTTATATGGGTGCGCTCACACAGAAAAAAATTGAGTTTCTAGTTGAGAGTTGTACAACTTTTATGATTTGGCTGTAGTTATATGGGTGCGCTCACACTGAAAAAAATTGAGTTTCTAGTTGAGAGTTGTACAACTGTTATGATTTGGCTGTAGTTATATGGGTGCGCTCACACTGAAAAAATTGAGTTTCTAGTTGAGAGTTGTACAACTGTTATGATTTGGCTGTAGTTATATGGGTGCGCTCACACTGAACAAGTGTGAGTTTTGTAGTTGGGGAGTTGTACAACTTTTATGATTTGGCTGTAGTTATATGGGTGCGCTCACACTGAACAAGTGAGTTTTTTAGTTGTACAACTTTTATGATTTACCTGTATTTATATGGGTGCGCTCACACTGAACAAGTGAGTTTTTAGTTGTGCAACTTTTATGATTTACCTGTAGTTATATGGGTGCGCTCACACTGAAAAAATTGAGTTTCTAGTTGAGAGTTGTACAACTTTAATGATTTGGCTGTAGTTATATGGGTGCGCTCACACTGAAAAAATTGAGTTTCTAGTTGAGAGTTGTACAACTGTTATGATTTGGCTGTAGTTATATGGGTGCGCACACACTGAAAAAATTGAGTTTCTAGTTGAGAGTTGTACAACTTTAATGATTTGGCTGTAGTTATATGGGTGCGCTCACACTGAAAAAATTGAGTTTCTAGTTGAGAGTTGTACAACTTTAATGATTTGGCTGTAGTTATATGGGTGCGCTCACACTGAAAAAATTGAGTTTCTAGTTGAGAGTTGTACAACTGTTATGATTTGGCTGTAGTTATATGGGTGCGCTCACACTGAAAAAATTGAGTTTCTAGTTGAGAGTTGTACAACTGTTATGATTTGGCTGTAGTTATATGGGTGCGCACACACTGAACAGGTGTGTTTTTTAGTTGTGCAACTTTTATGATTTAGCTGTACTTATATGGGTGCGCTCACACTGAACAAGTGAGTTGTACAACTTTTATGATTTAGCTGTATTTATGTGGGTGCGCTCACACTGAAAAAATTGAGTTTCTAGTTGAGAGTTGTACAACTTTTATGATTTGGCTGTAGTTATATGGGTGCGCTCACACAGAAAAAATTGAGTTTCTAGTTGAGAGTTGTGCAACTTTTATGATTTGGCTGTAGTTATATGGGTGCGCTCACACTGAACAAGTGAGTTTTTTAGTTGTACAACTTTTATGATTTGGCTGTAGTTATATGGATGCGCACACACTAGAAAAGGTTTGAGTTTGTAGTTGAGAGTTGTACAACTTTTATGATTTGGCTGTAGTTATATGGGTGCGCTCACACAGAAAAAATTGAGTTTCTAGTTGAGAGTTGTACAACTGTTATGATTTGGCTGTAGTTATATGGGTGCGCTCACACTGAAAAAATTGAGTTTTTTAGTTGTACAACTTTTATGATTTGGCTGTAGTTATATGGATGCGCACACACTAGAAAAGGTTTGAGTTTGTAGTTGAGAGTTGTACAACTTTTATGATTTACCTGTATTTATATGGGTGCGCTCACACTGAACAAGTGAGTTTTTAGTTGTGCAACTTTTATGATTTACCTGTAGTTATATGGGTGCGCTCACACTGAAAAAATTGAGTTTCTAGTTGAGAGTTGTACAACTTTTATGATTTGGCTGTAGTTATATGGGTGCGCTCACACTGAAAAAAATTGAGTTTCTAGTTGAGAGTTGTACAACTTTTATGATTTGGCTGTAGTTATATGGGTGCGCTCACACTGAAAAAATTGAGTTTCTAGTTGCGAGTTGTACAACTTTTATGATTTGGCTGTATTTATATGGGTGCGCTCACACAGAAAAAATTGAGTTTCTAGTTGAGAGTTGTACAACTTTTATGATTTGGCTGTAGTTATATGGGTGCGCTCACACTGAAAAAATTGAGTTTCTAGTTGAGAGTTGTACAACTTTTATGATTTAGCTGTATTTATATGGGTGCGCTCACACTGAAAAAATTGAGTTTCTAGTTGAGAGTTGTACAACTTTTATGATTTGGCTGTAGTTATATGGGTGCGCTCACACTGAAAAAATTGAGTTTCTAGTTGAGAGTTGTACAACTGTTATGATTTGGCTGTAGTTATATGGGTGCGCTCACACTGAAAAAATTGAGTTTCTAGTTGAGAGTTGTGCAACTTTTATGATTTGGCTGTATTTATATGGGTGCGCTCACACTGAAAAAATTGAGTTTCTAGTTGAGAGTTGTACAACTTTTATGATTTGGCTGTAGTTATATGGGTGCGCTCACACTGAAAAAATTGAGTTTCTAGTTGAGAGTTGTGCAACTTTTATGATTTGGCTGTATTTATATGGGTGCGCTCACACTGAAAAAATTGAGTTTCTAGTTGAGAGTTGTACAACTGTTATGATTTGGCTGTAGTTATATGGGTGCGCTCACACTGAAAAAATTGAGTTTCTAGTTGAGAGTTGTACAACTTTTATGATTTAGCTGTATTTATATGGGTGCGCTCACACTGAAAAAATTGAGTTTCTAGTTGAGAGTTGTACAACTGTTATGATTTGGCTGTAGTTATATGGGTGCGCTCACACTGAAAAAATTGAGTTTCTAGTTGAGAGTTGTACAACTTTTATGATTTAGCTGTATTTATATGGGTGCGCTCACACTGAAAAAATTGAGTTTCTAGTTGAGAGTTGTACAACTGTTATGATTTGGCTGTAGTTATATGGGTGCGCTCACACTGAAAAAATTGAGTTTCTAGTTGAGAGTTGTACAACTTTTATGATTTAGCTGTATTTATATGGGTGCGCTCACACTGAAAAAATTGAGTTTCTAGTTGAGAGTTGTACAACTGTTATGATTTGGCTGTAGTTATATGGGTGCGCTCACACTGAAAAAATTGAGTTTCTAGTTGAGAGTTGTACAACTGTTATGATTTGGCTGTAGTTATATGGGTGCGCTCACACTGAAAAAATTGAGTTTCTAGTTGAGAGTTGTACAACTGTTATGATTTGGCTGTAGTTATATGGGTGCGCTCACACTGAAAAAATTGAGTTTCTAGTTGAGAGTTGTACAACTGTTATGATTTGGCTGTAGTTATATGGGTGCGCTCACACTGAAAAAATTGAGTTTCTAGTTGAGAGTTGTGCAACTTTTATGATTTGGCTGTATTTATATGGGTGCGCTCACACTGAAAAAATTGAGTTTCTAGTTGAGAGTTGTACAACTTTTATGATTTGGCTGTAGTTATATGGGTGCGCTCACACTGAAAAAATTGAGTTTCTAGTTGAGAGTTGTACAACTTTTATGATTTAGCTGTATTTATATGGGTGCGCTCACACTGAAAAAATTGAGTTTCTAGTTGAGAGTTGTACAACTGTTATGATTTGGCTGTAGTTATATGGGTGCGCTCACACTGAAAAAATTGAGTTTCTAGTTGAGAGTTGTACAACTGTTATGATTTGGCTGTAGTTATATGGGTGCGCTCACACTGAACAAGTGTGAGTTTTGTAGTTGGGAGTTGTACAACTGTTATGATTTGGCTGTAGTTATATGGGTGCGCTCACACTGAAAAAATTGAGTTTCTAGTTGAGATTTGTACAACTTTTATGATTTGGCTGTAGTTATATGGGTGCGCTCACACTGAACAAGTGAGTTGTACAACTTTTATGATTTAGCTGTATTTATATGGGTGCGCTCACACTGAAAAAAATTGAGTTTCTAGTTGAGAGTTGTACAACTTTTATGATTTGGCTGTAGTTATATGGGTGCGCTCACACTGAAAAAATTGAGTTTCTAGTTGAGATTTGTACAACTTTTATGATTTAGCTGTAGTTATATGGGTGCGCTCACACTAAATAAGTGAGTTTCTAGTTGTGCAACTTTTATGATTTACCTGTATTTATATGGGTGCGCTCACACTGAACAAGTGAGTTTTTAGTTGTGCAACTTTTATGATTTACCTGTAGTTATATGGGTGCGCTCACACTGAAAAAAATTGAGTTTCTAGTTGAGAGTTGTGCAACTTTTATGATTTGGCTGTATTTATATGGGTGCGCTCACACTGAAAAAATTGAGTTTCTAGTTGAGAGTTGTACAACTGTTATGATTTGGCTGTAGTTATATGGGTGCGCTCACACTAAATAAGTGAGTTTCTAGTTGTGCAACTTTTATGATTTACCTGTATTTATATGGGTGCGCTCACACTGAACAAGTGAGTTTTTAGTTGTGCAACTTTTATGATTTACCTGTAGTTATATGGGTGCGCTCACACTGAAAAAAATTGAGTTTCTAGTTGAGAGTTGTGCAACTTTTATGATTTGGCTGTATTTATATGGGTGCGCTCACACTGAAAAAATTGAGTTTCTAGTTGAGAGTTGTACAACTGTTATGATTTGGCTGTAGTTATATGGGTGCGCTCACACAGAAAAAATTGAGTTTCTAGTTGTGCAACTTTTATGATTTACCTGTATTTATATGGGTGCGCTCACACTGAACAAGTGAGTTTTTAGTTGTGCAACTTTTATGATTTACCTGTAGTTATATGGGTGCGCTCACACTGAAAAAAATTGAGTTTCTAGTTGAGAGTTGTGCAACTTTTATGATTTGGCTGTATTTATATGGGTGCGCTCACACTGAAAAAATTGAGTTTCTAGTTCGGAGTTGTACAACTGTTATGATTTGGCTGTAGTTATATGGGTGCGCTCACACTGAACAAGTGAGTTGTACAACTTTTATGATTTAGCTGTATTTATATGGGTGCGCTCACACTGAACAAGTGAGTTGTACAACTTTTATGATTTGGCTGTAGTTATATGGGTGCGCTCACACTGAAAAAAATTGAGTTTCTAGTTGAGAGTTGTACAACTGTTATGATTTGGCTGTAGTTATATGGGTGCGCTCACACTAAATAAGTGAGTTTCTAGTTGTGCAACTTTTATGATTTACCTGTATTTATATGGGTGCGCTCACACTGAACAAGTGAGTTTTTAGTTGTGCAACTTTTATGATTTACCTGTAGTTATATGGGTGCGCTCACACTGAAAAAAATTGAGTTTCTAGTTGAGAGTTGTGCAACTTTTATGATTTGGCTGTATTTATATGGGTGCGCTCACACTGAAAAAATTGAGTTTCTAGTTGAGAGTTGTACAACTGTTATGATTTGGCTGTAGTTATATGGGTGCGCTCACACTAAATAAGTGAGTTTCTAGTTGTGCAACTTTTATGATTTACCTGTATTTATATGGGTGCGCTCACACTGAACAAGTGAGTTTTTAGTTGTGCAACTTTTATGATTTACCTGTAGTTATATGGGTGCGCTCACACTGAAAAAAATTGAGTTTCTAGTTGAGAGTTGTGCAACTTTTATGATTTGGCTGTATTTATATGGGTGCGCTCACACTGAAAAAATTGAGTTTCTAGTTCGGAGTTGTACAACTGTTATGATTTGGCTGTAGTTATATGGGTGCGCTCACACTGAAAAAATTGAGTTTCTAGTTGAGAGTTGTACAACTTTTATGATTTGGCTGTAGTTATATGGGTGCGCTCACACTGAACAAGTGAGTTGTACAACTTTTATGATTTAGCTGTATTTATATGGGTGCGCTCACACTGAACAAGTGAGTTGTACAACTTTTATGATTTGGCTGTAGTTATATGGGTGCGCTCACACTGAAAAAATTGAGTTTCTAGTTGAGAGTTGTACAACTGTTATGATTTGGCTGTAGTTATATGGGTGCGCTCACACTAAATAAGTGAGTTTCTAGTTGTGCAACTTTTATGATTTACCTGTATTTATATGGGTGCGCTCACACTGAACAAGTGAGTTTTTAGTTGTGCAACTTTTATGATTTACCTGTAGTTATATGGGTGCGCTCACACTGAAAAAAATTGAGTTTCTAGTTGAGAGTTGTGCAACTTTTATGATTTGGCTGTATTTATATGGGTGCGCTCACACTGAAAAAATTGAGTTTCTAGTTCGGAGTTGTACAACTGTTATGATTTGGCTGTAGTTATATGGGTGCGCTCACACTGAACAAGTGTGAGTTTTGTAGTTGGGAGTTGTACAACTTTAATGATTTGGCTGTAGTTATATGGGTGCGCTCACACTGAAAGAAATTGAGTTTTAGTTGAGAGTTGTACAACTTTTATGATTTGGCTGTAGTTATATGGGTGCGCTCACACTGAAAAAATTGAGTTTCTAGTTGAGAGTTGTGCAACTTTTATGATTTGGCTGTATTTATATGGGTGCGCTCACACTGAAAAAATTGAGTTTCTAGTTCGGAGTTGTACAACTGTTATGATTTGGCTGTAGTTATATGGGTGCGCTCACACTGAACAAGTGAGTTGTACAACTTTTATGATTTAGCTGTATTTATATGGGTGCGCTCACACTGAAAAAATTGAGTTTCTAGTTGAGAGTTGTGCAACTGTTATGATTTGGCTGTAGTTATATGGGTGCGCACACACTGAACAGGTGTGTTTTTTAGTTGTGCAACTTTTATGATTTGCATGTAGTTATATGGGTGCGCACACACTGAACAGGTGTGTTTTTTAGTTGTACAACTTTTATGATTTGGCTGTAGTTATATGGGTGCGATCACACTGAAAAAATCGATTTTCTAGTTGATTAGTTGGATGACAGAGTTGTGCAACCTCTATGATTTGAATGTAGTTATATGGGTGCGCCCACACTGAACCTGAGTTTTTAGTTGATTAGAAGGTTGATTGGTGTATGCACCTGCCTCTCTAGCAGCAGATGTGTTATTCAATAAATTAGTACAATCAACTGTGTTGTAATACATATGATATGATTCATCATTAATTACTGTCTTTTCATAAACAACTCATTGTTATGCTTCTCTAAGCTCACACTCATTGCAGTCTCAGTGTTTACTCTTTTTTCTTCCACCTCTTCTTTTTCTTGTTACATCACAGTGGCAGATGTACAATAAAAAAGTAGGTCACTGTATAATTACTATTTTTTTTTTTTTTTTTGAGGATAAAGCCCACATAGGTCTGAGACCTGTGCGTGGGTAATGAGTTGGATGATGGTGATTGATGAGTTCAATATTCAATATTATTATCATAGTATTGTAACATTTGATTATGCATAATTCTGTCTTTATTAATTTTTAGTAAATTCTTTTTCATATCCATAGGGAAGTGATAGCCGCGAGCCGTAGCAGGTATCTGTTCAATCAGATAGAGATAAGCTGCGTTCTCGTAGGTCCTGTTCGTAACGGTGACCGATTAGATTGGCCAGCAAAACGACACTGTTCTCTGCTGTAAAATCACTTGCGGGTGGTTTGGAACCCACCTAAAACTGTAGGTCCAATCACCATCATCCAACTCATTGCCCACGCACAGGTCTCAGACCTATGTGGGTTTCATCCTCCAAAAAAATAAATTATACACATAATAAAACTGTTTGAATGAAATCTGACCCATCAATCAAAATATTTTTATAAGTTTATAATTCCTACATACGGTATATTTATATTATTATATAGTAAAACTTGTTTTGAGGTATTTTTTTATCATTATTTGTGTCATGCTTGATGATTAAGTGTATCTATTTTCTTCAAATGTAAGCTGGCTTAATTTTGTGTCCAAGAAGTATAAATCTGGGGCAACATCCACTAACTCCCTATACAAATAACATTTTTTTAAATAATTATAAAGCCCCATTTTAGGTTAAATTTGACATGAACATGTATTGAAAGAGGAAGTTAGTTAAGAACAACACGAATATTTTAATAAACCATATCTGTTTCATGAACGATTTATTTAAGATATACAAATAACCCTATACAAATAACATTTTTTTAAATAATTATAAAGCCCCATTTTAGGTTAAATTTGACATGAACATGTATTGAAAGAGGAAGTTATTCAAGAACAACACGAATATTTTAATAAACCATATCTGTTTCATGAACGATTTATTTAAGAAATAAATTGCAAACTTTTTATCAATTTTATCGCATTTTTTGGGTTTAGTTTAATGATAAGATGTAATTATGTAAAATATGTAATGTGTGTGTAATATGTATGTTAATTATGTAAAATATGTATAGTCTAATGATAATATGTAAATTATAGCAAACACAGATTATTTCAATTTAAAATTTTCATCTCCAATTCAGATGAACCCCTTCTTTTTCGTTTATGATACAAGTATAATTAATATTCATTGGATAAAAATAGAATATTCTCATTTTAAACCAGGGTTTTAATCAAAATTACGCGTTTCCCCAAACAATATGGAACCAAAAATCTATTAGAACGTCATATTTTTTGAAAATAATAAGTTATCTCGATTTGAGAGCAGGAGAATACTTGTCTGGAAATTTATAAGAAGTATGGTGTTTATCTTGATTGTACTGTAGTGTTATAGATAAAATATTTTTGTTTAAATTAAAGTAATTCGGGTAGTTTAAGAGATGAATTAATAAATGTGGTGATCAAAATGTTTGGCAGCACGCATTGCGTCATTTAATTCGAAGTTAGTGTAGTAGAGTTGTCAATTAAGTGTGACACGTAGTCAGAAACCTAGCCTAAATTATTACAAGTTCAATGACACAAAAATATTACAAAACAATAAACAGGGCATCGTTTGTGTTGTAGTTAGATTAGTTCTAGACAGAAAAATGAAATTAAATAATGTTTTCATTAATAATTATCAGAGGTCACAAGCATCAACTCCTGTAAAGCCACTTTCTAGCCCTATCTACGTGTCAACATGGGTCTGTGATCTCTTTCAGCCAGACGTTCTACTATTAGAAATATGTAACTGGTACTCACAAAATTATGATCCGAAAAAGCCGTCCAAGTGAAACCTCCTTCAAATAATATCCAGTTTGATTGATTGCGTATTCCTGGAAATGAAATCAACAGATTTTAATCTGAAATACGGTTTAATTTAAAGTGAGAAACCGAATAATTGCGATCCACTACTCACCTACTAGCGCAAGGTAGTGGTAGACACACGTAATGAATGAGAAGATCTCTAGAAGCAGCCATGTTTGCCAATACTCTTCATAGGCAGCGCTAGTATCGCCTTCCATTGGAGCCTAGAGTGGCCAGTGCATTGGAATGATAAAATTTATAAATTTGAATATTAATAATAACTTCCATTATAAAATAATTTGAAAATATCAATAGTAGGAAAATACTTTACCTTTCTTTGTAGATTGTAGTGGCGAAGGTGATATTGTGGAAGGTTTATATAATGAATAAAAATACGAAATTGTCACATTTATTAAAACTTTGAGAAACTAGTTCGGTTGTTACACCATTATCAATTTCAATCAAACTATCGATAATTTCGTCTTATTATTCAAAATACTTTACAAATAAATTGGCGTAATGGAGAAACGTGGAAATGAAACTAACCTACATGAGCAGCTGTTTTATCGTGATCTCTTAAATCTAAATGGCACTGACAAAACATCGATATTACAAAATTGATATACGCTGTGGCTACAGTCACGGCAGCCGGGTCTCCATTGGGTAGCCGGCAGATAGATGACTCATTTACTTTGAACATTTGCGCATGCGCTGCTATTTATAATGTCAGTGGCCAGTGCTCTGTACGATGGTTACGGCTCAGTACCCCAGCGTAGCTTGCATAAATATAGCATAATTATAATATACTATATATATATATACTATAATATATAATATTATTAGAGTGGGATAAATTAATATATTGACGTAGAGTACCGGTATCTGAATACTACGTATATTAGAATGGCAGATTTAATGCCAGTGCAATAATATATACTTTCTGATTATCACAGTATACCGCTAAAAAAAAAAGTAAATTCGTATGGCTTTTCGTGGTGGGGAGACCCTTACGGGTAGTTCCACCTCGCCGCTTTTTTTAACGACTGCTTTTTTTATATGCAACCGGGACCGACGGCTTAACGTGTCCTCCGAAACACGGGAGTGGCTCGAGAAAAATATCTTGTACTCAACTGGGATCGAACCCAGGACCTTTGGCTTATCAGACCAGCGATAAGCCAACTCGGCTACGCCGACTCCTGTATACCGCTTATTACATTAAAAAAAAAAGAGTGTTCAATATGGTTCTTTTTCCAATGATGCATGAGGCTTCATAGAAATAATGATCTCTAGATTCTAGGAAAGCGCGAATGAATGTAGTATACCGCTTATTACATTCATTCGCGCTTTCCTAGAATCTAGAGATCATTATTTCTATGAAGCCTCATGCATCATTGGAAAAGAACCATATTGAACACTCTTTTTTTTCTTTTAAATTCAACATTTGAAACCCCTAAGAGAGAATAACGTCTTCTTTTCAAGGCTTTTATGCTTTACCGTACTAAAAATTTATGTCTAACAGTCTGTTAGTGAATGATAGATAACTCGTAATTCACATTATTGTATTTTTCAATTGCTAAAACTTTGTTCTCAACAGCGCACTGGACTAATTCGAATTTTCCAACAATTTTTTTGTGACATCTACACACCCTAAGAAGCAATAAACTGACATTTTTGGGGGTCGCAATATTCTCACAAGAAAATTTAAATTTATAAAAAATTTATATTTTTATTTAAAAAATTTATAATTAAGAAAATTTAAATTTAAAAAATTTATATTTTTATTTGAAAAATTCATAAAGAAAATTAAAATTTATAAAAAATTTCTATTTTTATTTGAAAAATTCATAATTTGCAAACATATGAGGAGCTCCAAACCATAAGACAATATAAGTCAAGTGAATATAACATTTCCAATAATTTCAGTATTTTTCAAACTAATTTCAGTATTTATATGTTTATCGGGAAACAGGTTAGGCACAATAAAGTTAGGAAACCACTTTCCCGAGGTTGGCTTTACGGGAGTGAGTATACACCCAGCGGTTGAGAAAGAGAAGGAGATTTGGTGCAGGCGCAAATGTTCAAAGTAAATGAGTCATCATCTATCTGCCGGCTACCCAATGGAGACCCGGCTGCCGTGACTGTAGCCACTGCGATTGATATAATGGATATATCAGCATCAACAGAATCGATATCGAGCCAACCGATAAAATTAGTTATCAATATTTAGGTATCGATACATTTAATATCTCGCTTTCTACAGGATTTATATGCTAAAAGTATTAATTGAATCGATATTACTGATAAGGTTATGAAGCTCAGTAAATAGAAAAACAATTACGCACTGGTGCTACCAACTTATAAAGCATAATATCTCTGGTAGATACGAACACTGATTTTGCAGACAGTTCCGAGTTCAAACTCATTCCAACTTCGTGAATTCCGCCTTCCATTAGTGGCGAGTTGGTCAACAGCTGCCTTTTTTCCGCTAATTTCTACAGTAGTCCACTTGGTCGTAGTCCAGTTGGTACCGTACTCCTCCTACTGATAAGAATCGATGTTTCAGTATAAAATTAGATGGAATGGAACATCGACTGTTCGATCTATTGTAATTTTTTTCAACGGTATTTATTATAATTTCAAATTGAAATTCAAAGTCATTACAAAACTTTCGTGTTTCTGAAAATATGTTTAAAAGATGAGTATAATGGAACAAAGTGCATATTAACAATTTGTTACTCTAAAATGATTACATTAATGTACTTTATTTCTTGTTTCATTCGTGCCCTAACCTCAAAGCTGGAGGATTGCTGGGCAGAGAGTGTTTTCTTCATTTTATTATTAGACTTGCGCATAGCGAATCTGTCTTGCAATCAATAATAATTCTTGTTTGATGTAGATTCGGTCAGTAGGTCTTATCTGCGAGTGTGAACAAAATTACGGCAAATTTTACTTGGAGATGAGTGATAACGTTAACAAGTCATACTTTTTCCATGTATTCTAACCATTCTAAACCATAGAAGTTTTATTCTAGCTACAATTCTGGTTCAACTGTCGTAAATATACAGTTTTTATTGACACGGCTGAGCAAAGTAAGATGTAGCTTCAGTTTAGTGCCAATATGAAGGCGTTTTGTGCCAATTGAAGGTGCACTGGCTACTCTCATTTTAACAAATCCAAGTAAGTCCTCAATTATTTCAGTTTTAAGTTGGAATAATGTATTATTAGGATATTATTATAACATTTTAATCCTTTTTAGTGCTTGGGTGTAACAGGTGGGTTGTGGATGGGAGCAATCAATTTAGAAGACATCAATAAATATGCGCATGCGCAGTGACCAAAACAGAGACTTGTTGCTCACAGGCTGTTTCCTATAGGTGACGCTGATTTTGAGTTTGATATTGAATAGTCTAGGTATATATTTGGACAACCTGGTTTAATATGAAAAAACCGAGCTACTATTTTTTTTTATGTAGATTACGTCTTGGAGACTCCAGTTAAGGAGTATAAGACAAATCAGATCAACAATATTATACACTAGATACCATAATTACTTCAATTAGTTGTGGTGAGGCTTAATTTTGATGTGAAAGGAACTCTTGTACACTATAAAAAACTAAACTGAATATTTTTTCAATTGTTTTTTAAATATTTCTATATTTTTAAGACTCTTTAAAAACTGCGGTAGCTTGTTGTAGAGTTTCCTACCAATATAACTAGGTTTTTGTTTGAATAAGCTACTATTGTGACTCACCAAGTGATAATCTCTGTATATTATAATCGTGTACATCAAGATTTTGGTTAATATCACTCTTTTTTACAACATATAAAGTAGCTTCAAACACATATAAGCAGGGTACAGTTAGGAGACCAAGTCTGTTGAACAACGGCCTACATGAATCTAATCTATTTACTCTTTCTATACACCTAACCACTTTCTTTTGGATCTTCAACAACCTATCAAGATTTTGGTTAGTATCATTCGTTTTTACATATAAAGTAGCTTCATACACATATAAGCAGGGTACAGTTAGGAGACCAAGTCTCTTGAACAACGGCCTACATGAATCTAATCTATTCACTATTTCTATACTCCTAACCGCTTTCTTTTGGATCTTAAACACCCTATCAAGATTTTGTTTTGATAAATTACCCCATACTAATTGGTATGTGTCTGGGAGAGACAGAGATAGTTGTATCATTCCAAGTCAACTATATATTAAGCTACTCTGGTACGTTTAGTTTTAGTTTGTTTGAGATTTATAATGGTGTAACATCCGAAACTAGTATCTCACTATTTTCGCTAAATGTGGTTGTGACAATTTCGTCTTATTATTCATTATAGTAGGCCGTTGTTCAAGAGACTGTACCCAACTGTACCCTGCTTATATGTGTATGAAGCCACTTTATATGTTGTAAAAACGAATGATATTAAACAAAATCTTGACATACAAGATTATTATATTACAGAGATTATCACTTGGTGAGTCACAATAGTAGCTTATTCAAACAAAAAACCTAGTTATATTGGTAGGAAACTCTACAACAAGCTGCTGCAGTTTTAAAAGAGTCTTGAAAATATAGAAATATTTAAAAAAACAATTGAAAAAATATTTAGTTCATCTTTTTATAGTGTACAAGAGTTCCTTTCACATCAAAATTAAGCCTCACCCCAACTAATTGATTAGTAATTATGGCAACTAGTGTATAAGATTGTATAACATTGTTGATCAGACTTGTGTTTTACTCCTTAACTGGAGTCTCCAAGACATTATCTACAAAAAAAATATGGATATCTCCCACAATATCACCTTCACCACTACTAACAAAGTTAAAAAAATATAAATAATTCTTCCCTAACACTTGTTTAACTGATTTCCCTGGCACCGCACTCCAATTGAATTTTTCAAGTTTCCTGTCATTCTAACGTTGTTTGTGTTTGTGTTCATTGAATTTTTCAAGTTTCCTGTCATTCTAACGTTGTTTGTGTTCGTGTTCATTGGATTTTTCAAGTTTCCTGTCATTCTAACGTTGTTTGTGTTTGTGTCCATTAAATTTATCAAGTTTCCTGTCATTCTAACGTTGTTTGTGTTTGTGTCCATTGAATTTATCAAGTTTCCTATCATTCTAACGTTGTTTGTGTTCGTGTTCATTGAATTTTTCAAGTTTCCTGTCATTCTAACGTTGTTTGTGTTCAGGTTGACAGTGTTGCCGCTGTGACATGCCCGAGGTGCAGGCGTCAGTGAGCTGTGTGGGGGGGAGCGTTGGGGGCGCCACGGCGGTGTTGTCAGTTGCCGAGGGCGGCTGCGTTGACCTTGACTCGGACCTATCCACGTTCGAGAACAAGACAGGTCTTGCAGAAGACATGAAGTTCCTCGCGAGCATGCCCGAACTTTGTGACGTCACGTTCCTGGTTGGCGACACTCGTGAGCCGGTGTGCGCAGTCAAGGCCGTTCTGGCCGCCCGAAGCAGGTAAACAAGTTCATCGGAGATTTACCGGTAACCGGTAAAACAGAACCACTCACCGGTAAGTCTCCCAGGAGCAAAATCTATTATACAAAGTATTTCACGAATCATAAAACTAGTGAGCCCAAGAACTCGCTTGCAAACAACTAGTTTTGGAAAGGGAAACTCATTTGGGAAGCTTATCAGGGTGACTAGCAACTCGGGGAAAACCGGGAAAAGTCAGGGAATATGAAAAAATATTGGGAAAACTTCGTAGTAATTATATAACTAATAATAATTATAACCAGTGAGCCCTACGGACTGGAGAACTCGCTTGCTAACAACTAATTTTGGAAAGGGAAACTCATTTGGGAAGCTTATTGTAGGGGAAGGTGGTAACGAAAAACCGCTGTTTTGAAAATAATGATTTAGATAAAATTCACAAGACATCTATCACTTGAAGTTCAATTTCATTGTTGCTCTGGTACACAGATTTATTTTCCACAAAAAAGACCTACCGTACTCATGTACCTATATATCAGGGCAATGGAATTAGTGTATCAATCTATAAAGAAGATATTCAGGGTGTTTCAGAACTCTCTACCAATACTTCTAGGCAGTGTTTCTGGACCACTAACAAAAGTAAATATTGTAATAAAAATGTTCTAAAATCCCCAGTTACTCACACAGCCGCCATTATTTTTTATTCGAATACCTCTGAATGTATCATTTTGAAATTTTGCAAAAAGCGTTATAACAATTTAAACAATCTTTAAAAAATCAATCAAAATTTTCCGACATCAAAAAACAAAATGGCGGCCATTTAAAATCTTTGAACAGGATTAAATTAATAATGGCTGATGATATCAAAATTTGACTAGAATAACGTTTTTTAGATATTTTTATTGCAAATCCAACGATACCTACCTCATTTTTCAAGATTGGCCAACAATTAACAGAGATATGCTACTTTTTAGGGTGTGCAGTGGTTGAGAATGGGTTGCAGTTTCTCGCTTCCAACCACCGCACACCCTAAAAAGTAGCATATCTCTGTTAATTGTTGGCCAATCTTAAAAAATGAGGTATCGTTGGATTTGCAATAAAAATATCTAAAAAAAGTTATTCCAGTCAAGTTTTGATATCATTAGCCATTATTAATTTAATCCTGTTCAAAGATTTAAAATGGCCGCCATTTTGTTTTTTGATGTCGGAAAATTGTGATTAATTTTTTTTAGATTGTTTTAATTGTTAAAAATCTGTATGCAAAATTTCAAAATTATACATTCAGAGGTGTACAAATGAAAAAATAATGAGTGAAAAAAACAAAATGGCGGCTGTGTGAGTACCTGGGGATTTTAGAACATTTTTATTACAATATTTACTTTTGTTAGTGGTCCAGAAACACTGCCTAGAAGTATTGGTAGAGAGTTCCGAAACACTCTGTATATCAGGGCAATGGAATTATTAGTGTATCAATCTATAGAGAAGATATATTTACCACATTAAAAACAACTGTTTATATATCCATATATCAGGGCAATGAAATTAGTATATCAGCTGATAGAGATCCTATCCAAAGCCTGATCGCATTTATTCACCTACAGCTGATGATAGCTCAAAATATATTGCGAATTCCATATGGTGAAAACAACTATTTTCTTAAATATAGTAATATATAGATATATTAATGAAGGGGTGAGAACGTATCCTTTTGTTTCGCCTCAAAAAGGACGAAGGAGTCGGTTAATTTTATTGGCCAACGAACTTGACCTGTTTAAAGATACCAAGAATCTGTGTTTCAAATTTGAAGTTGATTGATAAAGGCGTTCGAAAGTTATCATGGAACACACAACGCCTCCAGCCTCAAGTTAAAAGGAAGAACTCGCTTCGCTCGTTCAATTAGAGGAAAAGGATCACAAATAAACATAGGTCTATGAATGCTTCGTTACACAAATAAAGATGACTGAAGTTGGCAGCTCATTATAAATAATTTGGCTGTATTCAATTGATAATGATGAGGAGTTGCTAGGGGTGCGAGTTGATGTCCAATTCTTAAATCAGGTGAAATTACCAATAAATACCAATACATCCAATTCAAAATAATCAATTCAAATGAAGATAGGGCTATAAACGTGTTTGTAAACAATAATCAATTAGACCAGGAAGGAGACATTTTGCATTTCTAGGAGTTTTGTTGGATAGACGATTCACCTGGGCTCCATACATTGAGAGAATATGTTGTAAAATTTCATCTGGAGTTTTTGTCCTGCAACAACTCGCTAGATTGAATGACAAAAAGTTACTTTTTACAGCTTATCATGGGCTCTTACTGTCACATATTATGAATGCTGTCTTAGTATGGGGTAATTCATCAAAACAAAATCTTGATAGGGTGTTTAAGATCCAAAATAAAGCGGTTAGGTGAATAGAAATAGTAAATAGATTAGATTCATGTAGGCCGTTGTTCAAGAGACTTGGTCTCCTAACTGTACCCTGCTTATATGTGTATGAAGCTACTTTATATGTACTAAAAGAGAGTGATATAAACCAAAATCTTGATATACATAATTATAATATACAGAGATTATCACTTGGTGAGTCACAATAGTAGCTTATTCAAACAAAAACCTAGTTATATTGGTAGGAAACTCTACAACAAGCTACCGCAGTTTTTGAAGAGTCTTGAAAATATAGAAATATTTAAAAAACAATTGAAAAAATATTTAGTTCATCTTTTTATAGTGTACAAGAGTTCTTTTCACATCAAAATTGAACCTCACCTGAACTAATTGATATAGTAATTATGGAAACTAGTGTATAATATTGTTGATCTGACTTGTCTTATACTCCTTAACTGGAGTCTCCAAGACGTAATCTACAAAAAATAAAGGCTATGGCATAGTGAAGCCACTTTTTCTGGCGGGAAAAGGCCAAATTGTGCAAAAGTTCAAATTTAACACATAATGTTGTTGATCTTACTTGTCTTATACTCCTTAACTGGAGTCTCCAAGACGTATAATATACACTAAAAAAAAAAAAAAAAAAAAAAAAACAGCTAGTGAATGATTTATTGAGCGAAATTTTAATAGTCAATATTACTATATACATTATTACATATACATTCAACTTATTTATTATTATTACTTATTTACTTTATTACATATTCTTCAAGAACAGTAATAGTTGTAACGATTAATTAGTACTTCCCAGTGGTTCGGAACCCACCTAAAACTGTAGGTCCAATCACCATCATCCAACTCATTACCCACGCACAGGTCTCAGACCTATGTGGGCTTCATCCTCAAAAAAGAAAAGAAAAGAAAGAAAAGTATTTTGTTATTGTTTATCAAATGTAATGTGGCAGGTTTGGGTATTTGCCTGTTGCTTCCATATATTATGTATTATAATATTTTTATTTTTAATTCACAGGGTGTTCCAGAAAATGCTGTACCAAGCTCCTAGTCCTTCACGTAAAAAGGATCCTCCGCCCAAAGAGAACAAACTGAGACTGTTTTTGAAGCGAAGCAGTGAACCACTGCTTAACCTACAAAATGCTGGCGCACAGGTAAATACTGTCTAGTCATCTTTTTACTTGTGTTTGTGCGTGTAAGTGTGTGTGTGGGTGTGTGTGTATGTGTGCGCTATTACATGATGCATATTGCATAAGAGAATAAAACTAACCTTGCCCAAACCCAAAACCTTGGACAATATCAAGATAGTACAAAACATTTTGCTATCAATTTACCATCTATACAGGGTGTATCTGAACTCTCTACCGACCTTTTCAGGTATTATTCTTGGACCATAGACAAGCCAAAATATCATATTCAAAATTTCGAAAACTCAAACATTACTCGTATAGCCGCCATTTTGTTTTTTTCACATAGGAAATTTTAATTCGAGAACGACTAAAGTTTATAATTAAATGAAATTTGGTATTTAGCTTAATCACGTAAAGATCTAATTACAGGGAAAACATTTTTTTTACAATCATTATTTTCAAAATGGCGGCTGCATAAAAAATTTTAAACGTAAATATCTCAAAAACTGCTCATAATAAAAAAATGCATTTATTACGTTTTATTTAGAGAATTTAATTGCAAATCTAATGACACCAAATCTACGAAAATCGGTTCATAAATAAAGGAGAAAATTCATTTTTCCTACAGTGACCCAAAAAAGTGTCTATTTTTGCACTAACTGAAGCACGCAAAATAGTCTATTCCTGCACCAGTGCGGGAAAGTAAATTGCAGTGCGGGAATGTACTTTTCCGCACTCCAAATTTGCAACCTAACAACACAAAATAGTGAGCATGTAGGTTCCCTATTCTGCATTCAAAAATAGGTTGGCTACTCTGCTTCAGCTGTGAATAGTTGTTGTTGATGAAATCGATTTGATTCGAAGATAGGTTATGTGAGGAATTTTCAGGTTATGTATGCCCTGTTTTGTTCTGTTTGAATTACTTTATACGTTACTGTAGGAAAAATTTAATGTGTAATACGAGTGCAAAGTATTGTTTCTGCACTCGAGAAACTTTTTTCACTCGCCTTTGGCTCGTGAAAAAAACTGTTTCTCTCGATGCAGAAAAACGGTGCTTTGCACTCTAGTTACACAAATAGCTATTTTCAACCACTAGCAGCGATGTCATAATATAACAGTTTGTTGATATTAACAAGAATGCAATATCTTAAAAATGGATTTTCTCCGTTATTTATGAACCGATTCCCATAAATTTGGTGTCATTAGGTTTGCAATTAAATTCTCTAAATAAAACGTAATAAATGTATTTTTTTATTATGAGCGGTTTTTATGATATTTATGTTTGAAATTTTTAGGCAGCCGCCATTTTGAAAATAATGATTGTAAAAAAAATGTTTTCCTGTAATTAGATCTTTAGGTAATGAAGCTAAATACCAAATTTCATCACTAGCCGTTCTCGAATTAAAATTTCCCATGTAAAAAAAAACAAAATGGCGGCTATACGAGTACGGTAACGTTTGAGTTTTCGAAATTTTGAATATGATATTTTGGCTTGTGTATGGTCCAGGAATAATAGCTGAAAAGGTCGGTAGAGAGTTCAGAGACACCCTGTATAATGTAGAACTAAGAAAATTTTGAAGATATAAAATCATTCTTTGATGTTTTCCATGACAAAATACTTGATGAACAATCTAATATCAAAACTGACACTGTATTTCAATTTAATATATAGTCTTTACTCACTTATATTGGATATATACCAACCATCCACATCAAAACAAAATGGCTGCCTTAACTCCATTATCCATAGAATCTTAAATGTTCCACTATCACAAGCTGACCACCAAGACGAAATCAATACAATCAAATATTTAGCACAACAATACGGACACAACACCAATCTAGTAGACAAAATCCTGAATAAAATGAAAAATAAAAATCTAAAACTTGCAAACCAAAACAGATTTGTCACACTCACATAAAATCACAAAAAATAGATACATCTTCCAAAAATCCGGATTTAACACAGCATTCCGAACAACGTGAAACACCATCTTTAACAAAAAACAGCTCATCTAACAAACAGCACATTTATTCACAAATTTGACAATTCAGGAATATATTAGCTCAAATGCAATACATGCCCCAAGTACTACATAGGACAATCATTCAGCACAAGATATAAAGAACACATCAAAGCACTACATTTCAACTCTGACTCAACATTTGCAATTCAATTCAATCCAGAAATATTAAAAGACACTGTTCTCTGCTGAAAATCACTTCCCGGTGGTTCGGAACCCACCTAAAACTGTAGGTCCAACTCATAAATCACCATCATCCAACTCATTACCCACGCACAGGTCTCAGACCTATGTGGGCTTCATCCTCAAAAAAAAACAAAACAAAAACAAAAACGTATGTATGTATATAAATAGGCTCAAATGCAACACATGCACCAAGTACTACATAGGACAAACATTCAGCACAAGATATAAAGAACACATCAAAGCACTACATTCCAACTCTGACATTCCAACACAATAACATTCAAACTAGCTTAGAAATTCTACACACATTCCAAAAAAGCCACAAACTAAATACACTGGAGCAATAGCGAGCCGTAGCAGGTGTCTGTTCAATCAGATAGATAAGCTGCGTTCTCTTAGGTCCTGTTTGTAACGGTGACCGATTAGATTGTCCAGCAAAAAAGACACTGTTCTCTGTGGTAAAATCACTTGCCGATGGTTCGCAACCCACCTAAAACTGTAGGTCCAACTCATCAATCACCATCATCCAACTCATTGCCCACGCACAGGTCTCAGACCTATGTGGGCTTTATTCTCAGAAAAAAAATGAAACACCATAAACAAGACAGAACCAACTTACTCAATGACCAAACACAATACAAATCCAATGTATTTTTCATATATATAATGGCCGCTCATCCTAACCACAACAAAGCATGACCCCTGGCGGCAGGCTGACGAAGCTTCTTTTCAGAAGTGAAATGCATCCCTCCAGTAGATGATATATTAAATTGAAATACAGTGTCAGTTTTGATATTAGATAAAAGCAATATTGAAAACAATTAATTATAGTTATAAATCACTTTCCGGTGGTTTGGAATCCACCTAAAACTGTAGGTCCAACTCATCAATCACCAACTCATTACCCACGCACAGGTCTCAGACCTATGTGGGCTTCATCCTCAAAAAAGAAAAAGATAGATATAGGGTAGAAGCTGGATATGACATAGGATGTATTATGGAAGTTGAAGAGGGTTTGAAAAAAAGAGATGAAAAACGAAAGAAACTAAGGGCTGTATTTACGAATGTTCTTTAAGTTTCTCCTTAATGAAGGGAGTATTAAAATGTAATTTAAATAAAAGGGGTATAATTACAATCGATGAATGACAGAGAAGAATGAAAAAGTAGTAGACAATGCGGAAAGAGGAGAAAATGATTGACTCAAGTGATTAATTGAGGTCGTAAACAGAATTTCTTAATTTCGAATTCCTTTAATTGCTATTAGTTTATACTGAAGACTTCCGCAATGGCGGATATTGACAACAGTATTGAATAGCTGATGGAAATCGATGAATGCTACTGTACAAAAATATCATCAGTCACCGCCGGGAATCGAACCACGGACCTCCCAATTGCCGGTCGGGCGCCTTAACCACTAGACCATGGAGACCTTTCTGCACAGCAGCATTCATTTTTAACTTGGCTCGCATCTCACAAGTTAGTTTGAAGTGACTGACAATTGAATAAACTGACCATCAGCTATTCAATACTGTTGTCAATATCCGTCATTGTGGAAGTCTTCAGTATAAACTAATAGCAATTGAAGGAATTCGAAATTAATAAATTCTGTTTATGTATATTTGTCAGTTTATTCAATTGTCAGTCACTTCAAACTAACTAAATTAATATTTAGTTCACACTTGCGACCTCCTAGTTATTATACAGAGCCACTGCAGTCACAATTTAGGCTAAATTACATCAAACAAGCAAAATAGTGTTTTTCTGCATCAAGAGAAACAGTTTATCATGAGCCGAAGGCGAGTGAAAAAAGTTTCTCGAGTGCAGAAACAATACTTTGCACTCGAATTACACATTAAATTTTTCCTACAGTAACGTATAAAGTAATTTAAACAGAACAAAACAGGACATACATAACCTGACAATTCCTCACATAAACTATCTTCGAATCAAATCGATTTCAACAACAACTGCAACAACTATTTCGCAGCTGAAGCAGAGTAGCCAACCTATTTTTGAATGCAGAATAGGGAACCTGCGTATTACATGCTCACTATTTTGTGTTGTTAAAAGTGTGGAAAAGTACTTTTCCTACAGTGACCCGAAAAAGTGCCTATTTTTGCACTAACTGTACCACGCAAAATAGTCTATTCCTGCACTAGTGTGGGAAAGTAAATTACAGTGTGGGAAAGTACTTTTCGTCATACTTGTAGGTTATGGACAGTTTACCAGTCAAGGAATCAATGTGGTAAATAGCTGTTTACAGAAATCAAAAACAGCTGATGTCATTTGATGATTATTACTGTACACTGTGTGGTAAAAATCATCAAATGATTATTACCGCGTGCTTATGGGTGGCTACTGGCTACCATTTCACTGAAAAACCATTTGGTCGAAAGATAGATCAGCTGATCTAGAACCATTATTGCCCATTTCACCTTGAGTTGCTGTGATTTGGTGTGTTGAGGTTATGTTTGAATAACAACGATTTATAGTTTCTTATTTCAACTTATCTGCTATTTTAAACTTGTATGATGAAAAATATCGTATGTAACTCATCCGGGAAGATGTTTACCATACTCGTATGATAATACCACACTCGACTTCATCTCGTGCGTTAACTTATCATACTCGTATGTTAAACACCATTTCCCGCACTTGTAACGTAATATACTATTTCCACACTCCAAATTTGCAACCTAACAACACAAAATAGTGAGCATGTAATACGCAGGTTCCCTATTCTGCATTCAAAAATAGGTTGGCTACTCTGCTTCAGCTGTGAATAGTTGTTGTAGTTGTTGTTGATGAAATCGATTTGATTCAAAGATAGGTTATGTGAGGAATTTTCAGGTTATGTATGTCCTGTTTTGTTCTGTTTGAATTACTTTATACATTACTGTAGGAAAAATTTAATGTCTAATTCAAGCACAAAGTATTGTTTCTGCACTCGAGAAACTTTTTTCACTTTCCTTCGGCTCATGAAAAAACTTTTTCTCTTGATGCAGAAAAACGGTGCTTTGCACTCTAGTTACACAAAATAGCTATTCCTGCACTGGTGCAGGAATAGACTATTTTGCGTGCTACATTTAGTGCAAAAATAGGCACTTTTTTGGGTCACTGTAAGAAAAAATAATTTTGACCGATGTAGTTAGCAACTAGATAGTAGATTATTAAAAAAGGAACTTACTGCAAGTTTAGTTACTTTTAGAACGGCTAGAATTAGTTGAAGGGTGCTTACACTGTAGATGATATAATCACTGTGGCAAAATATAACACATGCTAAGGAATGCTGGTGTATGACAGACAGACTGTAGCAGTGTAAATACTACCATTACATAGCATTGATTATTAATTATCAATGAGTCTACGACTGTGCAAGATTATAAGAAAATACACGAATTCTAACCCAACCACTCTATGTCTATGCCTAACTTTGATTTGTTTGATGTGTGCACTACGATGGGACTAAAGAAGTGAAATGTATTTGTTTATTAACCAAACTGCAATGAAATGTGAGTCTGAAACTTCATTTTCTGTCAAATTTCAGCTAGCTACGGTCTGAATAATTTTTTTTAAATGATTTGTGTGTAGGCCTATGCAAGCCTGTGTTTTAGCAAGATAGGATGCTCTTTTGTTGTTTTTTTTTTGTCTTTAGAAGGGAAGCTACACCCAACAATTAGCACCCATACAGGAGGTAATATTAATTGTCCAATTATTCCGTTTCTCTATTTTATCTATTGCTCACTGATATTTCTGTGCACTCTATTGTTCTTAGTGTATCTAATCTATGGCTGTGTCACTCTATGTCTCTCTCAGTCGTTGACTAGCTATTGATCCAATAATGGCCCTCAGGCCTGTTTCACACATACCTTGCAGTTGGGTAACTGGTTTCGTTCATCATTTATGGATCGCTCCACACTTACTAGATTTTTTAAAAATCATATTTTTTTGTTGTTGTAGATTATGTCTTGGAGACTCCAGTTAAGGAGTATAAGACAAGTCAGATCAACAATATTATACACTAGTTTCCATAATTACTATATCAATTAGTTGAGGTGAGGCTTAATTTTGATGTGAAAGGAACTCATGTACACTAAAGCTAAACTGAATATTTTTTCAATTGTTTTTTAAATATTTCTATATTTTCAAGCCTCTTTAAAAACTGTGGTAGCTTGTTGTAGAGTTTCCTACCAATATAACTAGGTTTTTGTTTGAATAAGCTACTATTGTGACTCACCAAGTGATAATCTCTGTATATTATAATTATGTACATCAAGATTTTGGTTAATATCACTCTTTTTTACAACATATAAAGTAGCTTCATACACATATAAGCAGGGTACAGTTGGGAGACAAGGCTCTTGTACAACGGCCTACATGAATCTAATCTATTTACTCTTTCCATACACCTAACAGCTTTCTTTTGGATCTTAAACACCCTATCAAGGTTTTGTTTTGATGAATTACCCCATACTAAGATAGCATACCTAATATGTGACAGTAAGAGCCCGTGGTAAGCTGTAAAAAGTAACTTTTTGTCGCTAACTATCCCATAACTAAATAATTATGTCCCTCCCTAGCTGGGTAAACAATCTCGGCTACCCGACTGTCGGGGGTATGTGTGAAACAAGCCTCAGGGCCGCTATTCAATCAATAGCTACCAGTAGATTTAAATTTTCAATGTCTTAGATACCGGGCATCTATGTTATATGATTGGCTGTTGTCTGGCTTAAATGTTATACTGGCTTAAATAATAATAATATGTGATTAGTATTGTTCAAATGGAAGCTTTCTATCCTTGTCAATTACACGGTATTTGCCAATGACTGTCCTACTCGCACCGAGAACTCAAGGTAGACTTTCTATATCAGTAAACATCACTTCAAATTTATTTGGGATATTCCATTTTTTTTTTTTTTTTTTTTTAATTTTGAGTAACCAGATGATGGGCCTAGGCCTACCTGCTTGTTGTGCTTTCAGTTACAGAAAATTGTTGCTTCCACATAAAGTAGCGGCCACCAAATTAGGGGGGCCATTAGAAAAGTCTGTTGTTAAAACATTAATAAACTTTTATTTCTACTAAATTCTACTTTTTGATTTCAGCTATGTGTTGCATTGATTTGTTTTGCTATTTTTTTTTTGTGGCACAATATCACTGCTTGTAGTAAGCACTCTATCGGTTGCACAAAAGCCAATTAAATAAGGAGTTTAATGTCCATTAACTAACCGTCGTAAGTGTAATGGGTTTATTTCTGTTGCACAAAGAACTTCTTTTTTTTGAGGATGAATCCCACATAGATATGAGACCTGTGCGTGGGTAATGAGTTGGATGATGGTGATTGGACCTACAGTTTTAGGTGGGTTCCAAACCACCCGCAAGTGATTTTACAACAGAGAACAGTGTCTAACAATCTAATCGGTCACCCTTACAAAGAGTGCCAGCTTATTTCTATCTGATTGAACAGATACCTGCTACGGTTCACAGCTATCACTTCCCTGATGGTGATTGATGAGTTGGACCTACAGTTTTAGGTGGGTTCCAAACCACCTGCAAGTGATTTTACAGCAGAGAACAGTGTCTAACAATCTAATTGGTCACCCTTACAAAGAGTGCCTAGGAGAACGCAGCTTATCTCTATCTGATTGAACAGATACTGAACGGGCACAATCTGGCAACACTGTAATTTGATCAACAGCTGATTCCGAAGTGGAGAAAAAAAATGAATTTAATTTATTTAATTTTGAATTATTTGAACCATTATTCAACTATCTCAATATTATTATATTCTTAATATATTTTATCCATTTTGAAAGGTTTTAACACCTACAACCTAATTTGCAGCTCCGTGTTCTGGTACAATAAACATAACCTATAAAATGTAACTTAACGGTGAGATTTTATCATCGGTGATCGGGCGGTTAAATATCTTTTACGCCGGTCAACCTAATCGGCGTTATCGCCTTTGTGCAACTAAATTCTCTCCATTAAGTTTTAATTTCCTTAGAATGACAATATTCTACGGGGATTAAATTTAATTGGCTTTTGTGCAACGAGCCGTTTGTTTTGTATTTTGCACTAACAAGAGTGTTATAGTAGTTTATGCAACGATTTTATTTTGACCCCTCTTAAGGCACGAGTTAGATGTAAGTTATAACACGAGCGAATGCGAGTGTTATAAATATCTCACGAGTGCTTTAATGGCCAAATAAAATCGTTGCATACACTATTTTATCTACGACCACTAGTATACATTCAATTAAAACAATTTAATTTTACCTGTGACTGTCAGGGATACCTAACCTCTCATCTCAAATACGAGAAGTTGAGATTGTTAGGTTAAAGCAGCTGGTGTAGCAGTTTGATCAAATCAGCTGATAGTTTCACAATATTGAATTACGATATTGATTCCATCTAAAATGCTTCTGATTGGTCCAGAACCCGTGTTATAATGTAGAACCTGTACTATAATGAGCTCTTTATGCAACGGGTTTCAAAAAGCATTTCGAAAAGACAGCTGTTTTGGCATCAATTGTGAAACTGTAATGTATACATTATGACATGGTCGTAGATAAACAATATTTCAGTACAGTAGCTGTATTCCAAGTCCAGCGCTGCATTATAATTGCATAATGCTGTTGCATCTTGCATGCACTTAATTGCTTCTGCTTTATCAGTTTATTGGGGCCGAATTTTTGAACGTTTCTTCAATGTATTTTGACTCAAGGGTATACAATTAATTAATACATTTAATTATTTAATTTGATACAATTAATTAATTAATGTAATGTACAGGAGGCATGTGTGTTGCTTGTTAATAGCTTTCTTACTGCTCTCTATTGATGCTGATTGTAGTATTAGTATTATTAATCTAATATTATTTTATCATTGCTAGGCTACTTTAGATTAACATTATGTATTCAATTCAATTTTATTCATTGTCAACAATACATAATTAAAATATTTATATATTCAAGCAAAAATTACATCACTTCTTATTGTATGTTTAAGCATTTTAATAAACAATTAACAACAACTTATTTACAACAATTATCGCAAATTATTGGAATTTATCTAAGAAGATGATTTGATAGTTTTGATGACTTTGAATTTATGATTTGATAACTTTAAAGAAAGCTTTGATTATATTGTAATAAGCTTATGGTTTTTATTTATGGAAGACCCTATTAAAGTAAGTAATCTTGTTGTTTGAGTCATGCTACGGGAAACCTGCAATTTTTTAGGTGGTTTCCGAACCAGAAGCAAGCTTATATATCTTTCTTTGTACTGGTGAAGGAGATATTGTGGAAGATATCCATAATGAATATTAAGACGAAGTTGTCACAACCACATTTATTAAAAATAAACTAATCTAAATAAACAATCTCAAAAATAAACTAAAACTAAAGTACAGAGAAGCTTAATACATATAATACTAAACACGGAATGTTATGGCCTTCAGCCAATCACAAACCTTCAATGAAGGCCAGCTCATCCCTTAGTCGATAGTATCATTCCGTGTTTAGTATATATATATTAAGCTACTCTGTACTTTAGTTTTAGTTTGATTGATGCCCAGTTTCTCAGTCGTTCAATAAATATTTTATCGGTTTGATAACTCTATTGAATCCATAAACATGATAATTGCGTTTCTTGAACAATCAATAAACTTATCGAATCGATAACGCTCTCGATAAACTATAGTGCCAAAATCCTGCCTATAAATATTTATTGAATTATTGTTAAATGAACAGCTGAAGGTGATGATTGAAATTTTTTTTCCTACAGTGACCCAAAAAGGTGTCTATTTTTGCACTAACTGAAGCACGCAAAATAGTCTATTCCTGCACCAGTGCGGGAAAGTAAATTACAGTGCGGGAAAGTACTTTTCTGCACTCCAAATTTGCAACCTAACAACACAAAATAGTGAGCATGTAATACGCAGGTTCCCTATTCTGAAATTCAAAAATAGGTTGGCTACTCTGCTTCAGCTGTGAATAGTTGTTGTAGTTGTTGTTGATGAAATCGATTTGATTCGAAGATAGGTTATGTGAGGAATTTTCAGGTTATGTATGCCCTGTTTTGTTCTGTTTGAATTAGTTTATACATTACTGTAGGAAAAATTTAATGTGTAATACGAGTGCAAAGTATTGTTTCTGCACTCGAGAAACTTTTTTCACTCGCCTTTGGCTCGTGAAAAAAACTGTTTCTCTCGATGCAGAAAAACGGTGCTTTGCACTCTAGTTACACAAATAGCTATTAACATTCTATATTCTGTCAGTCAAAAATTTATTTTGAAAACACAAAATTTGATTGAAACAAAACTATGTCATTGCATTCCTTTAGTTGTAATAAAATGATCATAAATAAAATTTATAGAATAAATAATGATTAAAAGATGATTAGGGCCTTATAGAACTTGGTTGATCCCTTTAATCGAGTAGAGCCATAGAACAACAAAAACAAAATGGAGGGACCTATAACATAGCCTGAAAACAAGCAGCATGTGATGTGAAGTTTGTTTACTTATGCAGCCATTTTGCGACTTTCCAATGTTGCCAGATTGTTTGGATCAATAAACTGTTCCATAGCTATCGATTCGATAGATATGTTCGAAAAACTCAGATAACTTTATTGAATCGATAGCTATAGAGCTGTTTATTGAACAACTGAGAAACCGGGCATGAGATTGATAAAAGGAGTAACAACCGAAACTAGTATCTCACGATTTCTAATAAATGTGGTTGTGACAACTTTGTCTTATTATTTATTAAAGTTATATTTATTCTAAGAGGATGAACCCCACATAGGTTTGAGACCTGTGCGCGGGTAATGAGTTAGATAATTTTTTTTGTTGATTATGTCTTGGAGACTCCAGTTAAGGAGTATAAATAACAAGTCAGATTAACAATTATACAATCTTATACACTAGTTACCATAATTACTATATCAATTAGTTGAGGTGAAGCTCAATTTTGATGTGAAAGGAACTCTTGTACACTATAAAAAGCTAAACTAATAGTATATTACGTTACAAGTGCGGGAAATGGTGTTTAACATACGAGTATGATAAGTTAATGCACGAGACGAAGTCGAGTGCGGTATTATCATACGAGTATGGTAAACATCTTCCCGGACGAGTTACGTACAATATTTTTCATCATACAAGTCTAAAATAGCAGATAAGTTGAAATAAGAAACTATAAATCATTGTAATACAAACATAACCTCAACACACCAACTCAAGGTGAAATGTGGCAATAATGGTTCTAGATCAGCTGATCTAGCTTTCGACCAAATGGTTTTTCAGTGAAGTGGTAGCCACAACCACCCATAGAGTGCGGTAATAATCATTTGATGATTTTTACCACACAGTGTACGGTAATAATCATCAAATTACATCAGCTGTTTTTGATTTCTGTAAACAGCTGTTTACCACATTGATTGCTTGACTGGTAAACTGTCCATAACCTACAAGTATGACGAAAATATTTTTACAATTGTTTATAAATGTTTCTATATTTTCAAGACTCTTTAAAAACTGTGGTAGCTTGTTGTAGAGTTTCCTACCAATATAACTAGGTTTTTGTTTGAATAAGCTACTATTGTGACTCATCAAGTGATAGTTCAACTATGATGTAAAAGTTTAACCAAGACAAATTTATAGAACAAGAAAGTAATGAATACAGTTACTGTATTCATTACTTTCTTGTTCCATAAATTTGTCTATAATGTTAGTGATTTTTTTTTTAATTTTTATCAGATTTATTTTTGTTTTCAGCCAGCTTCGAACCAGCATTTTACACTGATTGTGGAAGAATTTGAACCAGACGTGTTTCGTCAGCTGATCGAGTACATACACACAGGATGCGTAACTTTGCAGCCAAGAACCCTTCTAGGTAGGCAACCTAAGATTTTAATAAATATCACTCTTTTTTAGTACATATAAAGTAGCTTCATACACATATAAGCAGGGTACAGTTAGGAGACCAAGTCTCTTGAACAACGGCCTACATGAATCTAATCTATTCACTATTTCTATACACCTAACCGCTTTCTTTTGGATCTCAATTAAAAAACTGTGGTAGCTTGTTGTAGAGTTTCCTACCAATATATAACTAGGTTTTTGTTTGAATAAGCTACTATTGTGACTCACCAAGTGATAATCTCTGTATATTATAATTATGTACATCAAGATTTTGGTTAATATCACTCTTTTTACAACATATAAAGTAGCTTCATACACATATAAGCAGGGTACAGTTAGGAGACCAAGTCTGTTGAACAACGGCCTACATGAATCTAATCTATTTACTCTTTCCATACATTTAACCACTTTATTTTGGATCTTAAACACCCTATCAAGATTTTGTTTTGATGAATTACCCCATACTAAGATAGCATACCTAATATGTGACAGTAAGAGCCCATGGTAAGCTGTAAAAAGTAACTTTTTGTCATTCAATCTAGCGAGCTGTCGCAGGACAAATACCCCAGATGTTATTTTACAACATTTTTTCTCAATGTATGGAGCCCAGGTCAATCGTCTATCCAACAAAACTCCTAGAAATGCAAAATATCTCCTTCCGGGTCTAGTTGATTATCGTTTTCAAACACGTTTATAATGCTATTTTCATTTGAATTATGTTTGTTTTTGAATTGAAGGTATTGGCATGTTTTACTATTTATTGTTTATTTCAACTGAGGGAAGTGATAGCTGCAAGCCATAGCAGGTATCTGTTCAATCAGATAGATAAGCTGCGTTCTCGTAGGTCCTGTTTGTAATGGTGACCGATTAGGGAAGTGATAGCCGTGAGCCATAGCAGGTATCTGTTCAATCAGATAGATAAGCTGCGTTCTCGTAGGTCCTGTTTGTAACAGTGACCGATTAGATTGGCCAGCAAAAAAGACAATGTTCTCTGCTGAAAATCACTTCCCGGAGGTTTGGAACCCACCTAAAACTGTAGGTCCAACTCATCAATCACCATCATCCAACTCATTATCCACGCACAGGTCTCAGACCCATGTGGGCTTCATCCTCAAAAAAAAGAATTGGACAATGGACTGCACACCTTTATGGATGTTATGTGATGAATGCAGCCGATTTTGCGCAATCTCTCAATTAACTGTAGCTGTTATTGCATTAATTTTGTAGGTGTGATGAACGCGGCTGACTACTATGGTTTGGATGCACTGCGCCACGCATGCGCCGGTTTTGTGCAGTGTTGTATCAACGTGGACACCGTCTGCGCACTTCTCGCCTCTGCCGAACGCTATATACAGTACAAGTGCACCAAGTCGCTTGTGCAAAAGGTCAGTCTAAACACAGTAAAAGTGCTCCCAGACACATGTGCAAGAGGTCAGTCTAAACACAGTACAAGTGCTCCCAGTCACATGTGCAAAAGGTCAGTCTAAACACAGTACAAGTGCACCAAGTCACATGTGCAAAAGGTCAGTCTAAACACAGTACAAGTGCTCCCAGTCACATGTGCAAAAGGTCAGTCTAAACACAGTAAAAGTGCTCCCAGTCACATGTTGAAAAGGTCAGTTTAATAAAGTACAAGTGCTCCAAGTCACATATTCAAAAGGTCAGTCTAAACACAGTACAAGTGCTCCCAGTCACATGTGCAAAAGGTCAGTCTAAACACAGTACAAGTGCTCCCAGTCACATGTTGAAAAGGTCAGTCTAAACGCAGTACAAGTGCATTAAGTACAAATGGTCAGTCATTACATTTATTTATAAATATATATATATATATAGTTTATATATATTATATAGTTTTATAATTTTTACTACACTTTAAATACTTCCCGGTGGTTCGGAACCCACCTAAAACTGTAGGTCCAACTCATAAATCACCATCATCCAACTCATTACCCACGCACAGGTCTCAGACCTATGTGGGCTTCATCCTAAAAGAAAAAATACAGTAATTATTTATAATTCTCATGTATGATGTTGAAGGTCCATCTTTTTTTCACTTATATATAATAAAAACTTGTACTGACAATGCTCTTAACATCAGAGTGAAACGGCCGTCACGCCATAACGTGAGTCACAATTTCCACTTAAAATTGTCTTAGGTTTTTATTATATAATTCTCCAATAAAAATTTAAATTAAGACTAAATTTAACCTTCAAACATTAAAGGTTAATGTTTTTATCTCCCTGTCATGATTGCTGCAGAGGTAGAAAGTAGTTAATAGATAAATTGTCAAAAATATAAATACATAGTGCTCTCTGCGGGTTTTTTGATAGGTATGGGTGTTGAAAATATTATAAAAAATATGTTATGTTTTACTTGATAAACAATCTAATATATAAAACTGACACTATATTTCTATTAAAATTATGATTTTTTCTCACTTTTACTGGAGATACTGGAGGGATGCATTTCACTTCTAAGAGAAGCTTCATCAGCGCAATTTTCTATTACATAATGGCCGCTCATCCTATCATCAACAAAACTTCGTCTCCTGGCTGATGAAGCTTCTCTTTAGAAGTGAAATGCATCCCTTTATTATCTCCAGTATAAGTGAGCGAAAATCACAGTGTCAGTTTTGATATTAGATAAAAAAATATGTTATAAATATGGCCACCCACTTTTTTGTAGATTACGTCTTGGAGACTCCAGTTAAGGAGTATAAGACAAGTCAGATCAAGAATAATTATACAATCTTATACACTAGTTGCCATAATTTATTACTATGTCAATTAGTTGAGGTGAGGCTTAATTTTGATGTGAAAGGAACTCTTGTACACTATAAAAAGATAAACTAAATATTTTTTCCAATGTTTATTTAAATATTTCTATATTTTCAAGACTCTTTAAAAACTGCGGTAGCTTGTTGTAGAGTTTCCTACCAATATAACTAGATTTTAGTTTGAATAAGCTACTATTGTGACTCACCAAGTGATAATCTCTGTATATTATAATCGTGTACATCAAGATTTTTGTTAATATTACTCTTTTTCTACATATAAAGTAGCTTCATACACATATAAGCAGGGTACAGTTAGGAGACCAAGTCTGTTGAACAACGGCCTACATGAATCTAATCTATTCACTATTTCTATACAGCTAACCGCTTTCTTTTGGATCTTAAACAACCTATCAAGATTTTGGTTAATATCATTCGTTTTTACTTATAAAGTAGCTTCATACACATATAAGCAGGGTACAGTTAGGAGACCAAGTCTGTTGAACAACGGCCTACATGAATCTAATCTATTCACTATTTCTATACACCTAACCGCTTTCTTTTGGATCTTAAACACCCTATCAAGATTACATAGGAGAATACATAGATTCGATAGGCCTACTGTTTAATTTTATATTTTTAAATTGTAATGTGTTTTTCAGGTCTTGGAATTTGTGGACGAACACGGCAATGAGGTGCTGAACTTGGGATCGTTTACTCTGCTACCTCAGCATGTGGTAAGACTGATTCTCGCCAGGGAGGAGCTGAGGGCTGATGAGTTCACCAAGTTCCAGGTCGGTGTGGTGCTAAAATAACAAAATGGCCTTATCTAAACTAAACATAGACTAATAGTAGTTTATGCAACGACTTTATTTTGATCCTTATTAAGGCACGAGTTAGATGTAAGTTATAACACGAGCGAATGCGAGTGTTATAAATATCTCATGAGTGCTTTAATGGCCAAATAAAATCGTTGCATACACTATTTTATCTACGACCACTAGTATACATTTAATTGAAACAATTTCATTTTACCTGTGACTGTCAGAGATACCCAACCTCTCATCTCAAATATGAGAAGTTATAGTAGATTGTTAGGTTAAAGCAGCTGGTGTAGCAGTTTGATCAAATCAGCTGATAGTTTCACAATATTGAATTACGATATTGATTCCATCAAAAATGCTTCTGATTGGTCCAGAACCCGTGTTATAATGTAGAACCTGTACTATAATGAGCTCATTATGCAATGGGTTTCAAAAAGCATTTCGAAAAGACAGCTGTTTTGGCATCAATTGTGAAACTGTAATGTATACATTATGACATGGTCGTAGATAAATGGACTATATAGTACAGGATATTTGTTATGTTTGGAAATATGCAATAAGTCAGGTTAGGTTAGGTTAGGTTTAATCTAAACTAAACATAGACTAAATGGACTATACAGAGTGTTTCGGAACTCTCTACCAATACTTCTAGGCAGTGTTTCTAGGCCACTAACAAAAGTAAATATTGTAATAAAAATTTTCTAAAATCCCCAGTTACTAACACAGCCGCCATTTTGTTTTTTCACTCATTATTTTTTTATTCGAACACCTCTGAATGTATAATTTTGAAATTTTGCAAACAGCTTTATAACAACTAAAACAACCTTAAAAAAATTAATAAAAATTTTCCGACATCAATAAACAAAATGGCGGCCATTTAAAATATTTGAACAGGATTAAATTAATAATGGCTAATGATATCAAAATTTGACTGGAATAATGTTTTTTAGATATTTTTATTGCTAATTGAATGATACCTACAATATCAACCCACAGTATACACACTATACGACTTTTTTTTTAGATTACGTCTTGGAGACTCCATTTAAGGAGTATAAGACAAGTCAGATCAACAATATTATACACTAGTTACTATAATAATTACTATATCAATTAGTTGTGGTGAGGCTTAATTTACATGTGAAAGAACTATACACAGTATACTTTGGGTCATCTGATGATGCTCTTAGGTTAGGTTACCTAACCTAACCTAACCTTTACCTGACAACAGAGTGAAACGGCCGTCACGCCATAACGTTAGTCATAAATTTCACTTTCAAGTGTTTTTTAATAATATGTTGTAACTATGGTAATGAGTATAAACAAGTGACTATTTTTGGCCTAAAAATTTCAAAATTCCAAATTATATCATCTTTTTTCGGAGTTTGATAGTGCTCAGTTTGAAAAATTAATATTCTGCAAAAGACTTGTGATTGTGAATAATTATTGTGCTTCAAGGTGAAATTTCAAGTGAAACAGCGACCTAACCTAACATTTTTATCTTAGTTTAAAATTTTGTGAAAAGCAGTTTTGGGCAATAGCCTGTTGTATTCACATTGACTGTATTTTAGTTAAATCTATATAAATTAGGCTTGGCAATGATGACTCTTTTCGATGAGTCGTTCAATCGCCCTCACTCTTATAAGTGAGTCGTTCATTTAAACTAGTTTAAAAATGAGTCATCAGCAATGCTCGTGCTCATTCACTACCATTGCTTGTTCAGCAGCTAAGCGCTCTCTCGCTGACAGCACTCATACACACACACACACACACAACAATAAACAGCCTTGTCATATGTCTGGCGCCTCAATATAAATAATTCTCAGAATCTGAGTCATCAGTTTAATATTCCAGAGCACAGAGCGTATTCTATTTTTCAGAAGTAGTCAGCCAGGTTATGGAGCTGAGAGAGGTGAGTGAGTGATCAAGCTGTTGTTGTAGTTAGTTCACTTCACAGTTCGAAATGCTCGTGGAGTGGGGAGGTGAGTGCTCTTGTCCAGCAGGCCGCTGCACTGCTCTGCTAATTCAAAGAGCGCTCACAAGATGAAAACACAAACGCAGCTCAAAAATGAATGAACTACTTTCTGAATTTGTACTACTAGTTCGTAGTTCATTTTAAAGAGTCAGTTACTTTGAACGACTGGCTCATTCTGGTCACATCACTAATATAAATAAAATTAGAGTTTTGTCTTTACATTTATCATAATTATATAATTTTTGGTTATTTTTACGTTTTATACATTAAAGAAGCCGAAACAAGTCTTATCTCAATTTCTGTCTGTCTGTCTGTCAGTCTGTCATGGCCCCGAAGGCATTTTACATGGCCTTCTCCTGAAAAACAAGAGCATCGATCGGGATCCAAGTTATTTAACAGTATTGAAAACTATTTTGACTATGTCTTTAGCTATAAAAAACTAAATATATATTTTTTCAACAGAATAATAAACGTTTATCTACGACCATGTCATAATGTATACATTACAGTTTCACAATTGATGCCAAAACAGCTGTCTTTTCGAAATGCTTTTTGAGACCCGTTGCATAAAGAGCTCATTATAGTACAGGTTCTACATTATAACACGGGTTCTGGACCAATCAGAAGCATTTTTGATGGAATCAATATCGTAATTCAATATTGTGAAACTATCAGCTGATTTCATCAAACTGCTACACCAGCTACTTCAACCTAACAATCTACTATAACTTCTCGTATTTGAGATGAGAGGTTAGATATCTCTGACAGTCACAGGTAAAATGAAATTGTTTTAATTAAATGTATACTAGTGGTCGTAGATAAAATAGTGTATGCAACGATTTTATTTGGCCATTAAAGCACTCGTGAGATATTTATAACACTCGCATTCGCTTGTGTTATAACTTACATCTAACTCGTGCCTTAATAAGTGTCAAAATAAAATCGTTGCATAAACTACTATTAAAAACCAAGTATTATGCGATTTTGGATACATTTCTTCTGAGTTTTATTACCGAGAGCATCGATCAGGATTTAAGTTATTTAACAGTATTGAAATTTTCAGGCATAATGTAGAATATTCCCGAGGTGGTTCCTGTGAAGGCTGGGAGTTCAAAAGTCCTCGCTGAAGGACACAAAAAGGAGAAATCTATCCTTAAAGGAACAGCTGATAGAAATCAACTGTTTTTGATAATATGGTGGGCCCTTAGCGGCGTTATTTACGCTGTCTGCACACTTGTGTAGTCGGAGCATTGCAGTCTTTTAGGAAACATATGACTGGTGAATCAAAGCTCAGCTTATGTTTCATCCATTATTTCTTTGGTGAAAAAAATACAAATTTATTTCAATTTATCCACACAAAAATTAACATTTTAGGAAGGTGAGGTTTGGTAGCACTATTATAACTAAAATACCGTTGCAACGCATGGGTGAACCGCTAGTATAAATATATTAATGAAGGGCTGAGAACCTATAATTTTGTTTCGCCTGAAAAAGGATGAAGGAGTCGGTTAATTTTATTGGTCAACGAACTTGACCTGTCTAAAGATACTGTAACACATCCCGTTTTGACCAAGGTCAAAATGAGAAGGCACAAAAGAAGGTGTTGCGCCTAGAGGCGGCGAATCATAAAGAATTGATATGCTGGTCAAGAGCAGGTTATTCAAAATAAAAAGAAGATTTTTGAATGACAAAGTCACCGAAAATTAAGCCTCACCTCAACTAATTGAAGTAATTATGGTAAGTAGTGTATAATTGTTGATCTGACTTGTCTTATACTCCTTAACTGGAGTCTCCAAGACGTAATCTACAAAACAAAACAAAAAACCAGTATTTGATATATATTAGATAAAAGAAATACAAAGATGTGAAAATTATTAATAAATTTTAGTTACAAAGTTTAAAGTCATGACTATTAAATTTATCGACGAAGAATAGCTTAGTAGGCAAATAAGTCAGGTTTTTCGGAGATAATTATTTTGAAGTGAAGTAACGAAGAAAATTGTAGTTCAGCTCACCATTATTGTAGAAATTGTAATAAGTGTCCATGTTAATACATACTGAATCCTGTTAGGTTTTGAACATAGTTTTGCAATCGTGATTTTTTGATCAGTTCATTATTTGTCCAACTTATGCAGCAAATCTCAAATTTTGGCTATCAAGTACACGGTTTAAAAAAAACCTGTAGAAAGAAAAAAATACAATATTATCTAAATTGACTTAAAATTAAAATCGTAGTTGACCTAGACGATAATCAACCCAAATTGCCTAGATTACAAATCAAAAGGTTACAATATTCAGTTCAAGAAAGAATGAATTTATAATCAAGAAAGTTAAACATGAGAAACAAGTATCACATTCATAAAAAGAAATAAATTATGGAAGATGAAATTTATAAGAAAGTTACAAGAGAACTTGTGTATCCAGAAAGAAATTAAATAAAATTAAGTACTCGGCCAGATTAAGTGAGTTATTATACTTATTCTTAACAAATATTTGACTACATGTCGTTAAATTTCACATGAAAAGTTAATATTAACAACGCAGTTCACATGGAACAAGAAATCCAGAAATTAATCTCATTTAACAATGACTAAAAGAAAATTATATCAGAGGGATCAGAACTTTTACAGAAATAATTAATTAAAAGAAAGGAAAACTTAACAATTGAAAGAAACTATTACAAAGATTCACAAGGTTGAACAAGATCAATCAAGCAATACAAATAAGTAGAAATACGAACAAAACTTACCCAAATTCGTTTTTTTTTATATTGGTGACTATATCAAACGAAGTAAATGAAATAAGAAATTTAAACAATTAAATAGAATCCATACTTGGAATAAATTTCTCAACCCATGAAAAATAAATGGAGAATTTTAAGTTGAATCAACCAAAGGTATCAGTCTCCATTTTTTGAATCGAACAGAATGATTGTTTTCGGTTAGCATCACCTCAGCAGTTGGAACAGAAGTACGAACATAACCACACTGAATAATACATTTTTCCTACAGTGACCAGAAAAAGTGCCTATTTTTGCACTAACTGAAGCACGCAAAATAGTCTATTCCTGCACCAGTGCGGGAAAGTAAATTGCAGTGCGGGAATGTACTTTTCCACACTCCAAATTTGCAACCTAACAACACAAAATAGTGAGCATGTAATATGCAGGTTCCCTATTCTGCATTCAAAAATAGGTTGGCTACTCTGCTTCAACTGTGAATAGTTGTTGTAGTTGTTGTTGATGAAATCGATTTGATTCGAAGATAGGTTATTTGAGGAATTGTCAGGTTATGTATGCCCTGTTTTGTTCTGTCTGAATTACTTTATACATTACTGTAGGAAAAATTTAATGTTAATACGAGTGCAAAGTATTCTTTCTGCACTCGAGAAACTTTTTTCACTCGCCTTTGGCTTGTGAAAAAAACTGTTTCTCTCGATGCAGAAAAACGCTATTTTGCACTCTAGTTACACAAATAGCTATTACCACCATACTTACTAATGATAGATTTATTAAAAATTACTAACAAATTTCTATAATTTGTAATACAAGAGGAAAAAGAAAATAATAAAGAAGAAAGAATTAAATTTTGGTACAATACCAAGAATCAGTGTTTCAAATTTGAAGTTGATTGATAAAGGTGTTCAAAAGTTATCGTGGAACATACAAACACACAACGCCTCAAGCCTCAAGTCAAAAGGAAGAACTCATTTCGCTCGTTCAATTATTTACTTTCATATTGACTTACTATTTAAGTGATGTTTTTGGGTTTCTTTTTCTTAGAATTGTGATGTTATGTTTGTTCAGGCAGCGTTAATGTGGAGCAAGAAGTACTGTGACAGCAATCAGAACACGGTGCTGAAGGATGTGATCGGCAACTTTCTGGAGTACATTCAGTTCCACAAGATCCCGGCCAATGTGTTGATGCGCGAGGTGCATCCGCTGGGTCTGGTGCCCTACTCCATTATAATGAACGCCCTCGCCTATCAGGTCGAAACCACTTTCAATTATCAATTTAGAATAGTTTTTTGACATTTTAATAACAATAAACATGTTCCTTTTCTTTGGAGGATGAAGCCCACATAGGTCTGAGACCTGTGCGTGTGGGTAATGAATTGGATGATGGTGATTGGACCTACAGTTTTAGGTGGGTTCCAAACCACCTGCAAAAGATTTTACAGCAGAAAACAGTGTCTTTTTTGCTGGCCAATCTAATCGTCACTGTTACAAATACGTAGAATGCACTGCATAATAGTATATTATGTTACAAGTGTGGGAAATGGTGTTTAACATACGAGTATGTTATCATACGAGTATGGTAAACATCTTCCCGGACGAGTTATGTACGATATTTTTCGTCATACAAGTCTAAAATAGCTGATAAGTTGAAATAAGAAACTATAAATCATTGTTATACAAACATAACCTCAACACACCAACTCAAGGTGAAATGTGGCAATAATGGTTCTAGATCAGCTGATCTAGCTTTCGACCAAATGGTTTTTCAGTGAAGTGGTAGCCACAACCACCCATAGAGTGCGGTAATAATCATTTGATGATTTTTACCACACACTGTATGGTAATAATCATCAAATTACATCAGCTGTTTTTGATTTCTGTAAACAGCTGTTTACCACATTGATTGCTTGACTGGTAAACTGTCCATAACCTACAAGTATGACAAAAAACATTTTATTGAATTTTTCAATCTTAAATTACCTAATAACTAAGTTTAAACGGTGGTAAGACTTGTTGTCTCTGTCGAATGATGGCTTGGACACAGGAAGTAGCTCAGAGGTTATATCTACCTAACCTAACCTAACTTAGAGGTGTGCTAGATAGTATATACACTCACCTGTGCAGCCAGACCCTGTAAAGGTGGGAGTGGACTGTCAAGCATAGAGCTTCAGAATTAGTTTCGTTGGGCTTGGCATACTGATACAATTCTGTTAGCTCAGTGAGGAGAGCAATTACAAACTACCTCACTCCTTGTTTGCATAGTAACACGCTCTTTGGACTAAAACATAGCGTTGAGGTCTGAAGAGTCACCTACAGTCGAATCGGCTATGGTACTATATACAAGACTTGATAATATTAATAAGTAAACAATGCAACAAAATAAATAATGAATAATAAGACGAAATTGTCACAACCACATTTTTATTAAAACTTTGAGTAACTAGTTTCGGTTGTTACACCATTATCAATCTCAATCAAACTGAAAACTAAAGTACAGAGAAGCCTTATATATACTGTACATGGAATGATACTTTAGTTTTCAGTTTGATTGAGATTGATAATGGTGTAACAACCGAAACTACTTTCTCAAAGTTTTAATAAATGTGGTTGTGACAATTTTGTCTTATTATTCATTATGGATACCTTCCACAATATCACCTTCGCCATTACTAAGAAAGTTAACAAAATAAATGGCTATGTTTATCCTTCTTTGTAGTGGCAAATTCACTAATCAGAATCCAGCTACTGGTGTTAATATCAGCCAATAGGTATCATTAACAAAAAAACAAAAAAATGTTTCATTATGTTGGTATTATAAGATATGAATTGAATTCTAGTTATTGAATAAAAAATTCAATAAAATGTTTTATGTTCGACCTATTTTATTGCTAACACAATTTTCCCTAAATTGGAAATTAAAATGCTTATAAATCGAAAACAAAGGCATCTATTGAAAAACGGTTTATGCCATTGTTTTTTCTCTTGGAATTCCACACTGAAATGATGTGTCACATGACCACCATCCCATGCAAAAAAATGAAGTTGAATCCAATATGGCGGATCCAAGATGGCGGACAAAAATTTCAAAACCAGCAAAAAGTAGGTTTTTTAAAACTATGCATATTTGCATAAGCTTCTCTTGCCAAGAACGTCTCAGTTATGCAATACAGGTTGTTTTGGAACTCTCTACCAATACTTCTAGGCAGTGTTTCAGGACCACTAACAAAAGTAAATATCGTAATAAAATTTTTCTAAAATCCCCAGTTACTCACACAGCTGCCATTTTGTTTTTTTCACTCATTATTTTTTTTATTCGAACACCTCTGAATGTATAATTTTGAAATTTTGCAAACAGCTTTAAAACAATCTTGAAAAAATTAATCAGAATTTTCCAACTTTAAAAAACAAAATGGTGGCCATTTGAAATCTTTGAACAAGATTAAATTAATAATGGCTTATGATATCAAAATTTGACTAGAATAACGTTTTTTAGATATCTTTATTGCAAATCCAACAATACCTCATTTTCCAAGATTTGCCAACAATTAACAGAGATATGCTACTTCTTAGTGTGTGCGGTGGTTGAGAACGGGTTGCAGTTTTTCGCTTCCAACCACCACACACCCTAAAAAGTAGCATATCTCTGTTAATTGTTGGCTAATCTTGGAAAATGAGGTATCGTTGGATTCGCAATAAAAATATGTAAAAAACGTTATTCTAGTCAAATTTTGATATCATAAGCCATTATTAATTTAATTCTGTTCAAAGATTTTAAATGTCCGTCATTTTGGTTTTTGATGTCGGAAAATTTTGATAAATTTTTTTAAGATTGTTTTAAAGCTGTTTGCAAAATTTCAAAATTATACATTGAGAGGTGTTTGAATAAAAAAATAATGAGTGAAAAAACAAAATGGCGGCTGTGTGAGTAACTGGGGATTTTAGAAAAATTTTATTACAATATTTACTTTTGTTAGTGGTCCAGAAACACTGCTTAGAAGTATTGGTAGAGAGTTCCGAAACACTCTGTATAGGCCTACGTTCAATGTTGTTCAAATAAAAAGATAATGCGTGAAAAAACAAAATGGCGGCCGTGTGACTGCCTAGAAGTATTGGTAGAGAGTTCCAAAACAACCTGTATGTAGTCAACAACATTTAGTCTATGTTTAGTTTAGATTAAACCAAACCTAACCTAACCTAACCTAACCTGACTTATTGCATATTTCGTGCCTAATGTTTAATGCTATTGGCTGTTTTGTGTTGTGTGTTAGGCAGACCCAACAAGTATCGACCCCGGCAAGCTCTCCCCAAACCGAGTGAGGCGATCGGCGCAGGGCCGCAGCATGTCCGTTCAGTCGTCATTGGACCCCTATGGCAGCAACACCACTTTGTCATCGTCGTCCGCATCCGGGGGCAGCTCAGAAATGGTCAGTAGCGACACCACACCCGCCAAACATAGCAGCAACTAGAGACATGATGATGCCGCCAACCAACACCCGACCACCTCACTCTAGCTAGAGTGACTGCTAGACCAGCATGTGTGTATGTGTGTGTGTGTGTGTGTGTGGGGGGATTGATTTCTCTACCCTACCCCCCCCCCGCCCCAGAAACCCAATATATGTTTTTATTATTATTTATATACAAAATAACAATCATGGAGGTATAAGAAAGGGGAGGGAGCATAAAGTATGAAGCTATTTTATATGTAGAAATGAATGATATTGGCCAAAATCTTGACGAACACAATTATAATACAAGAATATATACCCTGATATATGTGTATGAAGCTATTTTATACCTAAAAAAGAGTGATATTAACCAAAATCTTGACGTACATGATTATAATACAAGAATATATACCCTGCTATATGTGTATGAAGCTACTTTATACCTAAAAAAGAGTGATATTAATCAAAATCTTGATGCACATGATTATAATACAAAAAGCCAAGGAGATTATCACTTTGTGAGTCACAATAGTAGCTTATTCAAACAAAAACCTAGTTATAATGGTAGGAAACTCTACAACTCCTAACTGTACCCTGCTTATATGTGTATGAAGCTACTTTATATGTAAAAACGAATGATATTAACCAAAATCTTGACGTACACGATTATAATATACAGAGATTATCACTTGGTGAGTTACAATAGTAGCTTATTCAAACAAAAACCTAGTTATATCGGTAGGAAACTCTACAACAAGCTACCGCAGTTTTTAAAGAGTCTTGAAAATATAGAAATATTTAAAAAACAATTGAAAAAATATTTAGTTTCACTTTTTATAGTGTACAAGAGTTCCTTTCACATCACAATTAAGCCTCACCTCAACTAATTGGTATAGTAATTATTATGGTAACTAGTGTATAAGATTGTATAATTGTTGATCTGACTTGTCTTATGCCCGGTTTCTGAGTTGTTCATTAACTTAATGGACCATTAACTCAATGCTGGAGCAATGGGTTAATGATTCATTAAACTTAATGAACAACTCAGAAACCGGGAATAATACTACTTAACTGGAGTCTCCAAGACGTAATCTACAAAAAAATAACCTATAAAATGTAACTTAACGGGAGTTTATGAGATTTAATCATCTGTTATCGGGCGGTCAAGTATCTTTTACGCTGGTTAGCCTAATCGGCGTTATCGCTTGTTATTGTCCTTTCTGCTACTAAATTCTCTCCATTAAGTTTAATCTCCGTAGAATGACGTCATTCTACGGGGATTAAATTTAATTGGCTTTTGTGCAAGCGGCCGTTAGTGTTGAAATTGGCAGGGTGATATAGTCGCAGATGTCACGCAGTAGAGCTTTGCTAGAAGCTATGGTTAGACTTTCTTAAAATTGTTGGTATACATTAAACCCCCTCCACATTCTTATACCTCCATTTTGTTTACCCGGTGGCATAATTATTGGTGGGTGGGGGGGGGGGGTTCTGGGGATTGAATTTAACCCCCCCCCCCCACTGTGATGCAGAGACAAAAAAAAAATATTTCTACATCTGAAGTAAAGATTCAAATCGAATCCTTCACATAATGCTATATTGTACAAAAAGCATTCAGTTTGATTTACACTTATTTGGAGGATTTATTTTTTATCTTTATTTATTTCTGATGATGGCCACATGAGTCCGAGACTTGTGCGTGGGTAATGTGGTGAATGATAACACAGACAGAGGAGTGGGATTCGAACCAACGACCGCTGAAACGACAGCAAGTTGAAGTTGTGATGCCTCAACCAACTGCGCTAAGCGGCCTGCGGGATAAAGCCCACATAGGTCTGAGACTTGTGCGTAGGTAATTAACTACACCTTGTTCAACTCCTCCACCTTCTACGGTTAAAGCATGCCTGCTGCTGAGAAGTGTACCCTTGTACAATATGAACCCAGCTGTCATACATAATAGTAGTTTATGCAACGATTTTATTTTGACCCTTATTAAGGCACGAGTTAGATGTAAGTTATATTAATTTAATTATATTAAGTTAATTATATTATAAATATCTCACGAGTGCCTTAATGGCCAAATGAAATCGTTGCATACACTATTTTATCTACGACCACTAGTATACATTTAATTAAAACAATTTCATTTTACCTGTGACTGTCAGAGATACCTAACCTCTCATCTCAAATACGAGAAGTTATAGTAGATTGTTAGGTTAAAGCAGCTGGTGTAGCAGTTTGATCAAATCAGCTGATAGTTTCACAATATTGAATTACGATATTGATTCCATCAAAAATGCTTCTGATTGGTCCAGAACCCGTGTTATAATGTAGAACCTGTACTATAATGAGGTCATTATGCAACGGGTTTCAAAAAGCATTTCGAAAAGACAGCAGCTGTTTTGGCATCAATTGTGAAACTGTAATGTATACATTATGACATGGTCGTAGATAAAAATGATTTGTTGCAAAATTTACGAAATAATACTTTAACCGTATTTTATTGTTTGTGTGTGTGTGTACTGTTTGGGCCGTACCTGTCCTACCTCTACTTGACTTCCGGCCTAGTTTTTGTGTATAATAATAATAATAATAATTGTTGTAAGCTACCAAAATAAATTATTGTTCATGTTTGTATAAGTGGTGTTGTCATTTTGCACGTTTTTTTTTTTTTTTTTTTTTTTTTAATAACTTTATTTATTTATATATGTATTTTTTTATGTAAAGTTGTAATTGAATGATGCTTGCCAGCGGACGAGAAAATGTTTTTGCTGGAAGTACCATATGGTTTTACATAATATTTTATTTCGTATATTTCTAGTGAACAAATAATATTGTAAATTTGTATTTCATATTTTTTTTGGAGGATGAAGCCCACATAGGTCTAAAACTTGTGCGTGGGTAATGAGTTGGATGATAGTGATTGGACCTACAGTTTTAGGTGGGTTCCCAACCACCCGCTGTTGATTTTGCAGCAGAGAACAGTGTCTTTTCTGCTGGCCAATCCAATCGGTCACCGTTATAAACAGGACCTACGAGAACGCAGCTTATCTATCTGATTGAACAGATACCTGCTACGGCTCGAGGCTATCACTTCCCTAAAACTTTTAACTCTAGTTCTCGATGATTTCTTTCAAAGTGATGTTGTCCATAAAACTTGGAAAAAGAATTACTGTTGGAAGTTAGTATGTGTGCGTGTGTAATAATAATCTTTTTTTTTAACGATGGTGCATTCAGATGATTCTGCGTATCTGATACTATTGTAACACTTAGGCCCTTCGCACACGAGTTGACTCAAATCATTCATTTATTCAAATCAAACTTAACCCTTTCAATACCAATTTTTTTTCTCAAATTTTTTATATCATTCGATTAGTTACATCAATTTATGAGGGAAATAATTTTTTCCGATTTTTTTCTCATGTTCACTATTTTTATGGCCTTTTTTTAAAAAAAAAAAATTAGTGGGACATATCGACTCATTTGCAATTTGAGTTTCTCAAAGCATTGAGAAACGCTTTTTGAGTTTGAGTTTCTCACAGTGGGAGTTCTCTTAAGGGCCAACTACCAGTCGGCAACTCAAATCCAGTCGTCAACTCAAATCCAGTCGGCAACTCAAATCCAGTCTGAGTTGCATGCAATGGTGACAGCCGGTTGCCTGCAATCTCAGTTGCGTAGTTGCATGCTGTACAGCAGTATTGAATTGAAGTGTTGAGCTGTATTCGCAATTAATAACCAAGTTTTAATTTTCAAGTATGTATTATAAATAAGTTCATGCCCTTCAATCTCAGTTTTTTTTTGAGGATGAAGCCCACATAGGTCTGAGACCTATGCGTGGGTAATGAGTTTGATGATGGTGATTCAGTTGATTAGAGGAATCGGCAACAGAAGGATGTCAGACTTTGTTTCTTATTGCAAAGTTGTTAGTTCTTGTTCAATGAAATAGTTTTTAAAGCCATATCTCACTTGAAAATTTAAATAATTGGACATTGTTGGTGTACAATATCAAAAAGTTATATTTATTAGATACACAGAACCTGTATTAATATATAGAAAAAAATATAATTCAAATAAAACGTTATAAATCTGTGTACTCATTTGCAATTTGAGTTTGCAACTTGTCTGCACAACACACAATCGGAGTTGTGCAACCTGTTTGCAACTTGACTGCGCAACATGCAATCGGAGTTGTGCAACCTGTTCGCAACCTGTCTGCGCAACATGCAATTGGAGTTGTGCAACCTGTTTGCAACTTGACTGCGCAACGTGCAATCGGAGTTGTGCAACCTGTTTGCAACTTGACTGCGCAACATGCAATCGGAGTTGTGCAACCTGTTTGCAACTTGACTGCGCAACACGCAATCGGAGTTGTGCAACCTGTTTGCAACTTGAGTCTGCAACTCAATTATAAAAATAAAAATAGTTTCCAAGAGTTTGTGCGCTGGAGTGGAATTCTATGAGACACAAAAAAATTGAAAAGAAAAGAAGAAAAAATTGTCTGCAAAATCATTATTTTGATTTAAGATAGCACATTGGAAAGATTTAACACTGTATTTAATTATATATATATACAGGGTGTTTCGGAACTCTATCAATATACTTCTAGGCAGTGTTTCTGGACCACTAACAAAAGTAAATATCGTAATAAAAATTTTCTAAAAACCCTAGTTACTCACACAGCCGCCATTTTGCTTTTTCACTCATAATTTTTTATTCAAACACCTCTGAATGTATAATTTTGAAATTTTGCATACAGCTGTATAACAATTGAAACATTCTAAAAAAAATTAATAAATTTTCCAAAATCAAAAAACAAAATGGCGGCAATTTAAAATCTCTGAACAGGTATAAATTAATAATGGCTAATGATATCAAAATTTTACTAGAATAACGTTTTTTAGATATTTTTATATTTTATACATTCAAAGGTGTTCGAATAAAAAAATAATGAGTGAAAAAAACAAAATGGCGGCTGTGTGAGTAACTGGGGATTTTAGAAAAGTTTTATTATGATATTTACTTTTGTTAGTGGTCCAGAAACACTGCCTAGAAGTATTGATAGAGAGTTCCGAAACACTCTGTATATGTAAATAATAAGTCGAAATATATGGAAAAAATACAATTACAGTATACAACTCATATTTTAGTGAAAGATAGTTACTGAGAACTCATTACTTTTCACCCATTAAGCAATTTTGGAGTGATCTTTTCTTTTACAAATTTAATTGGCAGTATGTTGATTAATTTATCTATAATATATTAATATATTCAAACTGTCTCCTACAAACACTTAAATCAGTTCTGGATATTGAGTAGGAATTTGTGCTGGAGGGACGTAAATTAAAAATTGGTAGATGCGGAAGGAAACAATTTTTATTTTTATAATTGAGTTGTGGACTCAAGTTGCAAACAGGTTGCACGACTCCGATTGTGGGTTGCACAGTCAGGTTGCACAACTCTGATTGCGCGTTGCGCAGTCAAGTTGCAAACAGGTTGCACAACTCCGATTGCGCATTGTGCAGTCAAGTTGCAAACAGGTTGCACAACTCCGATTGCGCGTTGCACAGTCAAGTTGCAAACAGGTTGCACAACTCCGATTGCGCGTTACACAGTCAAGTTGCAAACTCAAATTGCAAATGAGTCGATTTGTGTGCAAAGGGCCTTAAAGTCCAGTTAAATTTTTGGTGAGAAAGGGAAAAAAACTCAACCCGGCTGAGATACAGGAAATATGACCAGAAAAACATGATGAATCCTGGCTGTGCTTCGGCCGCCATCTTGGAAAACTGTAAAATTTTCCTACGTCATTGTGGTTTTTTTCGAATTTGAGATCAAGCTAAGCATTGGACAGGAAATGTTAATGTTGCCTTTTTGCAAGAAGAAAAAAATTTGTACCAGTTACACCTCAGCACCTTAAGTAGGTCACATGTTGGAAAAAAATTTCTGAAAAATCTATAATTTTCAATAATAATAATATCGTGTGACCTGGCTGGCTCAGGTCTGGTGTCAGAGTTATCAGGTCGCACCTGAATAAGTTCAGGGCCTCTGACAAGTGACTTAACGACTGTTTTTTAGGCAGCCGGGACCGACAGCTTAACGTGTCCTCCGAAACACGGGAGTGTTTTCAATGTATATAATTATTAAGAAAGAGAGTATGAGTTTGTTAATGTCAGTATTACGGATTTCACATAAAAACGGCAACGATTTGGATCATTAAATTTGGCACAAAGCTTCTAAACTCGATTCAGTGCAACTCAAAGCCTAATTGAATTGAATTGAATATCTTGATACTCAATTGGAGAAATCTGATTGGTCCAGAGCCCGTGACTTAGTATATTCATTATGCAATCGACTTGTTCAGGCATGAATAAAGTCAGATATTATGACAAAACTCTCTATTAACTACTTATTATTATTAACTACTTTATAATGTAGTTTTAGATAAATCATTCCTTTCCACAACTGTAATATAAAATAATCAAATTATTGTCGAATTTTAATTTCAGGCCATAAAAGCAGCTGTTACAAGGAGCAAGAGTACCAACATGTAAACCAAAAATAATTCATAATTAATATCTATTACATTCATATGTGACATTGTAGTCTAGTGAAGACACAAAGCAAATTCTTTTATTTGAAAATAAACACCTCTGCAGTATCCTACTACTCTATCCAATTATTGTGCAATCTTGCTGATTGGAACCAGCTGGTAGGTCTGGGCCCACTTGAAGATGGTTTCTTCAGTGACAACCAACAAGATTAGAGCGATAGTAGGTGCTGTTGTTACTATAATTGACCGAACAAAGGGAGGTCTCTGTTTTCAAGTCGACTGTTCTGCATTTGTCTGTATGGCTGAATGCGTGGACCAATTCAATTTTTTTTTTTTTAGGATGAAGCCCACATGGGTCTGAGACCTGTGCGTGGGTAATGAGTTGGATGATGGTGATTGATGAGTTGGACCGACAGTTTTAGGTGGGTTCCGAACCAATTAAATTTAAAATGGATCTTCCTCTAAAGAATGCCCAGCGATTTATGTGTCAGGGTTTTCGTAATTTGCTTGCATTTAAAGGATTTTTTAAATAAGCTTTTCCATATTATGCAATTGAAATCAGATTTAAAGATAGCCCTCTTATTCATCTAGTGCAGCATTCACATGCTATCTTATTATGGGGAAATTCATCATAACAAAATCTTGATAGGGTGTTTAAGATCCAAAAGAAAGCGGTTAGGTGTATAGAAAGAGTAAATAGATTAGATTCATGTAGGCCGTTGTTCAAGAGACTTGGTCTCCTAACTGTACCCTGCTAATATGTGTATGAAGCTACTTTATATGTAAAAACGAATGATATTAACCAAAATCTTGATGTACATGATTATAATATACAGAGATTATCACTTGGTGAGTCACAATAGTAGCTTATTCAAACAAAAACCTAGTTATATTGGTAGGAAACTCTACAACAAGCTACTGCAGTTTTTAAAGTATGGAAAATATAGAAATATATAAAAAACAATTGAAAAAATATTTAGTTTAGCTTTTTGTAATGTACAAGAGTTCCTTTCACATCAAAATTAAGCCTCACCCCAACTAATTGATATAGTAATTATGGTAACTAGTGTATAATTGTATTAATCTGACTTGTCTTATACTCCTTAACTGGAGTCTTCAAGATGTAATCTACAGAAAAAAAACATGAATTAGGTTATCATTCACAAGAATAACATATTTGTTTGAGAGAAATGAAATTCTAATACGGTACTTCAATTAAGTAATTAGGGATTGCTCAGTAAATGATAAAATTTAATTAATATTATTATTGAAAATCCCTTCCCGGTGGTTCGGAACCCACCTAAAACTGTAGGTCCAACTCATTCGCACAGGTCTCAGACCTATGTGGGCTTCATCCTCAGAAAAAAGAAAAAAAAAGTTCAATCATCAGACGTGTGAAATCTGATCTAATTTGAACAACCGGCTGTATGGAAAATAGAAACACAGCCTTGTTGATGTAGAACAGAGTGACTTTTTATAGAAGACAGACATGAAATAGACTACGCAAATTGAATCAAGGGTTAGGTCTAATGATTGTGTTTAATTTTGCGATGTTGATTATCATCGAGTATGTTCCTCTGTGCAAGCAACCTTTTTCTTCTTGGGCGTGAGGTCTACTGTTCAAAAAAACTACTGTATACTTTATAGGGTGAAAAAATAGTAGTAGTAATACCTACTGCATTAGAAACATTGAGCTGAATGAGTCAGGGAAACATTTTGAACAAGGTCCTGTCTTGTAAAATGTCAAAGACTATTGCGGTTAAAATTTTGTGATTGATGGTGAAGTAAAAAGTTAGGAGAAGAAAAAGTTAGTTGTAAGTTACACTTAATTTTTGATTCTCACCTTTTACGTATTTAGTTGCACCATATTTTTTCATTTATCAATGCCATGCCAATGAACATTGATCTCAAAAATGAAAGCCAGTAGATAGATGATTCCTGAAAAAACTTCTACTAAAACTCGAATTAGTTGATCAATGAAAAATCAGCTACTGATTTGATCAAACTGCTACACCAGCTGCTTTAACCTAAAAATCTACTATAACTTCTTTTTTTTTTTTTTTTTTTTTTTTTTTGTAGATTACGTCTTGGAGACTCCAGTTAAGGAGTATAAGACAAGTCAGATCAACAATATTATACACTAAATACCATAATTACTTCAATTAGTTGAGGTGAGGCTTAATTTTCATGTGAAAGGAACTCTTGTACACTATAAAAAGCTTTATCAACTAAATATTTCTTCAATTGATTTTTAAATATTTCTATATTTTCAAGACTCTTCAAAAACTGCGGTAGCTTGTTGTAGAATTTCCTACCAATATAACTAGGTTTTTGTTTGAATAGGCTACTATTGTGACTCACCAAGTGATAATCTCCTCGGCTTCTTGTATTATAATCATGTACATCAAGATTTTGGTTAATATCATTCGTTTTTACATATAGAGTAGCTTCATACACATATAAGCAGGGTACAGTTAGGAGACCAAGTCTCTTGAACAACGGCCTACATGAATCTAATCTATTTACTCTTTCTATACACCTAACCGCTTTCTTTTGGATCTTAAACACCCTATCAAGATTTTGTTTTGATGAATTACCCCATACTAAGATAGCATACCTAATATGTGACAGTAAGAGCCCATGGTAAGCTGTAAAAAGTAACTTTTTGTCATTCAATCTAGCGAGCTGTCGCAGGACAAATACCCCAGATGAAATTTTACTACATATTTTCTCAATGTATGGAGTCCAGGTCAATCGTCTATCCAACGTAACTCCTAGAAATGCAATTTCTTCTTCCTGGTCTAATTGATTATCGTTTACAAACACGTTTATAGCCCTATCTTCATTTAAATTATGTTTGTTTTTGAATTGAAGGTATTGGCATTTTTTACTATTTATAGTTAATTTCAACTGATTTAAAAATTGGACAATGGACTGCACACCTATATGGGCACTTATTTCTAAATTATCTAGAATGGAATTGCTGAAAATGAGTGATGTATCATCAGCAAATAAGAGGGCTCTACCACTAATTAATTCTTTAGGTAAACGGTTGACATATAACAAAAAAAGCAATGGACCTAGTATTGACCCCTGAGGCACTCCAGCTTGCACCTCTGATTTATTAGATTTATTCTTTACTATACTATTACCAACTACTGTAGTTAGTTCTACACATTGTTTTCTCCCAATAAGATATGATTCAAACCATTTCAGTTCAACCCCATTTACACCTACATTTTGCAGTATTTCCAATAAAGTTCTATGATTAACACAATCAAATGCCTTTGACAGATCTAAGAAGATTGCAGTAGCTTTATCACCTGAATCTAATATATCTATTAGTTTTTCAACTAGAGAAACTATGGCTGTTTTTGTTGATCTCCCTTTCTGGAAGCCATGCTGTTCATCACAGATAAAGTTAGCTTCTTGAAGGTGCAGAAGTAACCTATTTAGAACTACTCTTTCAAAAATTTTACTTATTACATTTAAAATACTAATGGGCCTATAGTTTTCTACCTTTTCTCTATCGCCACTTTTGAAGATTGGCAAGATCTTCCCCTCTTTTAAATTATCTGGAAAAACACCTTGTTCTAATGAATGATTGATCAGATGAATCAAAGGGTCTAACAATTGATCTTTACATTCTTTCAGAATTTTACTGGATACCCCATCCATTCCTACAGTTTTTTTATTATTTAAACTATCAATGATATTTGACAACTCGTCTTGGCATACTGGGTGGAATTTTAATTCGTTCTGAATCCCCTCAGTATTCCTCATGTTTGCATCACTAATACCTGTATTAAGAGATTTTTGAAGATCCTTAGCAACCAGTTGATAATATCTGTTAAAGAAATTACAAATGTCTACACTATCATCAATATATTTGTTATTTTCGTTAATTATTCTGGGGACGCTAGTATAAGCATCTACATGAGCTACTTGCCTATTTTTGTTTATTACATCCCACACTGCTGTGTTAAAGTACACACTATTATTCAAAATTTCAGCTGTTTTCTTACATTTCGCTCTTTTCACTTTTTTCATATAGTTTTTCTTTAGAGCTTTGTAATTATCTTCACTTAACATATTTCTAGATAGTTTGAATTCATCATATGCATCTTTAACCCTATTTCTTTCTCATATTTGAGATGAGAGGTTGGGTATCTCTGACAGTCACAGGTAAAATGAAATTGTTTTAATTAAATGTATACTAGTGGTCGTAGATAAAATAGTGTATGCAACGATTTTATTTGGTCATTAAGGCACTCGTGAGATATTTATAACACTCGCATTCGCTCGTGTTATAACTTACATCTAACTTGTGCCTTAATAAGGGTCAAAATAAAATCCTTGCATAAACTACTATTGTGACAATCCTCTAATTTTCATGATATTGAGAAAAAGACTGAACAAATAGTTAATTCTTTAGATTTATTGAGATTGTTACATTCTTCAAAGCAAAATATGAGATAATTATTTGTGAGTGTGTTTTTGTGGCTTGCATGAATTGATTACATAAAACTCACCAAAGTGGTACCTAATCAGACCTGTAAGTTTACTCTCATTTATGATGCGCCCTCCCAGCAACCAGGAAATATCCAGACAGTATTTCGGGCAATAGATGTCCATGTGCACACTATACAGAATGTTTCGGAACTCTCTACCCAATACTTCTAGGCAGTGTTTCTGGACCACTAACAAAAGTAAATATTGTAATAAAAATTTTCTAAAATCCCAGTTACTCACACAGCCGCCATTTTGTTTATTTCACTCATTATTTTTTATTCAAACACCTCTGAATGTATGATTTTGAAATTTTATACACAGGTATAAATTAATAATGGCTGATGATATCAAAATTTGACTGAAATAACGTTTTTTAGATATTTTTATTGCTAATCCAACGATATCTCATTTTCCAAGATTAGCCAACAATTAACAGAGATATGCTACTTTTTAGGGTGTGCGGTGGTTGAGAACGGGTTGCAGATTTTCGCTTCTAACCACCGCACACCCTAAATGTAGCATATCTCTGTTAATTGTAGGCCAATCTTGATAAATGAGGTATCGTCGGATTTGCAATAAAAATATCTAAAAAACGTTATTCTAGTCAAATTTTGATATCATTAGCCATTATTAATTTAATCCTGTTCAAAGATTTTAAATGTCCGTCATTTTGGTTTTTGATGTCAGAAAATTTTGATTAATTTTTTAAAGATTGTTTTAATTGTTAAAAGCTGTTTGCAAAATTTCAAAATTATACATTCAGAGGTGTTCAAGTAAAAAAATAATGAGTGAAAAAAACAAAATGGCGGCTGTGTGAGTAACTGGGGATTTTAGAAAAATTTTATTACGATATTTACTTTTATTAGTGTCCAGAAACACTGCCTAGAAGTATTGGTAGAGAGTTCCGAAACACCCTGTATGTGCAAACTCAAATGAGGAAATTTAGGTTCATTATGACATGCAAAACAGATGACAGGGTTTTATTTTAATGACTTGAATTTATTGACAAATCTATATACCCCTTTAGGAAGCCAGTGGATGAATATTAACAATAATAATAATACAACTGTGCTAGATCAGTGAGGAAAGTAATCGCAACCTGCCTCACTCCTCGTTTGCGTGTAGTATGCTCTTTGGACTTAACCACAAGGTTGTGGTCTGAAGAGTCACTTACAGTCGAAATCGGCTATGGTACCAAAGTATGTTACCATCTTGTATGAAAACTTAAAATTTGACAATTCCAAATACCCATTTTATGGGAGGTCAATGGATGCTATAAGAAAAAAAAACATACTAATGATCACACTTTTAAACTTACCACTAATCAATGTTGCCAATTTTTACAAGGCTGATATGAATAACCATACATTCTGCACTTTACAAACTCTAGCAAAGTCGCAATCAATTCACCCGCATAATTTGGTGGCCGCTACTTCATTGAACAAAGGGTGCTTGAACAGTGGAGCATGGTAACAGATACCGTGATAAAATCAAACACACGCTGTGGAATGACGGTATTCACACAGCTCAATCTGTTATATACCATTCCACAACATGTGTTTGATTTTGTTACGGTGAATGCCTCCACTGGGCAAGCATCCTAAAACTATTCCACACACTGACATTGCACTTACCTGTATCAAACCTGATACAGACCGTTGCATGGCGTCTCGCTGGTGGCAGCGGAGGCAGTGCGAGAGAGACAGAAAGTCTTTCCCACCACGCTTCCCCTCCAGCCATAGAGTACAGACACATCAAATACACTCACTTTTTAGCGTTAGCGGACTAAAGGAATATTTGAACTTGACTGTACTGTGAGGCAGCAGGTACAGTAGTGGGAGAAAAATAATTTTTCCTACAGTGACCCGAAAAAGTGCCTATTTTTGCACTAACTGTAGCACGCAAAATAGTCTATTCCTGCACCAGTGCGGGAAAGTACTTTCCCGCACTGTAATTTACTTTTTCGCACTCCAAATTTGTAACCTAACAACACAAAATAGTGAGCATGTAATACGCAGGTTCCCTATTCTGCATTCAAAAATAGGTTGGCTACTCTGCTTCAGCTGTGAAATACAGTCAGCGGTAGTTGTTGTTGAAATCGATGTGATTCGAAAATAGGTTACGTGAGGAATTTTCAGGTTATGTATGCCCTGTTTTGTTCTGTTTGAATTACTTTATACATTACTGTAGGAAAAATTTAATGTGTAATACGAGTGCAAAGTATTGTTTCTGCACTCAAGAAACTTTTTTTTCTCTCGATGCAGAAAAACGGTGCTTTGCACTCTAGTTACACAAATAGCTATTTCCTACAGTGACCCGAAAAAGTGCCTATTTTTGCACTAACTGTAGCATGCAAAATAGTCTATTCCTGCACCAGTGCGGGAAAGTAAATTGCAGTGCGGGAATGTACTTTTCCGCACTCCAAATTTGCAACCTAACAACACAAAATAGTGAGCATGTAATACGCAGGTTCCCTATTCTGAAATTCAAAAATAGGTTGGCTACTCTGCTTCAGCTGTGAATAGTTGTTGTAGTTGTTGTTGATGAAATCGATTTGATTCGAAGATAGGTTATGTGAGGAATTGTCAGGTTATGTATGTCCTGTTTGAATTACTTTATACATTACTGTAGGAAAAATTTAATGTGTAATTCGAGCGCAAAGTATTGTTTCTGTACTCGAGAAACTTTTTTCACTCGCCTTTGGCTCATGAAAAAAACTGTTTCGATGCAGAAAAACGCTATTTTGCACTCTAGTTACACAAATAGCTATTTTGCGTTTTTCAATGAGAATCTCTCTTACACATGCTTGGAAACCCGAATTTAGAGCTTTCAAATATAATAGGCTATGAAAATTGAAATGGTACCACAAAAAACAGCAAAAGCAATTTTGTTCAACAAAAAATATAAAATGCTCAGTTTTAATTGTGAATTTGAACTTTCTGGAGCTTGAAAATTTAAAATATGGGTTCAGAGCTCAAAAATATGTTTTTTACTTTTTTCCTTCAATTCAGAGTCTGAGACCTGTGCGTGGGTAATGAGTGGGTGGCAAAATTATTAAGAGAGAAAAACTTTGTTCTACTTATCCACTTGATGTATTTGGAGATCCAATTTGAGAACTTGTCAAATAAAACAAGAAAAATCAATAAATACCTTGGCAGATATTCCAAGTACAGTGGCATATTCATATGATATAGATAAAATAACCATAACAAATAGAATTTTTAATAAAATTTTATTGATGACATCAAAAATCGTATTATTTACTTAAAATGTAATTATATTTACTTTAATAATAGACATTTACTATAATAGAGACCAGATATTGTTATCGACAAAAACAGAAAATGCCAACTTTAAGACTTTACAAAATTATTATTCATGAAAGTTAATAATATTTCAACTGTAGCTTAATAGTTAATTTATAAGAGTAATATCACTTAGCTAAGTGTGGTAACGCCTTATTAATTAGAACATAAATCGCTTTAGTAGTAGCTTAATCGCATAATAGCTTAAGTTTAAAATCTAGCGAGAAGTCTTGATAAGAGAGACATTTATTGTGTAAAATTGAATCTTCAAATTCTTCGATTAATATTCACAAATAACATTTAATTGTGAATTTGAACTTTCTGGAGCTTGAAAATTTAAAATATGGGTTCAGAGCTCAAAAATATGTTTTTTACTTTTTTCCTTCAATTCGGAGTCTGAGACCCATATTATTTACTTTCAATACATTTACTTTACACTGTAATGGAGGTAGGATATTATGGGCCCACACAAAACCCAGAAAACTTATGCTTTCACATTTTACAAACTATTCATTAAAGAAAATTGTTCTTAAGGTACCTAATGAATAAATTCAGAAAAATCTCAATAGTAAGCGGTTCAACTTTATTTTTAGCCCAAAAGCTTTAATTATTGTGAGACTACAAGACTAGTACACAGCTCCAAGTGCTGAGTAGGATTACATCAAAACTTTTGTACAATGAATGAAAAGATTTCAGAGGTACTAGAAGCCAGCAAGTTAGATATGACAACGGACATTTATGTAAACGAATTGTATAACAAAATGCATATTTTTATTTTTAAAAAACATATTTATTAAATAAATGAATAAATAATCAAGGCTTCTGTTGAGACCTGAATGTAGGAGCTTATCACTAACATAAAGTCATTTTATATGATTTTATAATATAAATATTATAGATGTACAGTGCTTCTGCCTAACCTAACATAGTCATATTACGGTATCAGGTTATGCCCTGATTTAGGGCCAGAACTATGGGTGGGAGTGCGGGAGGACAAGCGCCCTGGGCGACAAATTGAGCAGATTTTAAGAACTATAAAGGAAAGACAAAATTATAGTTTATAGTTTAAATAAAAAATTGGCAATAACTTAATATTATTAATTGTCAAATCCTATCTACTATAAATTGCAATTGAATTGTATACTACTAGTTGGTAATCTTTCCTAGGATCGGTATGTATTGTGTTTACATTTACTGTTTCTTCTTGTATGTTATACGCAGATCAGTCCACATTGTTACAGTATTTTAATGTTACAGAATAAATTGAGACATCAACAATTCTAAATTTAAATTTTTCGAAATTGCCGCTCCAGTATAGAATAATCGATAATGAAATATCGATATCTTGCATACATCAATAATAATGAACAATGAGGTTAGGATATTCTTGTAACTTATATCAAGACATAATATTGTATAATTTAATACAGGATAAGTAATTTCAAACAACAATTAGAATTAAAAGAGATTTGTTTCTGTAGGCGCATGGTTGCAGTATGGTGTGGTTGTAACAAACAGTCAAGCAGAAGCAGTGTAATAATAATACTCATAAGTCGTAATAATAATAAGTCGTTTGGTTTCAAAACCAGCTACATCCATTTTTCCCCAAAAATTAAGTAAGGCCATAATCTGAGAGTTAAAACAGTTACTCATGTCCATATGACATTGTTTCGAATCAAAAGTGGCTACATCCCATAACAATTCGATTGCAATGTAGGTGGTTAGTTGCAAAACCAGCTACATGACAAATGTGTTTCAAAAGCAGCTACATCCATCAATCCACGCATGCGTACAGCTGCATCATCTCATCAGCTGACCAATTCAACCTTCAGTTCCCGATTTCCCGCTATGAAACATTGAGGTTATAAAAAACATTCTTTTGATTAATGCTTGCTTAATTAAGTTATTATTATTATTTCTAATCAAGTTATTTTAAATGGAGTGTTTTCTATTTGTAAACCGGGACCATTCACAAAAAAGAAAACAGGATGAACCAAACTGGCAAAGTGCTAGAATGAAGAAACAAAGGTAGGCCTAGGTTATGATTTACAATATAGTATTTATAGTAATAGTTATGATTTTTCATGATAATAATTCTCCTTTCTCTTACGCAAAGTTTCTAGGTAGGAAGGTAATCAATTTTTGTGACACTATAGAGATGAAGCATATGAGTCGTTTGGTTGTGAAAGGTTATAATTGGTAGATTATTATTAGAACTGGCCCTATTATTGTCACCAAAGTCTGGTCATTTGCTTTTAGATATGGCCTTCCTGGATGACCAATAAAATTGATGTGTAAGCATGAAAAGAAAGTGAAAGTTTATTGGTGCTCTGAAATCACCTTCGCTGATCAGCAAAGATTTCATGAGAAATTCTACAACCCATCTGGAAAAGCTAGTGATTTGAAATATAGGCAAGACTGTTACATCTTAAAATATACAGTATCAAGTATACCAAAAAGAAGTATACCAATGAGATAAGCTCAGCTCTCTACCATTTTTTGAACAATTTTAACATTCCCAACAACGAGAAGGTCCTTTGTCTTGTGTCTGATTGATGTGCAGGACAAAATAAAAACACTTCAATGATGGGAATGTTGAGCTACTGGTTGTTAAATAATGCACCAGCTAGTATAGAGAAGATAGAATTCATATTCCCAGTTGTTGGGCATTCTTTTTTGCCTCCAGATTGAGTATTTGCACGTATTGAAAAGGTTATCCGTAAAGAAAATGTTATCATTAGACCTGAAGAATATACATTTTTTCTCAATTTGGCACAGCTCGTCCACTGGCTGTAATAGTGCATGACTGGAAACAGAGATGCTCGGAAATATTCAAACCCCCTCGAAACTGGCATTTTCATTTTCAGTTTGAGTAAGCGATTCAGTTTTAAAATAAATGGTAAACGCAGTAATGTACTCATCAAGGGAGAACCTAACTACAGAATTGATATAGGAAAGTACCAGAATGTCACGCTACGAGGAGAAACGCTATCAAGAATGCCTCACCCTGATTTCATTCCACCAGGTGTTAGACTTTCATCTCTCGAAATTCATAATGTCATCAATTTGTTAACAAAACATTTTGGCGAGAGATGGCAGAATCTTGATGACCTGAAATTTTATCCGAATGTTCTTCAGTTCAATCAAGAAGAACCAGTTACAGCTCAAGAAGAGGAAGAAAGAGACTGTGATGAAAATTTTCAAGAAATTTCTGACTTGAGTGTATAGGCCAAAGAAGTAGGCCCTATACAATATTCGAAAAAGAATTTTGGAATTTTACATTGGGATAATAATTAATCTAATAAACGTATTATTAAAGTAATAAATGTCTGAATATTTTTTGTACACACTTCATCACTAAATTTAGATGCAAAACCAGCTACATCCAATAGTTAGTTGCAAAAGTAGCTACATCCAAATTAATTAATCTTTTTTAAAGGTGGTCATTAATCAAAAGGTCTTAATATTATGTTCATGGCTAAAGCCAACTAACTAAAAAAAAATTGAACAAAAATTTTGAATGGCCTAGAAAATAACAGTTTTTTTGCTTTTCCCAAAAAAAAACTTTTTGTGATGTAGCTGGTTTTGAAACCAAACGACGATAAATTTTATATTCTGTACAACCAGCAGGAGAAGGCAGAACCCATTATTTAGTTACCAGCGATATAATACCTATTTGTGATGTCTTTTAATGTGATGTATGAGATTTGATCTATAGCTGCATTTATATTGACAATGTTTGCATTCATAGGGCTTTTCCCCAGTATGCACTCTCATATGGGTTTGCAAATTTTGCTTAGTTGAAGTCCTATAATTACATTCAGTACATTGAAACGAATGCAGTTTCATATGCACAGCTTTTATATGGGTTTGCAAATTTGGCTTAGTTGAAGTCCTATAATTACATTCAGTACATTGAAACGAATGCAGTTTCATATGCACAGCTTTTATATGGGTTTGCAAATTTTGCTTAGTTGAAGTCCTATAATCACATTCAGTACATTGAAATGAACGCAATTTCATATGCATGGCTTTTATATGGGTTTGCAAATTAATATTCTGTGATGATTTATAATCACATTCAGTACATTCAAACTGTCTTACATCAAAATGCACGCCATCAATATGCATTTGCAAGTTAGCATTACTGGTACACTTGTAGTGGCACATATTGCATTTAAACAATTTCACCTTCAAATGAACACCATTCATATGCTGTTCAAGGTGAGATCTCTTGACAAAAGCCTTATCACAAACATCACACTTATAGGGCCTATCATTCTCATGTTGGCCTCTAACATGAAATCGAAGACCACCTTTTGTTTTAAATTGAGCATTGCACAACTCACATTTCCAAACCTGTCCATCACGAGTTGTCTCAGATTGTTGGTTCATGGCACCACTTGCAACCTGCTTGCTAGAACAATCTACAGCTGCACTGTTAATAGCAGGAGGCTGCTGATTTTGAGCGGCATTATTCAACAAACACACTCTTCCATCGTGGACGACATTGGTCAGAGCAGGTGGCGTTCGCCTCTTATTGGCCCGCAATCCAAGCAGACATGCCATCTCGTGCTGTTCCAAGTACAGTGGCGAGGTGAACACGGAATTACATTCTGCACAGTAGAAACTCACATCTGCAATGAAAAAACACTAATTATTAGTCAACATTTATTACAAATAATTATTATGATTAAAAACGTATCAACAATGCAAACTGATATCACTGCATTCGACTGGAAGATTAATAATAATATTTTTATTTCACCAAAATACAAAAGTACAAATATAAGAAAATTCACAATATAACGTGTATAGAATATACTTGAACACTGTGAGTTTATTGTATTGTAAATTATTCAACTCAATTCATTTAAATTTATCTTTTACAACTACTGATTTAATAAGGTTCAACTTACATAATTTTCTACAAAAAGGGATTGAGTGCTTAAAATTATAATAAAATACCTAAGAATAGGCTTGCTACAATCACTTGACATCTAGCAACGAGGAGACATTTATGTAAGTCAGTTAGCAGGCTAGCTTCAAAGTCTAGCAAAACTCCACCCTCTGGACCCTTGGGAGGATATACATTTATTATAAAATGGAACCAACAGGCTCGTTTCACTCGCCTTAAAGTCTAGACAGAAGGCTCCGCCCCTGGAACCCTGAAGGGGGGAACTTTATATAATCAAACCAACAGACATGCTTTGCTAGCCTTAACCAGGAGGAAAGAGAAAATCTATGAAAAAGAATCAAAAGGCTTGCTTCGCTTGCCTTGAAGTCTAGACAAAAGGCTCCGCCCCCTAGAAGGAGACATTTACATAAGGCGGCAGGCTCCCTTTACTTGCTTTAGCCATCCAACTGGACCCTGTGATGAGAGGAAGAAATATATACAACCTTTAAAAAGTTATCAATTTTTGCCTTTTCTATGAGACAATTTTGAATGTTTGACTCCAAACTCATCTATTCATAAATGAACATGGACACCAACTTTAAAGAACATGGGAACTTTCAAGTCCATGTGGTTCTTAATAAATGGTGTTCAACTAAATTTTTGGTCCAAACACTGAAAAATGCAAAAAAACTAAAAAACATAACAGTTTAAAGTGTATTTTAGGGATTGTTTTGAAACCCATTTTCATCACATGTCTAGGTAAAAATATGAACTAAATTTTTGGTCCAAACACTGAAAAATGCAAAAACTAAAAACTTGCCAGTTTAGAGTATATTTTAGGGATTGTTTTGAAACCCATTATCATCACACATCTGGGTAAAAATGTCAACTAATTTTTTGTAGACCATACCTTTCTCATCAGTCTGCACAGGATTTCTGAAATGTTTAACATCGATTCCAAGACTACTTCCAAACTGTTCACCATAGAATACAAACAGTTCTTCGTGGGGAGAAATGAGACGAAAGGTTCTATAGTAGATGGCGCCTTCAAACTGGAATGCCATTAGATTCATTTCATTGATATTTCGAGCGCAGTTGACATAGCGCATCCAGTTGCTGTATCTTTCATCACTGGCATCAATATAGTTCAGTCCACCATCCATTTCTCTCAGCTGTAATCATTGAACAGAACAATATTAATTAATATAAGACATCTGAATCAAAGAGTATGCCCAAAACATATTATACTTGGAGGGATGTTACAAAACATTACAAGGGATGCACTAGGGATGTTACAAGACATTGCAAGGGATGCACTAGGGATGTTACAAGACATTACAAGGGACGCACTAGGAATTTTACAAGACATTACAAGAAACATGCGCTTCATTTTCCACTGTTTCAACCCCCATTTTTAAAGTGATTTTTCAGTTTATTGAATTGTGGAAATGGTTTTGAATTGCAAATAAACGTTGCCTTAAAATTCTACAACCACAAATCAGTTCTTAATAATCACAAGTCAAAGTTGTTTAAATTTGCTCAAATTTATTGACCTACATGGTCGTTTTAAAGTTGAAATTTGAATGTAGGACTAATTTTTACATGTTTCTGCTGTACAAATTGGTATGATTTCCATGTTAATTGTATGAAAAATAGCTGTTGGAAACAGTTGAGAAATAGAAACGCTTGTTCTCAACACCCTCCATCGCCCAAGCGCCCCTAAAATCTCACTCCATCAGAGCAGTTTGGACAAATGTATCTATGACTCTTGAAATAGATGTCTATGAAAGCTGATTCATAAAAAAAAATAGGACTAATACTTTTTCTCTATAAAAAGTTATGGACATGTTCTACCATCTAGTATTTCTAGATTACTTCTTGTAGTATTTCCTAGAATTACAGTATTAGATTGTAATGGAACAAGCTCCTACTGTTATTATAAATATATGAAAGAATAATGTTTTGTTAATTAGATGTACAAATTGTATAACTCCCGAGCTTAAAGCAAATGTAGACCAGTGTAGGCCCTAGCTAGACAAGTTGCAATTTCAACTCCAATAGAGCTGCAACCAAACTCTCAATTTATGAAGCAATTAGTGTCACTCTAGCTTTGTTTATTGATCACACTTTTGCAGTTATTGTTCACTGAAAATTACAGTGACCCCGCCTTCATACAAAACAAGAGCAAACAAGAAAACAAAGATAAATGAAATTAAAATGTAACAATAAATCACGAAAATAAAGAGCTTTTGTAAAATATTAAAATAGAATATACTGTAAATAAAAATGAACTGAAACGTGCAGAAAAATAAAAGGAGTTAAGGAACTAAAAGGTGTTAAGGAACACGGCCACAGATTATTAGTAAAGGAGTTAAGAAAATAAAAAGGTGTTAAGGAACATGGCCACAGAATATTAATAAAGGAGTTAAGAAAATAAAAGGTGTTAAGGAACATGGCCACATAATATTAATATAGGAGTTAAGAAAATAAAAGGTGTTAAGGAACATGGCCACATAATATTAATATAGGAGTTAAGAAAATAAAAGGTGTTAAGGAACATGGCCACAGAATATTGACAGTGACACAAGAGCAAATCCTTCAGCCATGAGTTGAATTGTTTCCTGAGCTTTTCTCAGATCCACTGGTAGACTATTGAAAATTCTAAAAGCCATTCTCCACTAATCAATATCTCTTCCACAGTTTGAACGTGCTTATATTTCATTATAATTTTAAATTCACGATTATTATAGTATACTGAAATCTACGTAATTATATACTGGGTTATTCTGTTCTTGGAATGATATTGTATAGCTTGTCAACTCATTCTTGGCAGTAGTATGAATTTGCCTTCCACATGTTGACTCTCTACTGCTACTACTACTACTACTCTACGCTGCCAGAAGGCTTAGGATGTTCTCACATATTTCTTTATTAATTGTAAAAAAAGCAGTAGTGGGCTATGCCTGTTGTATCTTTACTTGATTGTGTTTTGTGCTTTAAATAAATGAATGAATAGTGGGACAAAACAGAATGTGTGTTTCTGTGAACTGCCAATAATGAGTTGACAGACTAGACTCTACTTGCCTATTACATAAAAATTCAATTGTACCTGCCAAGCATAGTTTGGGTCTTTGGGATTTCCCTTGCCTTGCCGACCCTTGTACGGTCCAAACAGCACCTGCGTTCTGATCATGTCCCGTGTCCACACACCTCTTCCGGCATTCGCTATTTTAGACCGCGCCACTCCTAGAATCCTTGGCGTTGTTTCTTTCGCATAATTGTCACCTACCTTTCTTCTATCCACCTGCACAAACATCAATTCCAATTACTTCAAAATTACCATTATCTAAAGCCTTTGAAGCTCTTATCAGGTCAAATCACACGAGCTCATATAATACATGTTTACAGGCCTCAGCTGTGTATAAAATAGCGCTTTTAATAATATTCATATTGATACAATACTTCAAAACATTCATATTCGTGAATAATAATTATTTATGCAGCTTGTGCATAATGCATTTCTCTCATGCAGCAAATAACTACTTTGCGCACTAGTTACACAAATAACTTGCTATTTAATTAGCTAACATTATATATATGATTTTCTTCCCTAAAATTCCTTAGATTAATGTGAAACGATAATTAAGGCTGTGCGCAAAGGTTTTGGTCAAATTTATTTTCTAAGTTTCTTGTATTGGATTTTAGAGATTTGAAATATTATCAATTATTGACAGAAAATTTTACCCATCAATATTATTTTGTGAAATGTTAAGGTTCAAAGTTGAAATTTTGCAGTTTTTGAGGGTAATTGATCTTACCTACCAGTTATTTTGATATGTTTATAACTAAAAGACCCTTGAAGAATAAAATGAAATATTTTTTATTACGACCAAAAAAATGTTTTGTCAAAATAATTTTTTAAATCTGAATTTTCAACTGAATTCAATTGTTAGATTTAAATAAAAAATACATCATTCGATTGATTCCCTATGGTGTCTTTCAGCTATAAAAAATTATCAAAAGTTTAAAATAACTGAACTAGTGAGCCCAACGGGCTGGAGAGCTCGCTTGCAAACAACTGATTTTGGAAAGGGAAACTCATTTAGGAAGATTATCGTAGGGGAAGGTGGTAATAAAAAACGGCTGTTTTGAAAATAATGATTTAGATAAAATTCACAAGACATCTATCACTAACTTCAAGTTCAAGTTCATTGTTGCTCTGATACACACATTTATTTTCCACAAAAAAGACCTACCGTACTCATATACCTATATATCAGGGCAATGAAATTAGTGTATCAATCTATAGAGAAGATATATTTACCACATGAAAAACAACTGTTTATATATCCATATATCAGGGCAATGAAATTCGTATATCAGCTTATAGAGATCCTATAAAAAGCCTGATCGCATTTATTCACCTACAGCTGATGAAAGCTGAAAATATATTTTGAAATCTATTGCGAATTCCATATGGTGAAAACAACTATTTTCTTAAATATAGTAATATGTATTAATGAAGGGGTGAGAACCTATCCTTTTGTTTCGCCTCAAAAAGGATGAAGGAGTGAGTCAATTTCATTGGCCAACGAACTTGACCTGTATGAAGATACTAAGAATCTGTGTTTCAAATTTGAAGTTGATTGATAAAGGCGTTCGAAAGTTATCGTGGAACATACAAACACACAACGCCTTGAGCTTCAAGTCAAAAGAAAGATCTCGCTTCGCTCGTTCAATAATAACCAATACAAGAAACTTCAACAAAATTATGACCCTGCACACAAACTTGAGGCATTGGGTCAGAGCGATTAAAAAAAAAAAGGAAACAATAATTAAGATTTATATCAGAATGAAACAGATGGTGGACTACTTACAGGGAGATCTGGTATGTTGATCATTTTGCCATGAACATTGCATTCTTTGTACCACTCACGGCCACATTCATCACAAACTGAAACAGAAAAAAATGATATTTTACAAAGAATTAAATAAAAAAAGTATTTAGAAGTGAGAAAAATTGATTGAGAAATCACAAGAACTGATACTCTTTTTTTTGTTTGAAGCTGGATCTAAATTATTATCGATCAATAATGTTGCAGGTTCTATCTCTAAAATAACGCTGGCAACACTTAAATTTATCACTCGCACTTTTTTACACAAATTATCCTCAACTTGCACTGTTCAGTAATGTCTTTCACAAAATAAGCAATCAAGAACAGATAAATCGATATTGTTCAACTAGAGTTTTCAATATTACTGTACAAAAATCAATCACTAAATGTCAAAAGGCCGATCTAATATTAAATAATAACTGTTCAATAATTCAAGGAGAAGCGTCCAATACATAACAGAACTCTACAAGCACTTACAAGTCACTGTATAAACTGTCAAGTAAGCCTGTCACAAAATACTGTGATTAACACTACAGACAACGAAAGTTCATTATCACAGTTTGTAATAGCGCCAACGGAATTGCACTGTCCGTATTAACGGAAACGGAAACTGCCACTTATCGCATTAAAGATCGAATTACAACTGAACTAACTTTTACCAACGCACTCACTTTAAATAGGTTTTTCAAAAATCCAGAAAGACGGAGATTTCTCTATCGAGTTCTAAATTTATGGAAAAGGACTCTCGCATTTTCCACAATATTCGATTTAGTCGATAAATTTCTACAAGGTTCCAATTGAATATCATAAAAGTGTCAGAAGAAGAGTAATTAATTGCTTAGACTAGAAGACTTGTATCGTAGCAGGTATCTGTTCAATCCGATGGAGATAAGCTGCGTTCTCGTAGGTCCTGTTTGTAAGGGTGACCGATTTGATTGGCCAGAAAAAAGACACTTCTCTGCTATAAAATCACTTGCGGGTGGTTTGGAACCCACCTAAAACTGTAGGTCCAATCACTATCATCCAACTCATTACCCACGCACAGGTCTTAGACCTATGTGGGATTCATCCTCAGAAAAAAAAACAAAAATTCAATAGAATCATGTCATGCATTGTCTTACTCAGGGGTCTCCAAACTTTCCAGCCCGGGCCAAAATAATTACCCAAGGTAATTATTTACACAAACAAATAAATAATAGATAATTATACAATAATACAATGAAAATATTATAAAAATAATATAGAATATTATAGGCTAATACAAATTAAAATTGAAAAAATAGTAGTTTATGCAACGATTTTATTTTGACCCTTATTAAGGCACGAGTTAGATGTAAGTTATAACACGAGCGAATGCAAGTGTTATAAATATCTCACAAGTGCTTTAATGGCCAAATAAAATCGTTGCATACACTATTTTATCTACGACCACTAGTATACATTCAATTAAAACAATTTCATTTTACCTGTGACTGTCAGAGATACCTAACCTCTCATCTCAAATACAAGAAGTTATAGTAGATTGTTAGGTTAAAGCAGCTGGTGTAGCAGTTTGATGAAATCAGCTGATAGTTTTACAATATTGAATTACGATATTGATTCCATCAAAAATGCTTCTGATTGGTCCAGAGCCTGTGTTATAATGTAGAACCTGTACTATAATGAGCTCATTATGCAACGGGCTTCAAAAAGCATTTCGAAAAGACAGCAGCTGTTTTGGCATCAATTGTGAAACTGTAATGTATACATTATGACATGGTCGTAGATAAAAGAAATTATAATAAATAGATCAATTTATCTATATTATTATAATAAAATGTATAATAAATATAAAATCTAAGTGAAGGAATGATATTCTTTTATAATACACTTCAAAAAAATGAACTATCAATCCAAAAAATAAGATCCACTTACATACAAAATCGTCCATTTTTATATTTTCCGGTTCAGTGTAGTTTTTGGCAGGGATATTCCTCTTCGGGTATCGTCGACCCTCTTTAGCCTCAATTTCATTATTGTTTTGATCTGACGATTGAGTCTGCGCTAATACTGCTTCACTGTTACTGGTGCTACTACTGGATGCTGTAAAAATATTTAGAAACTCATTACAAAAATGAGAATAAAACAACAGTTATTAAAAAAAAGAAAGCCCCGTCTATTGAAGCCATAAGAAAATAGCTATTTGTGTAACTAGAGTGCAAAGCACCGTATTTCTGCATCAAGAGAAACAGTTTTTTTCATGAGCCGAAGGCGAGTGAAAAAAGTTTCTCGAGTGCAGAAACAATACTTTGTGCTCGAATTACACATTAAATTTTTCCTACAGTAATGTATAAAGTAATTCAAACAGAACAAAGCAGGGCATACATAACCTGAAAATTCCTCACATAACCTATCTTCGAATCAAATCAATTTCATTAACAACAACTACAACAACTATTCACAGCTGAAGCAGAGTAGCCAACCTATTTTTGAATGCAGAATAGGAAACCTGCGTATTACATGCTCACTATTTTGTGTTGTTAGGTTGCAAATTTGGAGTGCGGAAAAGTACATTCCCGCACTGTAATTTACTTTTCGTCATACTTGTAGGTTATGGACAGTTTACCAGTCAAGCAATCAATGTGGTAAACAGCTGTTTACAGAAATCAAAAACAGCTGATGTAATTTGATGATTATTACCGTACACTGTGTGGTAAAAATCATCAAATGATTATTACCGCACTCTATGGGTGGTTGTGACTACCACTTCACTGAAAAACCATTTGGTCGAAAGCTAGATCAGCTGATCTAGAACCATTATTGACACATTTCACCTTGAGTTGGTGTGTTGAGGTTATGTTTGTATAACAATGATTTATAGTTTCTTATTTCAACTTATCTGCTATTTTAGACTTGTATGACGAAAAATATCGTACATAACTCGTCCGTGAAGATGTTTACCATACTCGTACGATAATACCGCACTCGACTTCGTCTCGTGCATTAACTCATCATACTCGTATGTTAAACACCATTTCCCGCACTTGTAACGTAATATACTATTCCCGCACTGGTGCAGGAATAGACTATTTTGCGTGCTACAGTTAGTGCAAAAATAGGCACTTTTTTGGGTCACTGTAGGAAAAATACATTAACAGTCCTTCTACTATACTCTGTTCAGGGAAGAGTAAACAACGATGTAAACGACAACTGTATCTTCGAACAAGACCGATTCACAGTAGTATATAAGTGAACCAGTAACGATTAGGAGTTAGGTGCAACACAGGTGCACAGTGCAACACTGCGACTGTGATACTGAACTAGCCCAAGTGTGAACTGGTAGACGTTAATCGATCGGTCTACAGCTGAGTCATCACTTTTTCATTCACACAAACACAATCTTTTTTTTTTTTTTTTTTTTTTTTTTTAAGGATGAAGCCCACATAGGTCTGAGACCTGTGCTGCGTGGGTAATGAGTTGGATGATGGTGATTTATGAGTTGGACCTACAGTTTTAGGTGGGTTCCGAACCACCGGGAAGTGATTTTCAGCAGAGAACAGTGTCTTTTTTGCTGGTTAATCTAATCGGTCACCGTTACAAACAGGACCTACGAGAACGCAGCTTATCTATCTGATTGAACAGATACCTGCTACGGCTCGCGGCTATCACTTCCCTTTTGGTTTGTCTCACGTTTCTTTGAACAGTAGACCTCATGCTCAAGAATAAGGGAACTTGTACAGAGGAACATACTCGATGTAAACACAATAATCAGACCTAACCCTTGATGCAATCTGCATAGTTTATTTAATGTATGTTTTCCACTCTGTAACAAATCACCAAGTTTGCATTTCTGTTTTTCAGGCAGGTGATTGCTCGAATCAGATCAAATCTCACTTGTCAGATGGATCTGAATCTCAGAACAAGGTTTATAGGTTAAGCGTAAGAGAGGTACATCTTCCCTAACTTCGCCTTTTCATGCAAATGCATCACCAAGTTTCTTATAATATCATTTTCAGTCGTAATTTCATGTTTTTATAATAAGTGACTAATAATATTCTATGTAATAATACTTGGCGATGCCTATACATTGTATTTTATACTTGTAACTGTCAAATTATTATTTGTATGAATAAAGTAATCAATCAATCAAACAATATAATTATCATTTTTTTATCACTAGTTATTTATTAGCAACTAAAATATTGGAAATGATTATATCTCTCAAACAAATATTTCATTTTTATGAATGATAACTTAATCCGTATGAATGATAAAGAGGACCCGAGGGATATCTTGAAATTGCATATGATGGAGTAGCTCTTTTTAAAAATCATGTTTTCCTATAGAAGTAGGCCTTTCCTTTTTCCTTATAAATATCCTTTATATGCAACAAAATTAAAAAAACCTTATACATACATCGCTGCGCATTACTAAAAGGAACATTCATGCCAAATTTCAAAGAAATCATTTAACGCATTCAGGCTCTTTTCGCTTGGTCAAATATTTATATTCTAATTTTATGACGTTTTTCCCGATTCTTATCAAATTACAATATTATTTTAATCAATAATTAAACATTTCGTTCACTTCCAATGTTTCTCTGAATTTAGGATTTTCAACAGATAAAATCCTGCTCTATTCTTCCTTTTTTGTAATACTCCAATCAATTTCAACACCTACGATTTGAAATCAATATAACATCTACAACTACAAAAAATATACATAGCTCCATTCACCTTGGGGAATGCATTAAAAATTGTAATTATTTTCGAGTTACAGTCTTATTTATGGCCTGAGTGCCTTTCATTTTAATAGTATATTTCGCACCTAGGGCCGAAAATGTGTGTTTGCCGGCTCGAGATCGCGGTTTTCAAGTTCGAGACGAAGTCGAGAACTTGAAGCGTTTGAGAGCCGGCAAAACATTTTTGCCCGTGTTGCGAACGCTATTTTTCGCCACACCACAAAATAACAGAACAACAATGTTGGAAATTTTGAAAGCGAAATTTTAAGGCTATGGTACTTGCAAGAATACAAGGAACGGCTATCACCTCTTTATCCAACCTACAGCGCTCTGGGTGGGCATTTTGTCAACTACTACAACTGTACGCCAAAAGGTTAGTTGGTTAGGTTTTTTGTTGTTATTCCTGTTCCTGATTCAAAACCTGCATAAAAAACAAAAAACCTAACCAACTAACCTTTCTATACCAACAGTAACCTTTACCAACAGTTGCAGTAGTAGACAAAATTCCTAAAAACAAAAAACCTAACCAACCAAGAGAGGTTAGCAACAGTCGTAGTAGTTCACAAAATTCCCACCCAGAGCTCTGTAGGTTGAATAAAAAGGTTCTATTGTTTGATATCAAAACTACAAAATATTACATATTAAGTTATAAAAAGTGATCATTTTTGACATTTTAAATACTATGTACATATTAAATTATAAAAAATAAACATTTATTGATGGTTTAAATCTTTTTGTTTTACATAAAAGTTGGAAGGATTAATTTTTACAATCATGACTGCTGTATCCAGACACGATCAGCTGTCATTCAAGGTCATTTTCTTTTCCGCCCTAGGGCGGTAAACGTTTACAGACCTCGTCGGAAACCAAACACTTTCGGCCTCCATATGACGCACGAAAAACAGCTCATTACGTCCTAGTGTGGCGAAAATATCGTTTAAATGCAAGCAAATTCTAAAAAACTTTAACACACATTGCTGGACGTTTCTTATAGGAGGATCCATTCAAAATTTTATAGTATTTGGTACATGCGTTAAGCCGTAAATGCATTACAAACAGACAGACAGACGAATACAAAATGGTCGCCTTGAAACAGAGACCTCTCTTTGTTCGATCAATAAAATGAGAAAAGAAAGAAGCATTCACCTGTAGATTGGCTATGAGTACTGGGCTTTGCCTTCTTCTCTTCTTTTTTCTCTTCCTTCTCCTTCTCTTCTTTTTTCTCTTCCTTCTCCTTCTCCTTCATCTTCTTATCTGCTTCTTCTTTGGCCTCTCTTTTTTCTTCCTCATCTACAGTATGCTGTACAAACGATGCGTAGGCTCGATAAACTGTTACGGATCTGAAAAACAAGCAATTTTTTCCTTATTTCTATGTGGGTGAAGCCTGTGAGACCTGTGCGTGGGTAATGAATTGGATGATGGTGTATGATGAGTTGGACCTACAGTTTTAGGTGGGTTCCCAACCACCGGTATAGTTCGATTATAATTGGAACAAACTCAAACAAGTTAAAGCATATATTAACTTTTCAAGTGAATTAAACGACTTGCAGTCAAATTTTATTTAAAATAAGTAGTATTTCACTTACTTTGTACGCCTAACGTTTTCGGGTTGTTGAAACCCATCTTCAAAGCATCCTAGATATCGATGTTGGTTTTTTGGTTAGAAGAGCTGTGATTTCTGTATAATGTGGTCAAATTCGTTTAATTCACTTGAAAAGTTAATATTAACAACGCAGTTCGTCATGGAAGAAGAAATCCAGGAATTTAAAGCATATTTCAATCAATAAGAATTATTTATCTACTTCGTAGCATCACAATGGAATTTCATTAGAAATAGTTATTTTTTTGAGCTCTCAAGAACCTAAGGTTGCTTGCAAAGTGGGGCATCAACGATAATCACCATGTCAAAATTAAACACTTGCTTGTAGAATGGTGTAGGCTACGACGGGACGATAAAAAACTGTCCCAACGACAGAAATAGCAGATAACAAAGGACGATAAAAAACTGTCCCAACGACAGAAATAGCAGATAACAAAGGACGATAACAAACTGTCCCAACGACAGAAATAGCAGATAACAAAGGACGATAACAAACTGTCCCAACGACAGAAATAGCAGATAACAAAGGACGATAAAAAACTGTCCCAACGACAGAAATAGCAGATAACAAAGGACGATAACAAACTGTCCCAACGACAGAAATAGCAGATAACAAAGGACGATAACAAACTGTCCCAACGACAGAAATAGCAGATAACAAAGGACGATAACAAACTGTCCCAATGACAGAAATAGCAGATAACAAAGGACGATAACAAACTGTCCCGACTGACAGAAATAAGCAGCGTGAATACCACTATTCAACAGTATGTGTTTAATTTTGTAATGGTGAGTATCATCGAGTATTGAATGCTCCACTGTGCTAGCGTCCAAACGAAGACACTAGAGTGCTCTCTTACAGCAATCTAGACTATTTCTGAACGTCTCGTATGAATAGCAAAGAAAAAGACCTTGGTATACTAAACGCAAATAGGTGATGGTGGCACCATCTGTTGGTGGTATTGGTAAGTTTCAAGCAGTAAAAAGTTCGTTGGAACTATTCTGCTTCGTGTTTTGTTTCCATTTGAAATGTCATCATAACTATGAGAAATAAAAGTGAATTACAATAAAATATAATATTTATCAACAATAAGGAATAAAGACGAGCAGCACCAATTTAAGCCTTTGCTGAATCCTTGTAATTTGGACAAGTAACGAGTATTTGTTTTTTTCTCTCTCTAACACATAAATAAAACCTGATTTTAAAGTCATATGATTGAAACATCTCTAATATTTAGAATAAACACATGGAATTTGAAGCTTACCAACGCCACCAACAGATGGTTCCACCATCACTCGCCAATTCTATTTGCGTTTTTTTTTTTTTTTTTGAGGATGAAGCCCACATAGGTCTGAGACTTGTGCGTGGGTAATGAGTTGGATGATTGTGATTTATGAGTTGGACCTACAGTTTTAGGTGGGTTCCGAACCACCGGGAAGTGATTTTCAGCAGAGAACAGTGTGTTTTTTGCTGGCCAATCTAATCGGTCACCGTTACAAACAGGACCTTCGAGAACGCAGCTTATCTATCTGATTGAACAGATACCTGCTACGGCTCGCGGCTATCACTTCCCAATACTTTAGTAAAGTTAATAATGAATAAAGTAAAAGCAAGAGCTGTTGTTAAAAATCTAGAAAAATACTTAATCAAAATTGAAAGTAAAGTGCTGCCTATATAAAAAGAGAGAGTAGGTGTGTGTGTGTGTGTTAGTCTTACAGATTTCACAAAAACAGCAACGATTTGGGACACTAAATTTGGCACAAAGCTTCCTCCAAACTCAATTAAGTGCCCTACCTCGAAGCCCGACTTCTCATTCTATATTTTACCTTTTTAAAAACTAATGTTTCAATTTAAGAATTTTTGTAAGGTGCAGGAAACTCATACATGATACGTCGATATGCCACAAACCAAAGCAACAGATTAGTTCTGTATCAATATTGCAGCGTCAAAAGACAAAGCTTATTACTCGTGCACTTCTCTTTTCTAACAGTTGAACTCACCCTTCCCAATTTAGTAATTTTGTGACAGAAATCAGAAAAGAGAGTTATCTACCAGAAAAGAGAATCTCCAAACTGGATTCACAGGCAAGAGCGGGTAAAATGCGAGTACAAAATAAAACAAACCCCTATTTCAAAGACAAAAAACTGGAGTCTAAAATTCGCAAGATTAGTCAAAATTGAAAAAGATCTAAAAGGAATTTGCAACAAGTTGGTTTCAAAATATTATTAATCAATTGAAATGTATTCCAATATCAATTTATACATCATAAACAAATTGTATGCAAAATAATTATGATTCTAATATCAACATACATCATAAACAAAATGTATGCAAAAGAATAAAATAAACATTTGAAAATTATCAGGGAGATATGAAATGTGGAGATTACTTACGCTCTTGTTTCTACAGGAGTGAAGGTCAAGTCATCCGTCTCTTCAAAAGTCATACTGTCAAGTTGTGCAAAGAAATCACCCTGCAAAATATTACAGATTTAAATAATATGTTATGACAAGAGTAGGAAATAATTATAGAGTATTCAAACCCTGATTAAACTATAATAAAATTGTATGTTTGAAAGGGATAAAAAATGTATTTGTGAAGGAAAGAGATTATTTTACACATTAATATTTAATTTGCATGCTCATCTTATCGATACCACCATCTTATGACTCAGAACAAATTATTCTGATAGATTAGAAGCATTATTTTTATGAAAAACATAGCTCAGTATTACCATCAAATATGTTATTTAAACTGTAATTTAACATTTTATAGCTTGTCAACTCATTCTTGGCAGTTGTATAAATTGCTTTGTGCATGTCGGCTTTCTACTAATGACTACTGCTATATGCATCTCACAGCATAGTATACAGCTTGTCAACTCATTCTTGGCAGTTGTATGAATTTGTTTTGACGCATATTGGAACTCTACTAATGACAACTAATCTATGGTGTTAGATGTTCTCACATACTTTGTCATAATTTATGAAGAATGACTAGTTCTTAGTTCAGCTGCTTGGAACGCTGTGTAAGCTGCGTAGACAAAACAAAATGTGTTTCTGCGCACTGCCAAGTATAAGTTGACAGACTTTACTCTATTTATTACAATATAAATCATTAAAATAACCCAACGTGTGTATGGACTCAAAAGCTGGATTAGAAGAAATATATTTCATTATATTCATATAAGCTGTGTAGACAAAACAAAATGTGTTACTGCGCACTGCCAAGTATAAGTTGACAGACTTTACTCTATTTATTAAAATATAAATCATTAAAATAACCCAACGTGAGTATGGACTCAAAAGCTGGCTTAGAAGAAATAAATTTCCTTAGAATAATTATTATAGGCTACTTGATAAACGACATCTTAAAGAATTAGAATCGACATTTATGATAGATTAATTGTTGTAATGACAAGCCGGAAATTATGAATGGCTTGTTTGATAACTCTGTTTGGACGGGCATGGCAGCGCTTTATGTGTACATGGGTCATAAAATACAAAAATCAAAGTTCATTGATTCTTTATTTAGTCTTGACGCTCTCTTTTACCATTATATCCCAAATGTGTTTCTGGCATTTTCGAGGGTATCCTAGATTATCTGTTTTGACAATGTTGCATCAATAGAAAGATCTGGAATAGAACTCTGGAACAAACTTATGAAAAGGGCTGTCCTTGTCAGCAATGTCAGTTTTGATTCAGCAGGACTTGTGATAAGTTTATGTGATGGATCCTTCTGTAACAGTTGACATTATTATTTTTTTGGCAGTACAGCGTGGTGCTTTACACAGTACAATTGTGATTCAGCATGTCAAGTGACAGTAATTTGTGCTTAGTAAGTATTTAGTTTATTATTGAGTTTATTAACGATTTATGATCAAGTCATTGAACAGATTATTGAACTATTGATCGGCCTACTGATAGTTACTAATTATTTTTTTACAGTGATCAATCTTGTTATAAAATTATCCATTATTTGTTGAAAGTTATTCAACTGTTTGTTTCTGTTATTGATTTTCTTGTGTGATAATTACTTATTAGTGTCTGCTGTTGATTAATTGTGTAAATGAAGTTCGAGTGTTACGTTTAAGTGTTGCCAGCATTATTTTAATTTTTTTTTGGAGGATGAAGCCCACATAGGTCTGAGACCTGTGTGTGGGTCTCAGATTGGATGACTGATTGATGAGTTGGACCTACAGTTTAAGGTGGGTTCCAAACAACCAGTATGTTAGAACCGATTGTTACAACCCGTAACAATATAGACTCTGAAATGTCATTTAATACTACTGTACAAGTTCAACATGAAATATAAGAGACCCCTCCCAAAAAGAAAAATAACATTAATAAATCATTCATACTTACTAATATATTTTGTTGTGTTGAGGCTTTGCGTATTTCCTCTCTCTTCTTTTTCTCCTTTTCTTTATTAATTCTGGCTTTTTGTTCTTTCATTTGTTTTTTTCTGAGACTGATATTTGATGGCGTTCTATCAGCAGTGGTGCCACTTTTCACCGACTTGCCCTTGGAGCTGCTGCTTACATTGGTCTGATCACTGGTGCTTGTACTAGCAACAGGATTCGATGATTTATTTATGGATTTCTTTGGTATGGCGGGAATTTTAAAAATTGTACTATCATCGGTGACTTGTGCAGATACTTGAGAGCTCTCCACAGGTTTCACTGCATCCTTTACTTTAGTACTCTTTTTCGATTTCGCATTATTATCGCCGTTTTCAGTATTTTCTACAGGTTTTAAAGACTTGTTGGCTTTTGTATTTTTGTTAGATCCATTACCGTTTTTTGAAGTTATTTTCTGACGCTCTCTTTCCAATTCCTTGATTCTCCTTTCTTTATAAGTAACAACAAATGATGGAGCTACTGGATTTTTTTCTGAAAGTGAAAAAAATGAAATTAAACATTCAAAAATATATCAGCTATTTATAATCTATTATCAAAACTATGAAATATTATATGGTTTTCACTCACATTTATTGGAGATACTGGAGGAATGCATTTCACTTCTAAAAGAGGCTGACAAAACTTATTTTCACAAGTGAAATACATTCCTCCAGTATCTCCAATAAAAGTGAGTGAAAATGATATATTAAATAGAAATACAGTGTCCGTTTTGATATTAGATTGTTCATTAAGTATTTCGTCATGAAAAACATCACAACTATTATAATTGCAAATTGCACTGCTCACTCGATTGACCATGAAACTAACATGCAGACTGTATATATTATGAATAGTTATATTGAAATCATAACCTAACCTAACCTCCATTCACTCGGTAGCTTTGTCATAGAATGGATGGTACTGTAGTTCGTGTAAACCTTTTTTGCTGTACAGTCTTATCACAAAATACTTTTTCTTATGCGAGTTTAAGTGTGCTGTTGCTATTGTTCGTTTCAACTATGAGAGCTGTTGTACAAGATTAAGAACAAAACCTTTTTTCAAGAACTGCCGATGTGCAATTTTTCTAAACTGGGAAGCATAAATTATGTTTATAGAAACTGAAGCAGTTGAATGGCAAGGCTAGTAGAGAGGTTAGTATGCACCTTGGTTGAATACGCCTAACAGCACAACTGATGATAAAGAATAATTATTATTACTTAATTTGTCAAGTTCTTGGATATGTTTATTTTTGTTTAAAAATAGCGCAGTACAAAGTCCTACTTACTGAGCGTTTGATTTAAGGAGTAGGACTCCAACTCGGTGCGGAGTCTTTCCCTCTCCGCTAGAGACTTTTGCGACCACTCTTTGTCGGTGAAGTATTTTTCAATGTCAAGCCGCACACTCAGACAAGATGGCGGCTCAACAGCTGGATTTGAGGCGCTAGTACTTGCACCTTCGTTAATTTTGAAAACTTTTTTGGGTGTAGCCGGTGTTTTAGGTTGGAAGCCTGTAAAAATAAGAATAATTATAATCATTTTGAAAGCAAAACCAACTTATGAGGATTCCATAGTAGGAGACATCAAATTGAAAAAAGGATTTTACAAGACAATGAATTGAAAATTTCCACCTTGTAGGAGAAGAGACATTTCCCCAAGTCGAGAAACAAAACTATATCACACTGGTATAAACTAAAACTAATAGAAAATATAGGAGTGGAATTTCAGTTGTCAGTTTTTTTTTGTTGGACGTCAGGTTGACGTCATTCTATGGAAATTAAACTTAATGGAGAGAATTTAGTAGCAGAAAGGACAATTACAATCGATAACGCCGATTAGGCTAACCAGCGTAAGTGATACTTGACCGCCCATTCACTGAGAATTAAATTTCATGAACTCCCGTTAAGTTACATTTTATAGTTTGCTTTTTTTTGTAGATTACGTCTTGGAGACTCCAGTTAAGGAGTATAAGACAAGTCAGATCAACAATATTATACACTAGATACCATAACTACTATATCAATTAGTTGAGGTGAGGCTTAATTTTGATGTGAAAGGAAACTCTTGTACACTATAAAAAGCTAAACTGAATATTTTTCAATTGTTTTTTTATATATTTACAAGACTCTCTAAAAACTGCAGTAGCTTGTTGTAGAGTTTCCTACCAATATAACTAGGTTTTTGTTTGAATAAGCTACTATTGTGACTCACCGAGTGATAATCCCCTCTGTATTATAATATACATCAAGATTTTGGTTAATATCACTCTTGTTGTCACTAAGAGTCGCATTATATTATTATTATTATTATTTTGTCACATGAAACGGCAGTATGATGAGCATAGCTCAAGCGGTGTATGAAACAGCAATGTATTTCATTTATTTCTGTTACATAGCCATTAAACTACAGCAGGTACAGTCGTCAACTTACTATAAAAATGCAGGAATGTTTTCTTCTTTTGTATACAGTCACTGCAGGAGTGTGCTACATTTCAAGACTAAATTACAACAGTTGACCAAGTGTGGCCGAGCTCAACATATTCAAAGTACACGAAGACATACACTTTTTCAAGGCCATCAGCTGGTGTGGTTTAGTCTGAAATTGCGGCGCACGACTGCAGTGACTCTGTATAATAAGGGTCTTAAGTTTCATAATATTTCATTAAATTCTCGGATTTCTTATTTCATAACGATCTGCGTTGTTAATATAAACTTTTTGTTGTAAATTTAACAACTAGCAGTCAGTTTTAGATCGTGAATATATAGTAAATGTACTCACACTTGGCCGAACGTTTTCGAGTTGTTGAAACTTATCAATCTAGGATGCCTTGAAGATGAATTTCAACAACTAGAAAACGTTCGGCCAAGTGTGAGTACATTTACTATATATTCACGATCTAAAACTGACTGCTAGTTGTTAAATTTACAACAAAAAGTAAATATTTCATTACATATTTCAGGGCCTATTAATCAGAACACTACTCTTTTTTGTGACAACACATCCAGGCAACAAATTTAATTACAGACTTGCAAGACTAAAATTACAAATAGAATTTCCAGTCTTACACTGCTTTGCGTGAAGTTGTAATTGAATATATTTCCTAGCTGCGTGGCCATAAATAGAGTTGTTCTTATTAACAGCCCCTGAAAGATGAAATAAAAATTTACGAAAAGTTTGCAACAATGTCTAATTTTTACTGTTCAATCCCTGATATTCACCCCTATATTTGTTCAACGATCGAGATACTGCTCCATTCTAGTATCAAATGTTTCCCCAAGAAAGCTTAGGGTGCTTGCACAATGGAGCATCAAATACTGGATGACAATAAGCATCGCAAAATCACGCACATGTTTTGGAATTGTAGTGTTCATGCTCGAATCTGTTATGCAGCATGTATTTAATTTTGTGATGGTTATTATTATCAACTGGATGCTGCATTTTACAGCTTGTAAAGCTACTTCAAATGATAAACTTAATTCAAAAAAATTCTATTTCCTTCCTTCAAAAAAATGTAAGTAACCAAAAATTACATATCGTATACACTGGGCCTAACGCAGTTGGATGGTGCGTTGGAACTCCAGCTTGCTGTCGTTTAAACGGTCGTGGGTTCGAATCACGCTCCACCGTCAGGCATTTATGTGTTATCATTCACCTCATTACCCACGCACAAGTCTCGGACTCATGTGGGCATCATCAGCAATAAAAATGTATTTACAAAACTAAAAAAAAAAAAAAACTACACAGATAGCAAGAGTAAGAAGTAGACGGAAATTGACCTACTCAACTATGGCAACCCATTTAATAGAGTAGGTGTAACTATTATAATATTCAAAGAAATGTTGATTATTTCAAATATTGTCAATAATTATTCTATTAGGAGGGTGCTTGAACATTGAGTGACGTGAATGGACTAGAGTCAGTTGTTGAGTCGACGGGAGTCCTACAGGAAGGCGTGAGAAACAGTTGATTGACTCGAATAAAATAACAAGAATCCCAAGCGTTGAGTCATGGCCGACTCTAGCGAGAGTTATCTAGAGTTGGCCCTGGTTGAGTGAAAACAGACTCAACTTTATTTACACCAGCCAATGTGCAACCAACCTAATACAATTGACAATATCTTGAATATTCTACATTTCTTTCTATTCTATTTTCTTCAAATATTATAATTGAACAAACAAAGAGAGTCGACCGTTTTGCATTTGTCTGTTCGTCTGTTTGTAAAACATTTACGGCTGAACGCGTGAACCGATTTCTTTGAAATTTGGTATGAATGTTCCTTTTAGTAATGCGCGGCGATGTATGTATAAAGTTTTTTAATTTTTTTTTTGCATTGAAAGGATAATTTAAGGAAAAAAGGAAAGACACCCAGGCCTTCTATAGGAACATATGATTTTTAAAATAAGATTCTCCATCATTATGCAATTGGAATCAGATCCATAGATCGACCTCGGGCCGCAACATCTGGTTTTTTTTTTTTTGAGGATGAAGCCCACATAGGTTCGAGACCTGTACGTGGGTAATGAGTTGGATGATGGTGATTGGACCTACAGTTTTAGGTGGGTTCCCAACCACCCGCAAGTGATGTTACAACAGCGAACGTGTCTTTTTTGCTGGCCAATCTAATCGGTCACCGTTACAAACAGGACCTACGAGAACGCAGCTTATCTATCTGATTGAGCAGATACCTGCTACTGCTCGCGGCTATCACTTCCCTAATTTCACCTCGTTGAGCCTTATTCATAGAATAAAGATATCATTCAAATTCGTTTGTTTTATTTCTAATATTTTAATTAAGTATAAGAACAAGTGATTAGTAAGTGAAATATATACAAATTTGATTAATATTGTTTCATCAACTCATCCATCACACACCTGAAATCTAATTTTTTGTGCAATCACCTGTCTGGCAATTAGAAAACACAGCCTTGTTGATGTTATACAGACAGACCTTTTTGTTACAACCAGACGTAAAATAGACTACGCGAATTGAATCAAGGGTTAGGTCTGACTGTGTGTTTAATTTTGCTCTGGTGATCATCATTGAGTACATGGAGTATGTTGCTCTGTGCAAGCACCCTTATTCCTGGGGCGTGAGGTCTACTGTTCACACAATTACTAGTAGTTCTATCATTTGAAGTAGCTTTACAAGCTGTAAAATGCGGATTCCCATGTCAGGAAGTAGAAAAAATGATGAAAAACCATAAACTCTGAATTTTCAAGTTCATTCAAGATGAATAAATATTCATAACAATTTTTTACTTTGAAGACGTTTGGCAAGAATATAAAACAAATAATTCTTGAATTTTTTTCTAAAAATTGAAGTGTTATCGTACCTGAGCTAGTGCTGGCTCCTTCATTGACTTTATATACCTTTTTAGGTGGGGCCGGGGGTGGTGCTTTAAGACGTGCCTCATTTTCGTCTCGTCTTTTGTTGTATTCCTTAACAAAGTTTGGCTCTTGTGGTCGAAAGCCTGCGAAACATGAAATTATATAAATTAAAACAAATAAAAATTCCTTTGTAGCGCAAATAGACACTCACACTTTGGAGTAACGGCTGTTTCGCTACACTGTTCGAGCATCTTCAGACACTGCTGATAATGAAAGTAAGATTACAATAATCAAAAGAAACTACATTTTCGAAATTATTACTATGATTATTTTTATAAATAATAAATGACATTTACGAAGACAACAATTTTTAAAATTCAATGTTATCATTTAAAGGTAATGTCCGAGGTAAATAGCTCTGCATAAGTAAGAATGACCTTTTTAAAATTTGTAAATGTGCATTAAATATTTCCCAACACATGGAAAAATTGTTTTGTTCAAGAAGGAGTATTTGAATTTATAATAAAATTTATACTGAAGTTAATTAAAACAAGCGAATTTTTTTTTAAATATTTAAGAATTTAACAAAAAAATACCATTAAACTCTTCTAAAATATTAGTAAATTGTATAATTAATTGTAATACAATAATTACAACGAGAATTGACTAATTCTGCTTTTCAGATATGAAATGTTTGTACTGAAAAATTTATTAATAAGGATAAATTCATTTATTTATTGAATGCACGCACATTCTCAACCAGTAGAGGCTTACAGAATAACGCCAAAACAATCCTCATTGACCTCAAAGACTGTTCTATACAATTCAAGAAATATAAAGTAAAAACAAAAGATTGTAACACCATATGCTAAACGTAATAAAGAATGACTAAAAAGCTGAGAAGTGATAGCCGAGTGCCGTAGCAGGTATCTGTTCAATCAGATTAGATAAGCAACGCTCTCCTGGGCCATCTTTGTAACGGTGGCCGATTGGATTGGCCAGCAAAAAAGAATCTGTTCTCTGCTGTAGAATCACTTGCGGGTGGTCGGGAACCCACCTAAAACTGTAGGTCCAATCACCATTACCCACGCACAGATCTCAGACCTATGTGGGCTTCATACTCCGAAAAAAGTTAGAGAATAGTCACAAAAATAAATAAATGAGAGAGTAAAATTGTAGTATATGAAAATGTAAAATATATGACAAGAAAAAAATAAGAGATATTATAGTATAGTACTCAAAACAATAGAAATAGTTAAATATGAAGAGCTTGTACACATTTCACACAGAATTTGCACAATGGATCAGTGAATAGAGGTAGAATCGGAAAGCTAGAAAGTTCTTTGGAGGAACTATTTCGCTGAGGAACTATATCTACAGCTGAATATCATAATAGTTTCATTATCTGAAATTGCTTTAGAAGCTGTGACATGGAAATTCACATGTCATGTAGTAAAATTTATTTTTTTAAACTTATTTATTCATACAATAGAGAGTAGAAAACGTATATCATTCATAATATAGACACTTTATACAGTGTTCCAGCAATCAAAAACTAGAATATATATATATATATATCAATATTGTCTTCCACAACCACATAGCAGTCACATGATATTAAAAAGCAATGAAAATCAAGAGTTCAGGTTACATTTACAATATTCCACATGCCAGATGCAATAAATTACTGTACATGAATAATGGGTTGCAGTTCGATATCCCATCCAGTAAAATAAAATCGCACAAGTTTCGATACTGCATACCATCAATTGGAATAATTGTGTATCAAATGTTTTGCGTATCAAAGTGTCTGTATGAAACAGCATTTTATCGCATTAATTGATGTCTGGAATCGTATTGAAGTTGAAAAATTCGTAGGCTTTTATTCGGTGCCTTACCCCTAAGCATGTATAAAACTGTTTTTATTAACACATCATTATTTTTGTGTGATGTACTCGTCCTGGAAGGGTAAATGTGACGTTAAAACGCAACGTACCACGTGATCAAGCTGTTTTGTATCATTCGGATGATACAGAATAGGTGTGTTGATAAGCAAGACAGTATCGATACTTCCATTCGGTATCGAAACTCGTGCGATTATTTCATTGGATGGGATATCGAACTGCAAACAAATAATATTAATCTAATTGGTTTTTGATGGTAGATTGCATCATACACTACATCTAACAATCACACCAAAACTATACATTACAGAAAGTTACAAATAAAATCAACATATTGTTTTCAGTACACCTTCATTCAATTGTTGAGTTTAGTAATGTTCAACTCAGGAGTCTACAACTATCATCATTCTAAGTGAGAGTTTGAATGCTATATATTTTTACATTAATACAGTACAAGCAATTATAATACACAACATATTATACAAATATACAACAACTATAACGTGAAGCCTTTACCAAAATCTCATCTTATCATTCACATTAACAAAACCAAGTACACAATACTTTTTGGACAGCCCTTGTGTTTTTAAAAGGCACTCTTCAAAGCAAAACAATAAACTCAAGTGAGAACTAAAAGCTAACCAACACTTCACCAAAATCTCATCTTACCATTCACATGAACCAAAACTCAATACTTTTTGAACAGCCCTTGTGTTTCAAAGGTCACTATTCAAAGCACAAAATATACAACCGTTGGAATTAGAAGCTGAAATTTCGAGGAATAGCTTGGTCAGAGTGGAAACATAAAAAAAGTGGCTTGAAGATAAGAAATTCGCCCAGAAGCAAAGATTCCAGAGTAAATGAAACAGATTCTGTCAACACATTCTTGGCAGTGCGCAGAAATACATTTTGTTTTGTCTTTGCAGTGTACACAGCGTTCCTAGCGAATGTATTTAGAACTAGTCATTCTTCATATGACAAAGTATGTAAGAACATCTAACACCATAGATTAGCAGTCATAGAGTGCCGACATGCGCAAAGCTAATTCATACAACTGCCAAGAATGAGTTGGCAAGCTATATACCATACTTTTGTGGACAGCCCTTGTGTTATAAAGGTCACTTTTCAAAGCACAAAATGTACAATTAAACTTGAAGCTCAAATTGTGAAGACAAGCTTGGTTGGAGTTGAGACTCTAAAAAATGAGCTTGAAGATGAGAAAATTCGTTTAGAAGCGAAAATACCATGTTAAGTTGTGTACTTACTATTAGGGCCGTATTTATGAACGTTTCTTATCAAAGATCGACTTGGATAAGTCGGACTTAGCTCCAATAAGTCTTACTTACACTTACAGGTTCATGAAGTGACAAGCCAGTGAGAAGCTGTAACACTATAAGCCAATCCAGCTCCCACAACAAAGACCAGATCCTGATAAATAATTTACGTTACGCAACTCTAATTTACACCAATATAAGAATTTACACTACATAAATGTTGCAGGGACAACTGGGTCGGCTTATAACCTCACTTTTCAGCTCATAAACTCACCCAGCATAGGCAATGCTTCAACTTAAGTTTGTATATATTCACATTCTAAGACTGACTGCAATTCGTTAAATTTACAACAAAAAGTAAATATTTCATTACATCTTTCAGGGCCTATTAATCAGACCACAACATTACTTGTGAGTCATGTTCATAAATATGGCCCTAAGTCTTTACAGTGTTTTTTCTATACACTCTCTATAGTACTCTACATTCTATAATGAAAACAAACCATTACCTCGTAGTGCAACATGCATCTAAGAACTACAAGACTGTTACCGTATATACAATTCTGGTGATATTATATCTTCTGTTAAGATGTTGAACAGTGCCATATACTACACACATAAGCATGCCTGTGAATGCAGATTAATTCAATAGCTCCAATCCAACAGAAACAGATCCACATACTACAATTTTATACATACTGCTGCTTTGTTGAGATTAATCTCCATATTGTCAACTTGGATCCGTCAGGCCATGTCTGAAGCCCATAGTAGTTCAAAGGCCTCATGGAGGTAGATTGCTTTGATGTTCGACCATAGACAACCATGGTTGTAAACACCTTTTTGCTAACAATAGATGCACAATCTTATTTCACAATCACCAAGCTACTTTTCTTAAATTTAGGGCAGTATATGGTATAAACAAATTTAAAAATAAATTAAACTATTTCAAACGTATTTTGGAGGGTCCACTTGAGATTGCAAAAAAAACTTCAGTCTACTTATTAAACGTTTTGAAAAATATTTTTTCCTACAGTGACCCGAAATAGTGCCTATTTTTTCACTAACTGTAGCACACAAAATAGTCTATTCCTGCACCAGTGCGCGAAAATACTTTTCCGCACTCCAGATTTGCAACCTAACAACACAAAATAGTCAGCATGTAATACGCAGGTTCCCTATTCTGCATTCAAAAATAGGTTGGCTACCCTGCTTCAGCCACGCAAAAAGTCAGCTGTATTTGTTGTTGAAATTGATTTGATTCAAAGATAGGTTATGTGAGAAATTGTCAGGTTACGTATGTCCTGTTTTGTTCTTTTTAAGTTACTTTATACATTACTGTAATAAAAATTTAATGTGTATTTCGAGCGCAAAGTATTGTTTCTCCACTCGAGAAACTGTTTCTCACGGTGCAGAAATACCCCACTTTTCTACTTATTCAGACGCTACGTGCATTCAGAAGGTCTAAAACCAGTAATACTGTTATAGTTTTTAAAAACTAATAACAATTTCAACGATTATAGAGTACATAAAGCCTATAAACAAAGATTAACAAACTGAAGAACACAAGATTGTAGAATGATAAATTGATTTAAGATAATAATAAATATATCCCGCACAGCAAACTTATACAGAAGTTTGTTTCACTACCAAACTCAGCAGCAAGTGGGCCTAGAATCGATAAATCACACAATTTGTCCTGAAAAGATTTTCATGTTTTTGGTCATAGCACAGGAACATAAGAGATTTATAAATAATCTCTCATTTTTCTTAGGTCATAGCTAGCAATGTTAGGCGCACACAGCATTATTAGCCTAACGTCAGCTAACCTCACAAATTAATGTCTAAAGTTGGTTGAAAAGGAACTGACAATAGAATTCATTTGATTTACTTCATTACTGTGATGTTTTCCATGACGAAATACTTAATGAACAATCTAATATTAAAACTGACACTGTATTTCACTTTTAAATAATGTTTTACTCACATATATTGGAGATGCTTGAGGAATGCATTTCACTTCTGAAAAGGGCAGGCTGACGAAGCTTCTTTTCAGAAGTGAAATGCATTCCTCAAGCATCTCCAATATATGTGAGTAAAACATTATTTAAAAGTGAAATACAGTGTCAGTTTTAATATTAGATACTTCATTACATTTGACTTGATAAAATCAAATAAAAATAGCCAAATATATACAACATAATTCATAGATGAATAATTACATTACAATTCAAACTGAAATGATTGGCCTTTTTAATTATAGGTAAGCGCTGTTATTTTTTCAATTTTTTCGTGAGTGCATATCAAATCATAAAAATGGAAGATAAAACAGCTTTGATCAAAATTTCTCATTCAACTTACGCTTTTCTGCTGAAAATTAAAGCGAACAGCATCTTTCATATATATATAAATATATATTAATAAATAATCTATACGGTACTAATTATAGCCGGAGTCACAATTTGTCACAAAAATAATAGAATGCTACAGTAGTGGTAGATCAACCAAGTGAAGCTTCAACAAATGAAGCCATTGATCTTCAAATTTTCAAAACCTACTGCTATTGAAAAATCAATGATTATCTTAATAGTTTTTAAGGAAATAATGGAAATAGCACACTACTTCTGATCACAAATCCCTGCCTGCAAGAGAATAAGGTTAGTTTCGAGCCGGTACAGTACGGTAATGCGAATTGAACTGACATAATTTCGCTATAATTATGAAAACTAGAACGATTCAACGATGATACGAAAAGTATTTTCAAAATTAATTTACAATACTCACCAAATGATTTCATGGTCAAGTAATTTTCCAATATATTCTTGGCTCTTGTTTTCTCAATGTCTGACATTTCCGACCATTCGAGAGGTAGAAAATACTTCTCAACTTCCATATCGTCATCTTCATTTGACGACATGTTCTTTGACACTTTTGACGATTATTTTTCAATTAATTCACACTAAATAGGAATAGTTTAGTTGAAAAATAAAAGATTAAATAGATAACACTCACTGTGAATCAAGCAAAATTTAATCGAAGATGGCCGCTTCTGCTAGCTTGCCGCCTCGGGAGCCGCAGAACAGTGCATTGATATAGAGTGGTCAACTTTTCAAATAAACTCAAGACTATTCATGAAAATGATAAAATTTATTTTTAAAATGATGAGAGTAGCAAAATTAAAAAAATCTGTTTATAATATAATTCACTATGAAAATAATGTGATACTATGATTTTGTTGATGGATGAGAAGATACGGTACTCTATCCAATTTGGACGCCGACAAACAAAGCGAACGACAAACTTGACAAAGACTCTTCCACATAAACGACAAACTGGACCAAATACAACTGCGACCACATTCCTGAATTGTCCAGTTTGTCGGGTGCGGGAGGCGACAACCTTGACAAACATAATAAGTAGTATGTCTGAAATCATAAAAAATACATTATGTGTAATATAAAATATTTTTGTTAATTTTTAAATATTTTATCTATATTATTATTAAAATTTTCTCTACGTTTATGAATTTTTCAGCGCCTTCAAAACGGGAGAGCTCCAGAAGTGATCGATGACAATGATGGTCAACAACAAACGCGGGCGATTTTTAGACCGCATCTGAGCATGCTACCTGTTCCTACGGAAACGCTGTGTTTGTCGTTGTATTATTCAAGTTTCTAATGTAAATTTATCGAATTTGTGTTAAAATTTACATGGAATGTGTTCCTCGTAATTGGATTCATAGTTTTTGCACATTGAAATTATGTTTTTACGGTTATAATTTTGTATTTGAACGTATAAAGTTGGCCTAAGCTTGGCATTTACGAATCTTGGTATGCAACATTTTCTTTTCATTGAAATTAGTTATTTTCATCGATTGTGAGTTGTTTGCTTATTATAAATTGATTTATGACTGTTTTAGATTCCTTGGCAAAATCGCAGCATGTGCGCCGGGTGTATTACTCAACTATTTGAAGAGCTATCATCTCAAAACTATATTCAAATGAAAATACAGAGAAGATTGAGCCGCAGAAGGACAATTTCAAATAGGAAACTCTTTTCGTAATATTAAATAAAAACGTTTAAAAATTACATGAAGAAACTAACCTCTAATTGTGAATCTGTCAATGACGTGTCAGTAAACAATATTCTAACACTCTATCAATGTATTATATTCTTGATTAATGAGTAATAGAAGTAGTTATTATTAATTGAATAGTAGCTTCAATCACAGATAAGCAAGGTTTGTTTCCTCTAATTAAACAACAAAAGAAGCTTCATACACAGATAAGCAAGGTGAATTTCTATTCCATTCTTACAAAAAAAGGAGCTTCATACACATATAAGCAAGGTGAATTTCAATTCCATTCCTACAAAAAAAGGAGCTTCATACACATATAAGCTAGGTTAATTTCTATTCCATTCTTACAAAAAAAGGAGCTTCATACACATATAAGCAAGGTGAATTTCTATTCCATTCTTACAAAAAAAGGAGCTTCATACACATATAAGCAAGGTGAATTTCTATTCCATTCACACAAAAAAAGGAGCTTCATACACATATAAGGAAGGTGAATTTCTATTCCATTCTTACAGAAAAAGGAGCTTCATACACATATAAGCAAGGTGAATTTCTATTCCATTCTTACAAAAAAAGGAGCTTCATACACATATAAGCAAGGTGAATTTCTATTCCATTCTTACAAGAAAAGGAGCTTCATACACATATAAGCAAGGTGAACTTCTATTCCATTCACACAAAAAAAGGGGCTTCATACACATATAAGCAAGGTGAATTTCTATTCCATTCTTACAAAAAAAAAGCTTCATACTCATATAAGCAAGGTGAATTTATATTACTATCAAACGAAAAAAGGAGCTTCATACACATATAAGCAAGGTGAATTTCTATTTTTATATCACAAAAAAAGGAGCTTCATACACATATAAGCAAGGTGAATTTATATTTCATTCATACAAAAAAAGGAGCTTCATACACATATTAGCAAGGTGAATCTATATTTTATTCTTACAAAAAAAGGAGCTTCATACACATATAAGCAAGGTGAATTTCTATTTTCATATCACAAAAAAAGGAGCTTCATACACATATAAGCAAGGTGAATTTATATTTCATTCTTACAAAAAAAGGAGCTTCATACACATATAAGCAAGGTGAATTTCTATTTTTATCTCACAAAAAAAGGAGCTCCATACACATATAAGCAAGGTGAATTTATATTTCATTCTTACACAGAAAGGAGCTTCATACACATATAAGCAAGGTGAATTTCTATAAGGGGCCCAAAATTGTACAGCTAGGGGCCTCCAGGGCCTCTTTTTTCCAGTTTGGACCTCTAGAGGCCCCTTAGAAGCCTAACATCCTAGAGGCCGCGGGCCCTACAGGCCCGTTTTTATTGCCAGTATAGTCATGCGAAATAGAGATTCAAATAGGCTGCATCTAGAATATTTTCAAATTTCAACGTTTCTACATAAGTGTCCAATTGCCTCGGCTTTGGGCCTTCAAAGACCCCACAATGCTGGTGGGTCCCAGTACTTTTGGAGCTCCCAAACATGGGTTTGAATTTCCCCAGACCACTTGAATGAAGTTGTCACAGTAGGCTTGAAAGGAGAAAAGGTCTCTTAATATTTTTGCAGATGGGCTTCAAATGCTGATTTCTGTTACTGTTCAGATCTGATACCCCAAAGACTTTTATTGTCATAGTGAAATTTCTCACGCCATGAATCAATCAACAAATAATAATTATGAGGGTTGATAGCCATAAAAAAGCTAAAAGTTGCACTTTCAAGAACTTGAGAACAATTTTTTTCAGAATACCCAATGTTTTGAGGCTCTGTCACCATCTATTTATGTAATTACAAAATGACTATAAGTTAAAGTTTGGAATTGGATGTGGTATTAATTCATTCGCTCTTTGCAAGTTGAACCAAGTTCCATTCAAAGTCATAATAATTTTTATAATTTTACACATTTTAAATAACGGTATTCCAATATTAGTGAGTACCCGTAGTTCAAAAAATTACACAAAAATAGAAGAGAAGTTTATTGCTCTCTCTGGTGCCACTCAGTACCCTTTTCCCTAGCTTCCACAGCTTTTTCGATGAATGGTTATCAGTTGGCTCACATTCGAATTTTATCTTTAAATTGAAGAAAAAATTCAAATTAGTTACACAGATTGTTTTACAGAAGGCAACTAGGCATAGCTTAAAGACTTAAGCAATGCTAGTTGGGAAATCGAGTCATTAATTGAAAATTGGTGTTTAGGGTGAAGGTGTAAGGGAGCCTCCAGCCTCAACTCTGTCCCGGGCCACTAAGATGTCTCTGGGTGGCCCTGATTGTAATAATAATTTGAAACCACTATAACTTGTTAAATTGGCTTTATAAAAGTGGTATTTTTTCAGTTTTTATGCATTGAAATTTGTTCACAACTACGGTAATCAATTAACTATGGTAACAATAAACGAAAAGTGGGTTCAAGTTTTTAGGCAAACGATTCATAAAAGCAGTGATTTATCGAATTTAAGCTTTCACTTTACCCAATTTATAAACTCCATTTTAATAAATACTCGTATAAAATTACTGATTTTGAGTCTCAAATCAAGCTCTCAGCAACGAAAATTCAAAAATTTTCCCATAATGTGGACTAAAATAAATGGATTAATGCTTTTCTAGACATGAGTAGAATCTCTTGGGATACAATGTTAGTGGAACTACTTATTAAAATTTTTCCGGGGGAGGATCCCCGGGCCCCCCTCACCCTAAGACCCCCGGGGGCCCTCAAATCTCCAATAAGCCCCCCATTAAAATATTTTCGCTACGCTACTGATTACTGTATCTGTATCGCTCTTTTGTCACAAATTTGATGCAATATTCTAAAAAAAATTAATTATATTCACTGTTATTATTTTCCACCTCCTCTCTTCAATTCTCTCTCTATCACTTTTGAACTCCCTTTTGATGAACAGTGAGTGATACACACGTTAGTTCGGCTCCGTTTTCAAACAGCTTTTTCGTAGGGTTAATCAAAGAAGTTCATTTTAAACTATATATCAACGTATTCAGTTTTGAAAGTAGAGTACAACTGTGTAATTGTTTTTTGATCAATTTAAAGAATTCGCGAGTAATCATCTAAATAAGTTCAAATTATCGACAAAGCAGTTCATATATATATATTCCAAGCCGTTTATATCCATTCAAGTCAACAATGGGGAGAAACCGAGGCACACCGAGCCGGAACGCTGCACCCACTCAGGTACCTTCCGAGTCTATTTCGGGCGTCCTGTCCGACGAGTTTCTTCTAAAAATGAAACAGCAGGTGGAGGAAGCAGTCAACGCAGCAGTGACAATGGCCCTGCAGTCGATGTTTGCCGAGTTTGAAGCCTTGAAAGAGGAAAACAAAAGGCTAAATCGAAGGATCACCGAGCTCGAGGAGAATTGCGAGCTTAAGGTCGATGACCTCGAGCAGTACGGAAGGCGGCACTGCCTTCGTATTTTCGGCATCCCCGAACGTGAGCGAGAGGACACAGATCAGCTGGCAATGCAGCTCTTTAGAGAAAAACTCAACGTGAACGTTAAAATAGAAGACATCAACCGGTCACATCGAGTTGGGAAAAGACAACCCCCTGCGTCTGGACAAACACGGCCGAAAGATCGCCCAATTATTATTCGGTTCTGTAGTTACAGAACCCGGCGAATGGTCTTCGACGCCAAGAAGAAGCTCAAGGGGACCAACGTCACGATCCGCGAAGACCTGACGACACACCGGCTGCGTATCCTGAACGCTGCAGCTGACCGCTTCGGCCACCGCCAAGTTTGGAGCCAGGATGGGCGCATCAAGATCGCCACTTCTGAAGGAGGATCCAAGAGGGTGCACACCATCGAGAGGCTGGCCGATCTGTTCAAAATAAAGGTGAGCTCTTAAATATAAAATAATCATTATGTAGCCTATTGATGCAGATTATACTCTTAGCAATTTTTTTTCTCATCTCATACTGTTCTTGTCTACGAGTAGTTACATTTTGGGGACTTTGGCGCATCCTTGACCTTTGACCTTTGACCTTGACCTTGACCCTGACCTTGACCCTGACCTTGACCTTGAAAAAAAAAAAAAAAAATAAAATAAAAAAAAAAAAAAAATAAAAAAAAAAAAAAATAAAAAAAAAAAAAAAAATAAAAAAAAAAAAATAAAAAAAAAAAAAAAAAAAAAAATAAAAAAAAAAAAAAAAAAAATTAAAAAAAAAAAAAAAAAATAAAAAAAAAAAAAATAAAAAAAAAAAAAAATAAAAAAAAAAAAAAAAAAAAAAAAATAAAAAAAAAAAAAAAAATAAAAAAATTAAAAAAAATAAAAAAAAAAACAAAAAAAAAAAAAAAAAAAAAAATAAAAAAAAAAAAAAAATAAAAAAAAAAAAATAATAAATAAAAAAAAAAAAAAAAAACTGGGACTGTCACCTGTTCAGGCTATGGGTGGGGGGTTGGGGGTGGGGGTTGGGGGTGGGGGTCGAGGGTGGGAGGTAGTGGCTAGAGTATATAAGCTGGGTGTTCTGTTGGAGTTATCATACACTGCTCTCTCACACCAGACAGCCAACTACTGTGCTCCAGCTTCTTGTGCTCCAGTCTTGTGCTTCTTGTGCCTACCAGTCTTGTGCTCCTTGTGCTCCAGTCTTGATCAACTTTCAAAGTAAGTACTCTTTGCAATTAATGCATCCTAATGCTTGCACTTATTAATGCTTTTCCACTTACCAACTGCTAATGCATAGTGTTTGGACAACTTGGAATTTGTTAATGTATATTGTTAAAGGAACTATCTTCTAATTGTTTCATTCCAGGAAAGCTGCAACTATCTTACAATTTTATTTGTCAATGTCTAATGCATATTGTTTCATTCCAGCTTACCATGTCCCTTAACAAGAGAAGACGATGCCAGCAGACTCAGGAAAAGTGTGACGACTTCGTTCTGCTGGAGGAGGCGTTCAACAACAATCTTCGAACCCTGTTCTTCAACAACCAGTGTTCTACAAGCCCTCAAAAGGATTTCCAGTCCTTCCTTGACAACTTGGAGGAGAAGATCAACAGTGTCCTGACAGCAGAAATCCAGGAGCATGGTGCAATCAAATTCAATTTGGTGCTGGAGGCAACTTATCACAAGTGCTACCTTGATCCGAACAACGAAGAGGTGGAGGAGGTGCAGGACATCGCTTTCAAAACACCGAACTATGCAGCATTCACCGTTCTCACGCTGCCTCATCAAGTGGAGATGGCTTGCCAGAAGATGCTGGAAGAGGAGGCTATGTTCGAAGGGAAATCCAGCGGATGGACACTGCTACAGATTGATGGACTACTCATAAGGATCAGCAAACATATTCCCCTTAGAGGCTCTTCATACATCATTACCCCGCCCAAGCTAGCTGCAAGGAGAGCCATCATCAATCCGAGGAATGAGGACCAACAATGTTTCATGTGGGCGATCCTCGCTAAGCATGTCCAAGGAAAAGATCCCCAAAGAGTCAACGAGCGATACTTCAATCTTCGGGAGAAATACAACTTTAAAGGCATCACTTTCCCGACAACTATAAACCAGATCGATAGGTTCGAGAAGGATAACCCTACAGTCTCTGTCAACGTGTATGCAGTCGACTCTGATAATAACATCTTCCCCAGACGAGTCACCGATACCATGAAGACTGAGCACTTTGATCTTCTGCTACTGGGTGAGGCTGTTGAAGATGATGGTGCACAGACTAACGATTTGCTGCAGGATGCTGAAGATGCAAACAGGAATCCACAAATCAACACCCACTACTGCTTGATCAAAGATTTTGAGAGACTCCTGAGATCACAGCTGACAAAACATAAAAGTAGTATAATTATTTGCAGACGATGCTTCACCCACTACACTCTTGCTAATGATGGTGAGCAAAGGATGGCAGAACATGAGAAGTATTGTGCCAACAACAAGACGGCTAGGATGATCATGCCACAGCTGAAAGATGGAAAACCGCCAACATTGAAGTTTGAGAAGCACTTGAGGAAGTTCAGACTGCCACTTGTAGTGTATGCAGACTTTGAGTGTCTGCTGGAGACACCCGCCCTAGAAGAGGGTGATGTGGAGGGGGAAGCTCCAGAGAGATGGATTGGGAAGCAGACAAAAGTGATACAATACCACAATGCAATGAGCTATTGTATGTACTTTGTGAGAGATGAGACACAATTTCCTTCATGGCTGACACTGAACCATTACATACCTCAAGAACCGATTGTCTACAGAGGTCCCAATGCAGCCGAACACTTCATGAGTCAGCTCAGCCACTATGCAAAACTTATTGCTGATACCATGGACCAGTTGAGTATTATAATGTTGCCACTCACCGATCAACAACAAGCTGCACATGATGCTGCTACACACTGCGAAGCTTGTGGTAAAAAGTTTGGAAGAGACAAAGTGTATGATCATTGTCATATGACTGGCTTCTATAGAAATGCACTGTGCAATCCATGTAATCTGGAAAGACAGCGCCAGACCTTCATTCCAGTTTTTCTACACAATTCATCCAACTATGATACACATCTGCTCATTCCTGAACTCGGTGCCGACAAGAATAGGATCAAAGTCATTCCAAACACATCTGAAAAGTACATCAGCTTCACTAAACACGTTTCCAATCGACTCCACCTGAGATTCATAGATACATTCAGATTCACACCGGACAGTTTGGATACATTGGTATCAAATTTGCGCAAGTCTGCACATAATGACACGGACATTCCAAATGTGCTGAAACATACCGCTAAACATTTCAAGACAAGACTCGATCTTGTGACACGTAAAGGAGTATTCCCTTATGATTATTGCGATTCATGGGAGAAACTTGGAGAAACTTCCCTACCACCAAAGGAAGCATTCTTCAGCAAGCTGACAGATCGTGGAATCAGTGATGAGGACTACGCCCATGCACAACTGGTCTGGCAACATTTTGGATGTAGAACACTAGGGGACTATAGTGACCTCTACCTAAAGACGGATGTTCTACTCTTGGCTGATGTGTTTGAAAGTTTCAGGGACATGTGCATAAAAAACTACAATCTTGACTGTGCCAACTACTTCACTGCACCAGGATTCTCATTCGATGCCATGCTGAAATACACCCAGGTGGAATTGGAACTTCTCAGCGATTACGATATGTACATGTTTGTTGAAAGAGGTATCCGAGGAGGAATAACCACATGTGTCCACCGCCATTCGATTGCCAACAACAAATACACAGGTGCACCACTGGATCCAGAGAAACCAATATCCTACTTGCTGTACACCGATGCCAACAATCTTTATGGATGGGCTATGAGCAACCCACTACCTTGCCGAAAATTTCGATGGATGTGTCAAGAAGAACTGGAGGAGGTGGCTGCTCATATAGATAGAATCCCAGACAATCAGCGAATGGGATACATCCTAGAAGTCGACATCGAGTATCCTCAAGAGCTACAGGATGATCACAACGACTTCCCTTTTCTTCCAGAGAGCCAGAAGACTCCCAAGTCAGGATATGTGAGGCTAATGACAACGCTGCAGAACCGCAAGGAGTATGTATGTCATTATAGACTCCTGAAACAGGCTGTGAATCATGGACTGAAAATTGTCAAAGTTCACCGTGGAATTTCATTCCAGCAAGAAGACTTTTTGGCCCCATACATTCAACTCAACACACAACTACGTCAGAAATCAGTGAACAAATTTGAAAAGAATTTCTTCAAGCTAATGAATAATGCGGTCTTTGGAAAAACAATGGAGAATGTTAAGAACCGGATGAGCATGGAGCTGGTCAATTGTGAGAGGAGGTTGAAGAGACTGGTGGCACGTCCAACATTCAAAGATCGCATCATATTTGGTGACAACATATGCGCTGTAACACTCCATCAAGACAAGGTTGTATTGAACAAGCCGATATATATTGGGCTGACTGTACTTGATGTGAGCAAAATTCTAATGTACGAGTTTCACTACGATGTGATGAAACCTATTTATGGAAACCGACTCAAACTGTTATACCAGGACACTGACAGCTTGTTCTACAATGTCCAAACTGAAGATATGTATATGGATATCATGAATATAGACAAGTTGAGAAACGTATTCGATACATCAGAGTACCCGGCCAACCACCCATGCTACTCTGAGACAAACAAGATGGTGCTGGGGAAATTCAAGGATGAGTATGCAGCTCGAGCCCCCTATGAGTATGTCGGCCTGCGCTCCAAGCTGTATGCTTGCAGATGCTATGTTACAGATGAGACACAGCTGAAGAGTGGCCTTATCAAGAAAGCAAAGGGAGTGAGACGGCCAATTCTTGGACAGGAGCTCCCAAAAAGTCATCCTGATGCAGAACGGTACATAGTCTTTCAGGACTACATTGACTGTCTCTATGGTGAGAAGGACATCTATAGAGATCAGGTGATGTTCTGTACCAGGAAACATAGAATCATGACCACCATTCAGAAGAAGAAAGCACTCAGCAAGGCTGATGAAAAACGGTTCATTCTTGAAGATGGAATCACTACTCTTGCATATGGACATCGCAACATTGTCAATGAAGCTCCAGTATTCAGTGATGATGGGTTTGAGGATGAGGTGGTGGTGGAGGAGGAGGAGGAGGCGGAGGAGTACAACACTGAGAATGATCAAGAAAATGAAGCAGCATCAAGGGCAGCATTGATAGCAGCAGATACAGCAATAGAAGAAAACATATCAGCTATGGAGGCATCTAGAACATTGTTGTCAATGACAGCAAAAGCATCAACTTCATCAGTAGGTAATAAGGCCGATTCTGATGCGACCAATCAGAAGACAGGGGGGCGTGGCCACCCCCCTTCCCCCTCCCCCAGGTCAGACATTTTGTAAACACCCTCCCCTTCCCCCCTGCCCCAGTCAGCCATTTTGTTTTTAAGGTCACATACCCCCTTCCCTATGTGCCCCCACTTTATTCCCAATAGATTAAAGGGGGACCCCCCGCAAGCACCAATGAGAGAGGACCTATCCCCCCTGACCCCACCTCTCACAGAAGGTTCCCAATAAATATAGAACATACAGCTTTATATCTATATATACATGCTTGCAATTATATATCTATATATACCTGCTTGCAATTACTATATCTATATTTGCAATAGCATCAGCCCCCGCCGCCAGATTTAGCTATTAATTGAGGCTGCACACCTGCTACCTCCTGCTGTGATTCTCAAAGCCCTCTCTCTCTTTCGCACGTGCAGTGTTAATATACCCCCCTGCCCCCCACCCCCGGACAGTGCTTCAGATATTAATAATACTTCCGCCCCCTGCTGTGAAAAACTATTTCATAACGTTTAAAAGCAGAACACGTGCACAAGTTTTATGTGTGTGTGTGTGTGTGTGTGAGAGAGACGTGCTCTCAGGTCATTAACCTTAGAATTTAACGGTCGCAACACGTGCCTAGCAGGTGGGGGGCTGTACACAGAAATAGAATGCTTCTACACTCCCCGATTCCTAGATTGATAGCGTTGTAATAGGCGTTCTTGTTGAGGAGGTAAAAACAAACTACTATCATATTTTATCGTCGGCTCATCCATCCCAATAAGCCGAAGAAATTCGCTGACAGTATGTTCTGGCAATAGTCCTCGTCCCTCCAACTCTTTATAATCAAACGTTCTGGCAGTCATTACACATTTTTCTATCAAATAATAGGCATATCTATACATCAGATCATTTAAATGCCTCTTGAAATCTCGATTATTATGCACATAATCCATTAATAGGTCCTGTGATATTTTTACAGCTGTGTTAAGTTGTTCATATGAGATGAATCCTGCTTTTTCAATTATAAACTCTTTTTTAGTGAGTAAATTTTCCCTATTGAATTCATCTCGAGTGAGTAGTTTATCTCTTTCTGCCTTTGCCTCTTTGCTAATAATTTTCATCTCATTATTGAGGGTATGTCTACTCACCAGCACACTAGCCTTCTCCTGCTCAAATTCTCTCCTAGTTAAAACAACCTGTTCTAAATCATGCATGCGTTTTTCCAACACATTGTTAATTATACTTAATCCACTATTGAGATTTTCAAACGACACAAGTTGGCTTCTTTCATTGTTAAATTCTGTTCTAGTTAAAACAGCTTTCTTCAACTCACTCAATTCAAATTTCAACTTGTCAAAATTCGCTACTAATTTTTTTAACTCCTCTAATTGCTTCGCATGCACTGTATGCGTCCTACCGAATCGATCGGTGTTCATTGTTCGAATGTCGAAATTAATTATCAACATCTCGGTACACCCGCTTTAGCGGAGAGGTTCCAACGGTCCGATTTGTGACGCTTGTCAAGATGACTCGCGCTGGCAGCACTGACGTCACCACCCCAGCTCATGTCTTTAGTCTGCTATTCTCACTTTACACGATGTTTCGCAGAGGGGTGAGGGGGCGCCCACTCCGCATTCCTTCTAACCTCCTCTTTCGCAACAGCCGGTTTCACCCAGCCTCATCTCTCTCATATTTCTTTCTCTCCTCTTTCGCTCTACTGAACAGCTTCCCGCCAACACGGCCTGTCCTCGCTTTTTTACTGTATAAAGCTGGCTTCTCGCAGTTCTTGTAATATCGAATCGATTTCAATATCGTGAGCTGAATTTCCTGCATTTTTTGAACCCATTAAAATAAATAACCGTTCGACTAGTTCGTTAACATCATCCCAGAATATGTAGTTTCTATCACGTGATTTATTTCTAACAAAATTCAATAATCCCTTCCCATACTTTGAACGTTTTTTGGGTGGAAAAAGTTTCTGTATAATTTGAGATTTTTTACCAGAATTGCGAATTACGTAACCCTGGTTATTAATATGTACAGATGTCAGTGATAATATTTTTTTATATTTCGCCAAATCTTTGTTATTGTAGAGATTTGAATTTGGCCTACTGTTAAACAATAGCTCCAACAAACCATGAGTCATTCTAAACCTTTGTTCGCCGACAGTTATAAAAACATCATCAAAACTTACGGGCTCATCGCCGATAAAATATAAATTTTGTTTATGATCAAATCGTATACCATAAGGAATAGAATTATCTAATTTCTCGTTATGAAACACACCTAAATAGCTGTCTAAAATTTCTTCTATTCGAGTGCGACGGTTAGTAATATTCAAAGTCGAATCAAAGAAAGCAGATTTATCATTAGCAGAAATATTTACATCTTCCTCCCCATCCTCCTTCTCCTCCACCTCCTCCTCCTCCTCCTTCTCCTTCTCCCTTACCAGCGGTTCAACCTTGTGTTCTTTTTCGCGCTTTACTGTTTCATTGGCAGAGATTGTGCTCTTTTTGAGTTCAATTAATGGAGTAATTATTGGTTCCAACCTTTTACGATTAAATTCCTCACTCTGTGTTTGAAAACCCAATAAATTTCTGTGTTTTTCAATAATAGTTTTTCTCAATTTTTTTATTCTATCTATTAAACTGCTTCTCTCCCCAACAGATGATGCTGCGGTAGGAGCAGCACGATCGCGTTTCTTACGCATATTAACTTTCTCCATTAACGCCGCGACGTTGAATGACAAAAAATCGTGCAAACACCGAAGTTACCTCATTGCAAAGGAATCTTTATGAATTTATCCAATTGCTCTCTGTATCTTCCATTTTCAGCCTTACATTCAGTAAAAATAGAAACAAATTTGTGAACACCTTTTGACCACACCTCCCAACATAGTTTTCTAAACTCACTGAAACTCATATCTTCCCCTACAAAATCCCTATAAATTAATTTCAAATTTAATTGATCAAGTTTAAAAATAATCAATACGTTGCAATTATCTCGGATGTGATGTTTCATTATCGCACCGTAACTTTGTACCAAGTAGGCTGTGTCAATTTCGCGATGTCTACCCATTGTAAAGTAATTACGAATTTGAGGTACATTGCTTAATTGTAAATCATCAAAAATGACAAGAGAGTTTCTCTCAACTTTGTTGGGATGCTTTATCATATCAGTATTGTCTGATAAATGAAAAGTAACACATTTTATCTTTGAAAACACCTTTTTCAAAAATTCATATTTATCTTGATACAAAGAATTACTAAATAAGTATAAATGTTTAAATTTCAATCCGTTTTTATTGAAAATCAAATTCAATAACGTATTTGTCTTACCACTGTTGGATCTTCCAATCAGGATAATGCGTGCATTATGCGGTAATAAACTACCATTTTTACTCTTGCCAATGTTCGGTTTACCTGTAATAACCTCATCAAAATTGATGATGGGTATGGTCGTATCCTTTACCATTGTATCACTATGATAGTCAATGGATAACTGAATAAAACACATGCTTCAACATATTATATCAATTTATTGATAATATTTTTCAGTTCTTTTCCAATATACAACATTTCGCTTATTTACAATATAATACATAGTATTTACAATATAATACATAGTATTTACAATATAATACATAGTATTTACAATACAGTTCTTAACCTAGTAAATTCTTTCTCTCGATCCATGTAGGTTCGCTGAAACCTAACCATTTAACCAATATTTTATCTTTATTTTTCCTTATAATTTTCTCTACTAAATAAACTTTCTGCTCCTCCTCATCCAGCTTTGTTTTTTTCATTTCTTCTTCGTAGAAACGGCCAGAAATTATTTCCCCTTTCAAATCACGCAAGATGTAAGTAGGTGGCTTAGTCGGATAGACTGAATGAATTATAAATAATTCCCCACTCCAATTAATATTATACGATTTGTCGAAAACCTGTCTGTACTTACTAATGCGTACAACATCGCCCAATTTAAATTTCGGTTTTATTCGTTTAGATTTCAAACGCAAGTTCTCATTGGCCGCCTTATTAAGCGATGCTATTATATGATTTCGATGTTTTTTGCGAACATCAGATGGCCGCATTTGAATTGTTCTGTGGAAAGCATTATTATACTCTTTAACCATTGTTGGTAATGCCCCCACCCATCGTTTTGTTCCATGCTGCGTTAAATATTTATAGATTTTTGATTTAATAGTTCTAATAAAACGTTCGACTATTGCAGCTTTTTTCTCACTAAAAACATGGTAATGTTTAATATTATACCTATCCAATAATGCTTTTACTTTTGTATTAAAAAATTCGGTACCTTGGTCTGTCTGAAAAAATTTAACATTTTTATTTTTACGAATAATTGGTTCAAGTGCAGCATACACAGAGCCGGCACTTTTGGATTTTATTGGCACACAATAAGCATATTTAGAAAAACAGTTAATTACAGCTAAAATAAAAGTAAAATTTGAATTATCTCTCGCCAGCGAGCTCATATCAATTAAATCTGCCTGAAGCAGATCCACCTCACTTTTAATCTCATATTTTCTCCTATTAAAATGTACTCTTGGCACAGAATGCAATTCTTGTGCCAATCTATGTCTAAGTTCATTCATTTTTGTCGACATCACACACGTGTGATATATCTCAACTGCCTCGGCACGCGTCCACGCGTCGCGTGGGTAATCTATTTTTAGCCACCCTCTTTTTGTGAAGCAGCACGCCTCACTTCTCCTCTCCTCACTCACCGCCTCACACTTTGAGAGGAAGGTTCTTCTTCTACTACTTCTTCTTCTTCTTCTCCTTTTTCTTCTCCTTCTTCAACTTGGGGGATTCTATAATGACCCCATGCCAAGGTGTCAACCGAATTGGGCATGATGTATCTTTTATCATCATAGCATGAGAGCGCTGTTTTTGCACATGCAATCTGATATACTTTATGACAATAGCTCCTTATCATATTGAACCTCTCGTAATGTGTGCTTCTTTCGAATAAACATTTTTTGTACAAATCATATGTTAGACAGCGATCTTTAACAGATTTCTTTACACCCTTAGCTACGTTTTTATACAATTCATTCTCATCATCTACATATTTAAAACTATACATTTTGGGCCGTAAGCCAGCAAAATGTGTGATAATTTTTGAATTTGTCTCGTCTTTAAATTTCCCAACCACTTTTTTATTTACAAGACTATAACATTTGTGAGTGGTTGGGTAATTTAAAGACGAGACAAATTCAAAAATTATCACACATTTTGCTGGCTTACGGCCCAAAATGTATAGTTTTAAATATGTAGATGATGAGAATGAATTGTATAAAAACGTAGCTAAGGGTGTAAAGAAATCTGTTAAAGATCGCTGTCTAACATATGATTTGTACAAAAAATGTTTATTCGAAAGAAGCACACATTACGAGAGGTTCAATATGATAAGGAGCTATTGTCATAAAGTATATCAGATTGCATGTGCAAAAACAGCGCTCTCATGCTATGATGATAAAAGATACATCATGCCCAATTCGGTTGACACCTTGGCATGGGGTCATTATAGAATCCCCCAAGTTGAAGAAGGAGAAGAAAAAGGAGAAGAAGAAGAAGAAGTAGTAGAAGAAGAACCTTCCTCTCAAAGTGTGAGGCGGTGAGTGAGGAGAGGAGAAGTGAGGCGTGCTGCTTCACAAAAAGAGGGTGGCTAAAAATAGATTACCCACGCGACGCGTGGACGCGTGCCGAGGCAGTTGAGATATATCACACGTGTGTGATGTCGACAAAAATGAATGAACTTAGACATAGATTGGCACAAGAATTGCATTCTGTGCCAAGAGTACATTTTAATAGGAGAAAATATGAGATTAAAAGTGAGGTGGATCTGCTTCAGGCAGATTTAATTGATATGAGCTCGCTGGCGAGAGATAATTCAAATTTTACTTTTATTTTAGCTGTAATTAACTGTTTTTCTAAATATGCTTATTGTGTGCCAATAAAATCCAAAAGTGCCGGCTCTGTGTATGCTGCACTTGAACCAATTATTCGTAAAAATAAAAATGTTAAATTTTTTCAGACAGACCAAGGTACCGAATTTTTTAATACAAAAGTAAAAGCATTATTGGATAGGTATAATATTAAACATTACCATGTTTTTAGTGAGAAAAAAGCTGCAATAGTCGAACGTTTTATTAGAACTATTAAATCAAAAATCTATAAATATTTAACGCAGCATGGAACAAAACGATGGGTGGGGGCATTACCAACAATGGTTAAAGAGTATAATAATGCTTTCCACAGAACAATTCAAATGCGGCCATCTGATGTTCGCAAAAAACATCGAAATCATATAATAGCATCGCTTAATAAGGCGGCCAATGAGAACTTGCGTTTGAAATCTAAACGAATAAAACCGAAATTTAAATTGGGCGATGTTGTACGCATTAGTAAGTACAGACAGGTTTTCGACAAATCGTATAATATTAATTGGAGTGGGGAATTATTTATAATTCATTCAGTCTATCCGACTAAGCCACCTACTTACATCTTGCGTGATTTGAAAGGGGAAATAATTTCTGGCCGTTTCTACGAAGAAGAAATGAAAAAAACAAAGCTGGATGAGGAGGAGCAGAAAGTTTATTTAGTAGAGAAAATTATAAGGAAAAATAAAGATAAAATATTGGTTAAATGGTTAGGTTTCAGCGAACCTACATGGATCGAGAGAAAGAATTTACTAGGTTAAGAACTGTATTGTAAATACTATGTATTATATTGTAAATACTATGTATTATATTGTAAATACTATGTATTATATTGTAAATAAGCGAAATGTTGTATATTGGAAAAGAACTGAAAAATATTATCAATAAATTGATATAATATGTTGAAGCATGTGTTTTATTCAGTTATCCATTGACTATCATAGTGATACAATGGTAAAGGATACGACCATACCCATCATCAATTTTGATGAGGTTATTACAGGTAAACCGAACATTGGCAAGAGTAAAAATGGTAGTTTATTACCGCATAATGCACGCATTATCCTGATTGGAAGATCCAACAGTGGTAAGACAAATACGTTATTGAATTTGATTTTCAATAAAAACGGATTGAAATTTAAACATTTATACTTATTTAGTAATTCTTTGTATCAAGATAAATATGAATTTTTGAAAAAGGTGTTTTCAAAGATAAAATGTGTTACTTTTCATTTATCAGACAATACTGATATGATAAAGCATCCCAACAAAGTTGAGAGAAACTCTCTTGTCATTTTTGATGATTTACAATTAAGCAATGTACCTCAAATTCGTAATTACTTTACAATGGGTAGACATCGCGAAATTGACACAGCCTACTTGGTACAAAGTTACGGTGCGATAATGAAACATCACATCCGAGATAATTGCAACGTATTGATTATTTTTAAACTTGATCAATTAAATTTGAAATTAATTTATAGGGATTTTGTAGGGGAAGATATGAGTTTCAGTGAGTTTAGAAAACTATGTTGGGAGGTGTGGTCAAAAGGTGTTCACAAATTTGTTTCTATTTTTACTGAATGTAAGGCTGAAAATGGAAGATACAGAGAGCAATTGGATAAATTCATAAAGATTCCTTTGCAATGAGGTAACTTCGGTGTTTGCACGATTTTTTGTCATTCAACGTCGCGGCATTAATGGAGAAAGTTAATATGCGTAAGAAACGCGATCGTGCTGCTCCTACCGCAGCATCATCTGTTGGGGAGAGAAGCAGTTTAATAGATAGAATAAAAAAATTGAGAAAAACTATTATTGAAAAACACAGAAATTTATTGGGTTTTCAAACACAGAGTGAGGAATTTAATCGTAAAAGGTTGGAACCAATAATTACTCCATTAATTGAACTCAAAAAGAGCACAATCTCTGCCAATGAAACAGTAAAGCGCGAAAAAGAACACAAGGTTGAACCGCTGGTAAGGGAGAAGGAGAAGGAGGAGGAGGAGGAGGTGGAGGAGAAGGAGGATGGGGAGGAAGATGTAAATATTTCTGCTAATGATAAATCTGCTTTCTTTGATTCGACTTTGAATATTACTAACCGTCGCACTCGAATAGAAGAAATTTTAGACAGCTATTTAGGTGTGTTTCATAACGAGAAATTAGATAATTCTATTCCTTATGGTATACGATTTGATCATAAACAAAATTTATATTTTATCGGCGATGAGCCCGTAAGTTTTGATGATGTTTTTATAACTGTCGGCGAACAAAGGTTTAGAATGACTCATGGTTTGTTGGAGCTATTGTTTAACAGTAGGCCAAATTCAAATCTCTACAATAACAAAGATTTGGCGAAATATAAAAAAATATTATCACTGACATCTGTACATATTAATAACCAGGGTTACGTAATTCGCAATTCTGGTAAAAAATCTCAAATTATACAGAAACTTTTTCCACCCAAAAAACGTTCAAAGTATGGGAAGGGATTATTGAATTTTGTTAGAAATAAATCACGTGATAGAAACTACATATTCTGGGATGATGTTAACGAACTAGTCGAACGGTTATTTATTTTAATGGGTTCAAAAAATGCAGGAAATTCAGCTCACGATATTGAAATCGATTCGATATTACAAGAACTGCGAGAAGCCAGCTTTATACAGTAAAAAAGCGAGGACAGGCCGTGTTGGCGGGAAGCTGTTCAGTAGAGCGAAAGAGGAGAGAAAGAAATATGAGAGAGATGAGGCTGGGTGAAACCGGCTGTTGCGAAAGAGGAGGTTAGAAGGAATGCGGAGTGGGCGCCCCCTCACCCCTCTGCGAAACATCGTGTAAAGTGAGAATAGCAGACTAAAGACATGAGCTGGGGTGGTGACGTCAGTGCTGCCAGCGCGAGTCATCTTGACAAGCGTCACAAATCGGACCGTTGGAACCTCTCCGCTAAAGCGGGTGTACCGAGATGTTGATAATTAATTTCGACATTCGAACAATGAACACCGATCGATTCGGTAGGACGCATACAGTGCATGCGAAGCAATTAGAGGAGTTAAAAAAATTAGTAGCGAATTTTGACAAGTTGAAATTTGAATTGAGTGAGTTGAAGAAAGCTGTTTTAACTAGAACAGAATTTAACAATGAAAGAAGCCAACTTGTGTCGTTTGAAAATCTCAATAGTGGATTAAGTATAATTAACAATGTGTTGGAAAAACGCATGCATGATTTAGAACAGGTTGTTTTAACTAGGAGAGAATTTGAGCAGGAGAAGGCTAGTGTGCTGGTGAGTAGACATACCCTCAATAATGAGATGAAAATTATTAGCAAAGAGGCAAAGGCAGAAAGAGATAAACTACTCACTCGAGATGAATTCAATAGGGAAAATTTACTCACTAAAAAAGAGTTTATAATTGAAAAAGCAGGATTCATCTCATATGAACAACTTAACACAGCTGTAAAAATATCACAGGACCTATTAATGGATTATGTGCATAATAATCGAGATTTCAAGAGGCATTTAAATGATCTGATGTATAGATATGCCTATTATTTGATAGAAAAATGTGTAATGACTGCCAGAACGTTTGATTATAAAGAGTTGGAGGGACGAGGACTATTGCCAGAACATACTGTCAGCGAATTTCTTCGGCTTATTGGGATGGATGAGCCGACGATAAAATATGATAGTAGTTTGTTTTTACCTCCTCAACAAGAACGCCTATTACAACGCTATCAATCTAGGAATCGGGGAGTGTAGAAGCATTCTATTTCTGTGTACAGCCCCCCACCTGCTAGGCACGTGTTGCGACCGTTAAATTCTAAGGTTAATGACCTGAGAGCACGTCTCTCTCACACACACACACACACACACATAAAACTTGTGCACGTGTTCTGCTTTTAAACGTTATGAAATAGTTTTTCACAGCAGGGGGCGGAAGTATTATTAATATCTGAAGCACTGTCCGGGGGTGGGGGGCAGGGGGGTATATTAACACTGCACGTGCGAAAGAGAGAGAGGGCTTTGAGAATCACAGCAGGAGGTAGCAGGTGTGCAGCCTCAATTAATAGCTAAATCTGGCGGCGGGGGCTGATGCTATTGCAAATATAGATATAGTAATTGCAAGCAGGTATATATAGATATATAATTGCAAGCATGTATATATAGATATAAAGCTGTATGTTCTATATTTATTGGGAACCTTCTGTGAGAGGTGGGGTCAGGGGGGATAGGTCCTCTCTCATTGGTGCTTGCGGGGGGTCCCCCTTTAATCTATTGGGAATAAAGTGGGGGCACATAGGGAAGGGGGTATGTGACCTTAAAAACAAAATGGCTGACTGGGGCAGGGGGGAAGGGGAGGGTGTTTACAAAATGTCTGACCTGGGGGAGGGGGAAGGGGGGTGGCCACGCCCCCCTGTCTTCTGATTGGTCGCATCAGAATCGGCCTTATTACCTACTCGCACCGTCTAGCTTTGCGCATACGTGCTTCCTAGATTTGCTGTGCTATTTTTATAATGTGAGTATGTGTTTAATTTTAACCAAGGGCTTGTTTCGATTTACAAACTTGTTTTCACTAAATTCAATAAACTCTCCCATTCCTATGCTTGATAAATTCCCGAATTTAGAGGTGCAGTTAAAACCGAACTCGGCATGAGGGAGGTGTGAAATTGTAATAATGATTACGAGTATAACCCAAAATAAAGATGAAAGAACGCCCATCATTAACATTATTGATAATATTCTTTCAAAAATATTGAAAATTGATTTTAAAAACGAGCTAAACCCTCCTATTTGATTTAAACATATAACAGATATTAGTATAATAACACAGATTTCAACATAATCCGCCGATAATATTGAGAGAAATAATAAACTGAACCAAAACTCTAATATAAAAACGATTTCCTTTAATATGGAAAAAGTAATCCATTTTTGTATGTTTCAGATCTGAGATTCTACAACAAAGTGTAAGCGCTTCCTCGTTGTGCAGGTTTGTTTGCTTTTCAATTACTTCTCCTCCTCCTCCTTCTCCTTCTCCTCCTCCTTCTCCTCCTCCTTCTCCTTCTCCTCCTTCTCCTCCTCCTTCTCCTCCTTCTCCTTCTCCTCCTTCTCCTCCTCCTTCTCCTCCTCCTTCTCCTTCACCTTCTCCTCCTCCTTCTCCTCCTTCTCCTTCTCCTCCTTCTCCTTCTCCTTCTTCTCCTCCTCCTCCTTCTCCTCCTCCTCCTCCTTCTCCTCCTTCTCCTCCTTCTCCTTCTCCTTCTCCTCCTCCTTCTCCTCCTCCTCCTCCTTCTCCTTCTCCTTCTCCTCCTCCTTCTCCTCCTCCTTCTCCTCCTCCTTCTCCTCCTCCTCCTCCTCCTTCTCCTTCTTCTCCTCCTCCTCCTCCTTCTCCTCCTCCTCCTCCTTCTCCTCCTCCTCCTACTTCTCCTCCTCCTCCTCCTCCTCCTTCTCCTTCTCCTCCTCGGTATAATCCACTGTACACATCCTCATTTGTAGAGACTCCCGATTTCATTAAAAAAGAAATGTGTAATAGGAACCTTCATGACGAGAAGTGCTTTTTGCGGGCAATTTTATCTTTTTCCCATTACCGACGCAGAAATATGACTGTAGATTATTTGAGCAAGTTTGCTCACACAGTCAACACAAACGGGGTCAACTTTCCTTCCAGTTTGCAGGACATTAAGAAATTTGAAGCTTTAAATCCAATTGCATATGATAAAAACGTATTTTTCCCGTACAAGTGTAGCGCTTACAGAAACCGTACTCACCAAATTAATCTTTTGCTTTTAACAAGTAAAACCGCACCACATAATTTCTTTTGCTTGATCAATACCGCGAACGGGAAAAACGGTTTATCGCGTCTTTTGAGCCATCTTTCAAAACATCGTGCCCAAGTACACATATGCGAATTTTGTTTTCATCGTTTCACAACTGACAAAATGGTAAATAGAGATGGAAAACAAAATTTGGACACATTTTTTAAATTTTTTAAGCACAGAGAGCTTTGTTCAAAGTTCACAGCGCAAAGAACGGTGCTACCCAAAGAAGGTGATGTAATCAAATTTACAAACTATACTTATACACTTAAACCGAAATATGTAATTTACGCAGATTTTGAATCGTTTATTTTACTAATTAAGAGCGGAGAAGAGGGGGAAGAAGAAGCTGATGCTTCAGACCCTGTTACTAGTAGCTTCACAAAAGGACAACTCGACACGTTCCATGCGGATACTGTTTTGTCGTACTCAATATTGACGGCGAAATTTGTCACGCCCCCATTCTTTATCGCGCGCGAAATGAAAGAGAAAAAATGTAAATAAGACTCGATCGACTTCAATATTGATTTCCAATTCTACAATTTTAAATTATGGTTCAAACCGCCTTGGAACTATTAAACTTTATTTAATTTTCCCAGCTCTACATAATATGGCCCACATTCCCAATGCTATTTTTCAGCATTGCCCCACTCCAATTCAAACATAATTTATTTTTTTCATAGTTTTGTACCAATTTCAGAAAACTCGTCATAGAAGGCAGCTTCTAAATTTTCAATCATAATTTTTAAACTGCTCTGTGGGTTGTTTATAATAAAATACACAAATTGGATAAACAGAAAATAATGTGAGTCATTAGAAAGTTTGCCTACACATTAAGTTGATCATATAAAAGACAAATTGAATTAACAAAATGTAACCGTTTGACAAATGGGTAGAACTTATTATAGTATGAAAACTTTTATTCGCAGCAATTCAAGTTTAAAAGCGAATATAACAAAATCTGAGCGATTAGTGTTTTATTTCTCTTTCCATTGTTGTAGTATTCCCCTCCGTTGCAACCGCAGACCAATATCGTATTGATTGGTGATAAAACTAAGGTAGAGATTTTTTCGAGTGGAAGAGCTAACGGAAGATGTGTGAGGATGGAATTTGCAGCAATCCGTTGAGGTCACCCCATCGTAGCATGAAATTTTCGTTCTCCACCCACTAAAGCCAACCATTCTCATTTGAGATTGTTCAAATATTTGAGGTTGTGAGCAGCATGTTTGCAGTTTTCTCCTGATCATCTGTCACAAAACTGATGAATATTGTGCCTGTAAATAGCTCCTTAACTGAGCGATTAATTAATTGCGTTGTGAAAATTCCATTTATATCGATTCCATATGTTGTTCAGATTCAGTTATTGAATCTTCCGAAGGAATAATCTATGGAATCAGGGAGGGTATCACAAACTTGGATTAGCAAAGGAAGATGATAGATGTGAAATAGAATCTAATTCAACTTTGATGCCTATTTACCTTCCTTTAGTTTACCTCATGTTATCCATCTTCTGGTGAAAAAAAACCCTGCAAAGATGACAGGAAACAACAGAGAGATCAAAAATTTCAGGAGATTTATGTGTTGGCCTCAATTTAAGCTTACATTTTTTCTACTTGGATACGTGGTGGTAAAAGTTTTAGGCTTATGTTAACCGTATCCCTCACTATTGAACAGTAAAAGAAAACAATAACATACTCAAAAAATAACCACCCTATTGGAACAATTTAGTAGGGTCTAATTGAAATCCTACATGCACTTTTCTTTTGCTGGTGGTGTGTGAACCGAAATTTTAGTTTTTTATTTCAGGTTAGTTGGGTTTCTTTTATATCCTTTGTGTTAATTTGCAACCTTTCATTTATTATAATGTAAATTTGCGGCAATAAAGAATTGTGTACCGGTACTACTTTCTTTGCTCGAGGGGAGATTTTCAGGAATTTCAATGTAAAAGTTGTTTAAAAACATTTCCTCTGTCGGACCTTTCTGTCAACACGATAGAGATCCAGCAGTGCAGACAGGCGTTATAAATTAAAGTGTGAAAGGAAACACAATTACAAAAAGGAAATTGAGGAGATTTAATTCAGTAGGATAAAAATTTTTGAACAATGAGGGTGGAAAAGAATTGTGATAAAACAAGTGTGATTGGGTTAGCGGAGATGTACTTTGAAAGTTGGAATGTTTTAAGAAAGAGGGAAGACAGCGCAAGACTAAGGATTTCTTCATTCGATGAGTGAAAATGCGTGAATTTTCCAATCAGGAAACAAAATTTAAATTTGTTTCTATTATTCTACTTTCGCTTTCAAAATTGATAGGTTATACCAAACGCTGTTAGAAATGTGCATTGAAATCTGATAAACCAATGGCTATTATGGATCAACTGCGATAGCTCTTTAAAAACTTCATTTCAAGTGTAAAATCTCTTCCAACTCGAAATAAGAATCCGTTTGAACAAAAAGGGAAGTGAGAAATTTCAACAGTGCGTTTTCTGTAGATAAAGCACTCATTTTTCTGGTAAATTGACAGTCGAGCGTAACAAAATTGTAATTTTAACTTATCTTAGTGCTCAGTTATTGTGTTATGAACATTCTATTGTGATGTAGAAAATACGTTTAAGAAAGTTGATTACTGTTGAGATGTTTCTTCTCGATTCAACAAAAACATGGGAGTTAGCTTTTATATTGTACCCAACACACATGATGGTGAGTCTACGCCATGCTTTCTTGGAATTGAGATGATAAGCACTTATTCTTCTTTTTCTACTTCTTCTCACCCTTCTACTTGTGCACCTTCTTGAAACCAAAATGCTTGTTTGTGATTTATATATATATATATATATACAGAGCGTATCATGTATTTAAATCTTTCTCAATTTAAAATCTTTCCAAGGCTTTAAAACTTCGCTTTAGATGGAACGCTTCTCAAATTGACTGTTCTTGATTGAGTGTTCTCTCCCTGAATGTGTCTCACTCTCGTTGCTCAGGTTGGTTTTACGCTCTAGAGTTTTCAGTGACATTTTGGGAGATCGTGTGCAATCATGACCTCAAGAAGTTTCTGGAAGTTGATAGTATGAATGAAACCCGTATAAAAAGGATCTCCTTGTCTGTATTGAGTCAGACAGTTTGTCATTTGCTACTCGCAACGTTCGTATCCAGTTGTAGTTTATACAGCCCATGTGATCATGTATCCAATGAACATTTATACAGACTGTGATTACGAATCTAGTGCTACCTGATTGATAGTGTATATATATATATAAAGACAGCGTGTTTACGCATATCAATGTGTTGTGATCAGACTGTTGCTTATGAGTCTTCTATTTATTGAGTGATTAACTGTTTTTAGACATTTCTTTCCACTCCATTGAACGTCCACTCATAAATGATATAGTCTTAAAAATAAAAAGTAGTTGGGAAATTTAAAGATGAGACAATTATCACACACTTTGTAGGATTAGGGTCCAAAATGCATAGTTTCAAATGTGTAGATGATGAGAATGAATTGTATAAAAACGTAGCTAAGGGTGTAAAGAAATCTGTTAAAGATCGCTGTCTAACATATGATTTGTACAAAAAATGTTTATTCGAAAGAACTTCGCATTATGAGCGATTTAATATGATAAGAAGCTATAAAGTATATCAAATAGAATGTGCAAAAACGGGTCTCTCTTGTTTTGATACGAAAAAGATTTATAGACGCATCGGCCATAAGCATATTAGCAGGCTGTCATTATAGAATCCCCCCAGTTGAAGGAGAAGAAAAAGGAGAAGAAGAAGAAGAAGAAGTAGAAGAAGAACCTTCCTCTCAAAGTGTGCGGCGGTGAGTGAGTAGTGGAGAAGGAAGGAGGAGTGTTGTTTCACAAAAAGAGGGTGGCTAAAAATAGATTACCCACGCGACGCGTGCCAAATTAGCTAATGAGTTGGATTCCTATAGATGCGCTGCCTGCTCTGCCGTTTTCGCCCTACCTCCTTCCTTTCATCACGCATTTTTACTTAGCACATTGATTCGCCAGATGTGTTTCACCCAGCCTCATCTCTCGTATTTGAACTTGTCTACCCGCCGGCATCCTCGCATTTTTTCTTTCTCTCCTCTTTCGTTCCGGCAGCAACTCAGTGCAAGGGTAGAGAGCGTGTGCGAAAGAACAGAAGAGCTACTTCTTTCATTGCGTCTATGTTTTTCCTTGAGGGAAACAATTTGAATAATTTGCGATTTTATGCCCCTATTTCTAATCACATAATGTATTTTGTCCAAATGTGCTTCAGTCAATTGTAATATACTTGTTCTTTCATTATATAAATTTAATTGGGCCTAGCAGAAAATAGCAATTCCAGCAGTCCCCTGTGTAAGCAGGAACCGCTTGTCTTTTACAAGGAAAATATACGTTTATTCTTCTGCTCATATAATATTCGTTCGTTGTATGCTCATATTTTATTTCATAACTAATTGAATTATTCAATTTTTCACCATGAAAATTGTATAGGTTTCTGTTTACTGATAGCTATAGATGAGTTTAATATTATTGCAAAGCATATTTGTATTTTCAACCGAGGCTGATGAATAAGCTGAGAGAGAGTGAGAGAAAGCCTCTCTCTCTCACAGACAGGATTATTCATGCAAAGGTTAATGACCTGAGAGAGAAAGTAGATGTATGTTCATCTCTGTCATGTTGATGTAGATGGTTCACTCCCGCAGAGAACATGTTAAAAGTTAATGAGCACAATCCACAAACTTGTGCACACGCCAACTTTGCCTAAAAGAAAGAGAGGGTAGAGAGAGAGGATTATTATTCCACAGCTTAATGAGTCACATAAAAAAAAATCTACATAAAACTTGTGCACGTGCTCTGCTTTTAAACGTTATGAAATAGTTTTTTTCACAGCAGGGGGCGGAAGTGTTATTAATAGCTAAATCCGTGGGTGGAGGGGCAGGGGGGTATATTAACACTGCACGTGCGAAAGAGAGGGCTTTGAGAATCACAGCAGGAGGTAGCAGGTGTGCAGCCTCAATTAATAGCTAAATCTGGCGGTGGGGGCTGATGCTATTGCAAATATAGATATAGTAATTGCAAGCAGGTATATATAGATATACAATTGCAAGCATGTATATATAGATATAAAGCTGTATGTTCTATATTTATTGGGAACCTTCTGTGAGAGGTGGGGTCAGGGGGGATAGGTCCTCTCTCATTGGTGCTTGCGGGGGGGTCCCCCTTTAATCTATTGGGAATAAAGTGGGGGCACATAGGGAAGGGGGTATGTGACCTTAAAAACAAAATGGCTGACTGCGACAGGGGGGAAGGGGTGGGCGTTTACAAAATGTCTGACCTGGGGGAGGGGGAAGGGGGGTGGCCACGCCCCCCTGTCTTCTGATTGGCCGCATCAGAATCGGCCTTAATACCTACTTTCATCAACAGTACCGTTTGTACCAACAGATGTTCTTAAGATAGAACAAGGTAGTTGCAAACGTTCGGCAGCAGATAGCAGTACTAGTCAAGTGATCCACATATCTGATGATGATGAGCCGGCGGCAGCAGATAGCAGTCGAGTGATCCACATATCCGATGATGATGAGCCACCAGCTAAACAATCACGTGTTGTTGATTTCAATGTTGATGATTACAAGGAATATGATGACTTTACAAATGGCGGGATATCACAGCACAGTATACTCAGAGCATTGTTGGAAAAGGAGTAGAAGACATGAGTCACACATCCGCTGATAAGAAATTGCTGAGTCTGCATAAACTTTAGTATAAATATGGGAGGAAGAGCAAGCATTTGGCATAAGCAATCATGATTCGAGCTGTGCTGTATCTCGTGCTGGCTACAAGCGTCTACACTAGCCAACTGGATCCAAAGTATAGGACTCAGACTTTCCTGTGGCAACGAGATCATGGTCTTGATCAAGCAAACAAGTTCCACATGCGTCAGTGTCTGATGTCAAGAATGGTGCTACATCGGAATACAACTCAGGATGCTATTGATGCAATGGGTCGTGACGTCAACGAGTGGTATATGAAGTTGGCTGGAGGGAAAAACTTGGACAAAGAGCTGTGCCAAAGATTCCACTGCACACAAAATCTGCACACCTGCATCCACTCATCATTTTCATCACTAGACTTCCTTGAGACCATCATCAGCAGATCAGAAGAGGTTTGTCAGCTGTACTGTGAGGACGTGTCAACTGCAGCACCAGCAACAACAACAGCTGTAGCACCTGCCTGGCTGAAGGATACTTGTGACACCTATTGCAGAGAAATCTACAGACAACCGCCACCAATCAGCAATGGAGCAAACTCACGAATTTAAGCCATACTGCAAATGTGGTACTTGTTCACTAACCTCATGCAACAAATGGATTGTGCAGCCTATATTCACTGTTGGAGGACAAGAGCCTGAACCATTCTTGACAATCAAAAATTTTCTGCAAGTAATGAAGAGAACCTTCCATTTTGCTTCATCAGTGATGTTGTGTACCAATAGAACAACAGTATATGTGGAGTTCCCATATGGTCACACTTATCGTGAGATGCAGAATGACTTGGGAATGCTCAGAAAGTGGGTGGTGCTTGATATACTCGATTGACATCAGCCACTGCGCATTTGCACACATGTATTCGCCCATCATCATCATCATCCGATCAGAAGAGGTTTGTGAGCCGTACTGAGAGGACGTGTCAACTGCAGCAGCAGCATCAACTGTAGCACGAGCTGAAGGATACCCTGTGACTGCCACCAATGGATTCATACTGCCTATACTGCAGATGTGATACTTGTTCATCACCAGTGAGCAGCAAATGGATTGTGCTGCCAGTATTCGCCATTGGAGGACAATACTATGAACCATTTCGAACAACTGACTATTTCCTGCAGACAATGGAGAATGCCTTCTACGATGCTTCGGAAGTACGCCTCTGCATCAATGGGAGAACAGTATATGTGGAGTTCCCATCTAGTACATCATATTGTGATATGTTGCAATACTTGAGAAATTTCCGCAAGTGGGTGGTGATTGATAGACTTGATTGACATTAACTCTGTTTTGAATGAAATTGTTTCGTTTTGTTTTGAAATTAACTAGTTTTGAATGACATCAGCCTCTAACAGTATTTCTTGATAATAATAAAGAATTGTATTCGATAACCATGCTCATTTTTTAAAAAACCAAGATTACTCTATAAGACAAGTCCATGTGGGGGCTGTGTCTGTTGCAAATAGATCTTGCATTCAACTTGTCTGTATGACATCATGCAGGACATGTCTGTGAGTGTACCATTGCACAACATTATGCAAGATCTTAAAGTCCATGTGTATGATGTTACAAAGACAAATAGAAAATCAGCTTGCATTCAACTTGCCTGTATGACAACATGCAGGAAAAAACCTGTCTATGTGCAAGTCGATTTTATATTTGTCTGTTGCACAACATTATGCAAGATCGTCCATGTGGGCTGTTGCAAATAGAAGATCATCTTGCATTCAACTTGTCTGTATGACGTCACAGCTATGCAGGACATGTCTATATGCAAGACGATTTTCTATTTGCATCAGTCCATGTGAGGCTGAGACAAGCTGCACACCAGTGTAGGAGGTAGAAAATGAAAAGATGAAAGATTATCAGAAACATGTTTATTTTAGAATATACAATAGTAGGGCAGGGTGAGAGTTCTGGCTCAGTTTAACGGCGGTTAACTAACCACGGTTAAATTTTAACGGCGGTTAAATTTAACCTAACTTAATTTAACATAGGAAAACCTAATTTAACGGCCCAGTTGAATTTTAATGGTGGTTAAATTTTAACGGTGATTAAATTTTAACGGTGGTTAACTAACGATGGTTAACTAACGATGGTTAAATTTTAAAGGTGATTAACTAACAAGGGTTAAATAAACAGATTCTAAAAATTTTCATTTGAAATTAAATGCATAAATGCAGCTCACCAAGGTATTCCAATTGCATTCCAATCACTCCGATGAATAGAATAAAAAAAAAAATAAAAATAAAATAAAATAAAAATTAATTATCATTAATATTATCATACAAGTAGGGCAGACTGGTGGTTCTGGGCCAGTTTCTCTTTAACCTTAAATTTAAGGTTAACCTAAACCAACTATCTAACCCTAATTTAACCTGAAATAGGTAAGTTCAAGTAGAATCAACGCAATCTATCCGATCTCGAAAATTCCCATTTTCAGGGGAGCTAAAAATCACGAAAAAATTTGAACTTTTTAACCCGTTAAGGGAATTTCAATTTGAAGATGCCATCTTGTTCAGCCTTCCAAGGCATCCCAAATTCATGTATCAAACACCATTTTCCGATCACGATTAATTGAGGAAAAAATAATAAAATTTTTGGGTGTGGTCGCCTCGCTAAAAGCAGTGGTGGTTCTGGGCCAGTTTTTCTTTAACCTTAAATTTAAGGTTAACCTAAGTCAACACAATTAAACCTAACCTAAATTATCATAGGTAAGTCAAAGTTGATTTAACCCAACATTTTAAATTCCAAAATTCCCATTTTCACGGGAGTTAAAAATCACGAAAAAATTTGAACTTTTCAACCGCTCAAGATAAATTTAATTGGATGGTGTCATCTTGTTCGGCTTTTTAAGGCATCCCAAATTCATGTATCGAACACCATTTTCCGATGATAATTGATTGGAAAATAAAGATTTTCCCACGCTCACACATTTTTTCCCACGCTCTTTCCAACCCAACTAGACCCCCCAGCTTAACCAAACCTAGCATTAATAATTGGGGAAAATAATAGAATTTTAATAGTATAATTTATTGGATCAATAATTATTTTTTGGGTCATTAAAGCTGTAAGACTTCTGGCTCAGTTTAACGGCGGTTTTAACGGTGATTTTAACAGAAATTATAGCGGAGATCTAACTCTAGTATAAAAAAAATGAATACAAGAGAGGAACTTGCTCGAGAATTACATGCAAGTGTTAGACACAATTTTCCCACACGTCGTACAGAAATCAAAGGCGTAACAGATCTGTACCAGGCCGATCTTGTTGATATGTCAAACTACAGTACCATCAATAGAAATTTCAAATTCATACTGACAGTAATAAATTGTTTTAGTAAATTCGCATTTGCAATACCATTGAAAAGTAAATCGGGTAATGATGTGGCAAACGCCCTCAAACCAATACTTGAACAGAATAAGATAAAGAATTTCCAAACTGATGCTGGTAAAGAGTTCTACAATGCTACTGTTCAAAAACTCTTTAAAATGTACAATATCAATCACTATAGTACTTTCAGTAATAAGAAGGCGGCAATCTGTGAGCGTTTCAATAGGACCCTGAAAGAGCACATGTTTCGTGAATTCACTGTACAGGGAAATTATAAATGGTTGAATTTACTCCCAAAACTGTTAGACAAATACAATAACACCGTTCATCGAACCACTCGCATGAAACCGAGTGAGGTGAATACTGAAAATGAAAAGTATGTACTAATGAATATTGATAAGGCTACCCTGCGTTCCTTCAAACTTAAAAAGCAAAAGTTTAAAATCGGTGATAAGGTTCGAATCACACGTTACAAGCGAATATTTGATAAAGGATACCTACCAAACTACACTAATGAGATTTTCACTGTACACAATGTACTACCAAGCATTCCCCTCACCTATCACCTCAAAGACGATAACAATAAAATTATTAAGGGTGCATTCTATGAGTATGAAATGAAGAAAACCAAGTACCCAGATGTGTATCTTATTGAAAGAGTACTAAAGAAGAAAGGCAATAAATTGTATGTGAAATGGCTGGGTTTTGATTCGAAATACAATTCATGGATTGATAATAATACATTAAAAAAATGAAGCTAAAACAGCACAAATCAAAACTACCACTGATTAACTTTGACAAGTATTTAAATAAAAAGCAACAAATAAGACACAGTGTGCTTCTACCAAATAGTGTAAGATGTATTGTGTGTGGGCCCTCCAATGTTGGAAAAACAAATACTGTTTTTAATTTATTATTTGCCGAGAATGGTGTCAAGTTTTCACATTTATATGTATTCACCAAATCTCACCAGCAAGACAAGTATCAACTTCTCAAGGAAATTATGAGTCAAGTAGCCGAGGTTGGATTCAATCTGTACCAGCATAATGAAGAAATACCACACCCAAACGATGCACACCCCAATTCAGTTATGATTTTCGATGATATTTGTATGGAAAAACAACAGAATATTCGAGACTATTTCAGTATGGGTAGACACAAAAACATTGATAGTTTCTACATTTGTCAAACGTACTCTAGTATTCCTAAACAATTGATTAGAGACAACAGTAATTTGATTGTTATATTCAAACAGGATAATCGTAATCTACAACACATATATCATGATCATGTATATCCGGATTTGAGTAGGGATGAATTCAGTAGAATGTGTGCTCAAGCATGGAATAATAATAATTTTCTAGTCATAAACAAAGATTGTGGACTGGATAATGGGAGATACAGGGTTGGGTTTGATAAATTTATTCTATTATAAAAATGATACTGAAAAAGGATCTAAAAGAATTGACAGCCATTAAGAATAATATAAAACAGCTGCGTGACTCTATACGTCGAAAACATCGAGAATTATCGTATGATGCAATTAGTGAAGAAGAAAATTTACAGAAACAATATAAACCCATTACCGAATCATTGAATCAATTTAAACAACAACAACAATTTGATGTTAAACAGGAAATGAAAGAGGAGGAGGATGAGGAAGAGGAGGGGGAGGTAGAGGAGGAAGACTACCCCATTCTAGACTCCACTAATTTAGACACAACAAACATTTTCGATTCTTCCAATGTTCCCAGTTTTTTAGACTCTTCCAATTTAGACACCTCCAATGTTCCCAGTAATTTAGACACCTCCAATGTTCCCAGTAATTTAGACACCTCCAGTGTTCCCAGTAATTTAGATGAAAGTAGTAGAAGAGACAGTAGAGAGTCTAGTCGGAAATTTGCATCTAGAAATCGTATAGGTAAATACATTGATAATTTTATGAGAACAACAAAAGGTCAAAATCTGTATGGAGTTCACTTTAATCCCACAATCAATGAATGGCAAATTGGAAACAAAGTTATCAAGTTTGATGATAAAAAAATCATTATTGATGGTAATAAATCATTCCCGCTTACACATGGTCTACTAGAGCTGCTATTCAAAGCAATTCCAGATACATTCATCTATAGGAAAGGTGATCTTGTCGACTATAAACGTATACTTGAACTAACTGGAGTTCATCTTGATGCATTGGGACGTGTGAAAAGAAATACCAGTTATAAATACACTCGCATAATTAAAGATTTATTTCCACCTAAACGTGTTAAAGGAGTTGAACAAAAGCTGGGTAGTGGAATACATGATATGCAAATTGAAACCTCACCTAACAGCAACGTCTACACCTATTGGGATAATCCAAATGAATTGTGTGAAAGATTGGAATTGTTGATTAATTCAAAACTTGCCGGACACACCGGTCATGATTCAGAAATTGCATCAATAATTGAAGAATTACGTGAAATCGGTATCATTATAGGTGGTAATCTAGTATTATAAAAATGACTATTGATAAATTTGGACGACATTTGTATGCAAGTAGAAAGGCGAATATCAATGAAGAATTGAAACAGTTGGTGCAGAATTTAATTGATATCCTACAATTGATACCACTTGCGGCACACCATCTTCCAAGAGTTGATCTCAACAACATTGATCAGTGGCGAGCAATGACAGATCCAACCCTATTTGATCAGTATAGAAAATATTCAGAGGAAACTGAAAATCCATGGTTTTTTAGAGCATGGTTTGAGAGTAAATTTATCTACAAACATGAATTATAATAAAAACAAGCATGACTATTGATAAATTTGGTCGACATTTGAGTAGAAAAGAGACACTGGACTTGGAGAGAGAAGAGATGATAAACTTGTTTCAAAACGCCATTACTCTAGCACAACAAATAGATACAGTTAAAGATTTCTACTTACCAAACATTGATATTAGACAACAGTGGAAACACATGACAGATCCACAATTACTTACCAACTATAGAGAGGCTGTAAAGGGTCTCTCCATCTATAATTCTTCATTTAAAAGATGGTATGAGAAAAATTATCTATATAAAAATGAATAGAAAAAATACTCCGAAAAAGAAGAGGTCGATGAAAAAGAAGTTGGGATCTGGTATATTGGGTTCCGTAATTAATAAAGCAATTGATTTACTGCCCATGGAGCTCCATATTCCCGGGTACGAATTCTGTGGACCCGCGACAAACTTGAAAAAACGATTAGCAAGAGGAGATAAAGGAATAAATAGATTAGATGAAGCGTGTCGAGAGCATGATATAGCCTATAGTGACCCAACACAAAATCGAACGGAAGCTGATAGGAAACTTGCAGCACTCGCGTGGGAAAGAGTAAAAGCAGCCGATGCTAGTCTTCCTGAACGAGCAGCAGCCTATCTAGTTACAAATCTTATGAATGCAAAAGTGAAATTTGGTGGAGGAGGAAAGAAACTTGGCAAAGGTGTCTATTTGAAACCGTACAAAGGTTGTGGTATAAAGAAGAAGAAGAAGGTAGAGAGTGCATTGAAAGCCATTTTAAAAAAAAATCCCCATTATCAAATGTAGATATAGTAAAGTATGCAAAACAGCTTGACTTACCGTTACGTGGAATTTATATGAGAGATAAACTACCAAACACACCACTTAAACACCTAGAACTGGGTGTAATCAATCTGGATAATGAAATTGGTGAGGGCACTCATTGGACGTGCTACTTCAAAAACGCTAATCTATGTGACTATTTTGACAGTTTTGGTAATCTAAGTCCACCACTTGAATTTATGAAATATATGCAAGGTGTAAGAGTTCGATACAACTACAAGAAATATCAACAAATGGAGCACTCATGCGGACATCTGTGTCTATTGTGGCTGTATAAAAAATATAGTGATTATGTTTACACTAACAGCAAACAAGAATCCATTGGTTAGTGAAATCTTCCCACCAGTTGAATTGGATAGCTTTGATTATGAAGTGGGTCTAGTAAACATGTACACATACAATACAATTCCAAATATTGAAACAAATGTAAACAATAAGTTTGTGTATGATGGACGTGTGGTTGAAATACCAGAAGGATCATACGAATTGGAGGATATTCTAAATTATATTCGAAATAATCTTAAACTGACTAGCAGTCAACTGAGAATCAAAGCCAACAACAATACACTACAGTGTGAGCTGTATGCAGATAAAGATATTGATCTAACTATGAAGGACAGCATTGGTCCAATACTTGGATTTCAACATGAAAAATTACTAGCAAATAAATGGCATATATCAACAAAACCCGTTCATATAATGCGTGTGAATAGTATACGTGTAGAATGCAATATTGCACAGGGTTCGTACAATAACGGCAGTGAAGGTCACACAATTCATGAGTTTTACACAATTGTACCACCCGGCTATAAAATAATTGAATCACCCACAACTGTGGTGTACATGCCAATCAATACAAACACAATAAATCAAATTTGTATAAATATAATCGATCAGGACGGGAATGTGGTAAACTTTCGTGGAGAAACAATAACAGTACGCTTACATGTAAGAAAAAAACCAGTTGGTGTATAATTACATATATAAAAAATATGCTAATATTTACAAAAAATCATCAATCACAACAGCATGATGCAACAGATAGGAAATTACTTACACCTAAAAATAGACAACTACTACAAAGATTAGGTTTTTTTGTATATAATAAAAATATAAACAATGAATCACCAAATTCCTCACGGTATGCAAATTGATTCAATATTCAATGTTGGTGAGAAAGTACAATTCGATGAGAGTATAACCCAATTCGAGTATCACACTCACACACCATATGCATCACAAACATACAAAAATAATGATGAAATTCGTATCAATGTAAATCAACAGGATGTCTACACACTACCATGTAAAAGCTATCTTCTAATAGAGGGTAATATTAAAGTACAAAAAGCAGACAATACTGAAGTTGACTTTGTATTAGTGAACAATGGAATAGCCTATTTATTCGATGAGATTAGATATGAGGTGGGTGGAGTCGAAGTTGACCGCACACGTAACGTTGGCATGACAACAACAATGAAAAACCTCTTGTGCGAAACTCCACAAAATAAATGTATATGGGAGAATGCAGGATGGAATCGAGATGGATGGGCAAATAAAAAGAAATTCAGCTTTTGTATTCCACTGGAAATGTGGTTAGGCTTCATGGAAGACTATAGAAAAATTATTTTGAATGTAAAACAAGAATTGGTTCTGCTTCGATCTTCATCTGATTTAAATGCAATTCAAACCACCGCTGGTACTAAAATCGAAATTAATCTAACAAAAATACAATGGAAAGTACCCTACATACATGTAGCAGACACAATTCGTCTTAATCTACTGAAATTATCTCACAATGATAAACCAATTAGCCTTCCATTCAGATCTTGGCAATTACACGAGTATCCTACCCTACCGGAAAGCACAAGTCATCAGTGGACTGTTAAGACAGCATCACAAATGGATAAACCAAGATTTGTTGTACTAGGACTGCAAACTAATAGAAAGAATAGCCTTCGTAATGATATATCTCAATTTGATTTTTGTAATTTGAATAATGTGCGCTTATATTTGAATGCACAATACTTTCCCTATGATAATATTATGGGTAATAAACATACATTGTATCAGATGTTTGCCGCCTTTCAACATGCCTACTACAAACAAAGTGATTCGGGAACATCAATAGCATTTGATAAATTTGAAAAAACACCACTAATTGTGATAGACTGTTCTCGTCAAAGTGAACTTTTGAAATCGGGTGCATTAGATGTGAAACTTTCATTTGACACAACTGCAAATATCCCAGAAAATACATCTGCATACTAGTAGTTACAAAAGGCCGCTTCTGGCACAACCTTGAAAAAAGCTGGCACATCCTTGACCTTTGACCTTGACCCTGACCCTTGACCTTGACCTTGACCTTGAAAAAAAAAAAAAAAAAAAAAAAAAAAAATAAAAAAAAAAAAAAAAAAAAAAAAAAAAAAAAAAAATTAAAAAAAAAAAAAAAAAAAAATTTAAAAAAAAAAAAAAAAAAAAAAAAAAAATTAAAAAAAAAAAAAAAAAAAAAATAAAAAAAAAAAAAAAAAAAAAAAAAAAAATTAAAAAAAAAAAAAAAAAAAAAAAAAATTAAAAAAAAAAAAAAAAAAAAAAAAAAAAAATTAAAAAAAAAAAAAAAAAAAAAAAAAAAATTAAAAAAAAAAAAAAAAAAAAAAAAAAAAAAAAAAATTAAAAAAAAAAAAAAAAATTAAAAAAAAAAAAAAAAATTTAAAAAAAAAAAAAAAAAAAAAAAAAAAAATTAAAAAAAAAAAAAAAAAAAAAAAAATTAAAAAAAAAAAAAAAAAAAAAAAAAAAAAAAAAAAAAATTAAAAAAAAAAAAAAAAAAAAAAAATTAAAAAAAAAAAAAAAAAAAAAAAAAAAAAAAAAAAAAATTAAAAAAAAAAAAAAAAAAAAAAAAAAAAATGAAAAAAAAAAAAAAAAAAAAAAAAAATGAAAAAAAAAAAAAAAAAAATTAAAAAAAAAAAAAAAAAAAAAAAAAATTAAAAAAAAAAAATAAAATAAAATAAAAAAAAAAAAAAAAAAAAAAAAAAAAAAAAAAAAAAAAAAAAAACTGGGACTGTCACCTGTTCAGGCTATGGGTGGGGGTGGGGGGGGGTGGGGGTTGGGGGTGGGGGTCGAGGGTGGGAGGTAGTGGCTAGAGTATATAAGCTGGGTGTTCTGTTGGAGTTATCATACACTGCTCTCTCACACCAGACAGCCAACTACTGTGCTCGTGCTCCAGCTTCTTGTGCTCCAGTCTTGTGCTTCTTGTGCTCCTTGTGCTCCAGTCTTGATCAACTTTCAAAGTAAGTACTCTTTGCAATTAATGCATCCTAATGCTTGCACTTATAAATGCTTTTCCACTTACCAACTGCTAATGCATAGTGTTCAGGCAACTTGGAATTTGTTAATGCATATTGTTAAAGGAACTATCTTCTAATTGTTTCATTCCAGGAAAGCTGCAACTATCTTAAAATTTTATTTGTCAATGTCTAATGCATATTGTTTCATTCCAGCTTACCATGTCCCTTAACAAGAGAAGACGCTGCCAGCAGACTCAGGAAAAGTGTGACGACTTCGTTTTGCTGGAGGAGGCGTTCAACAACAATCTTCGAACCCTGTTCTTCAACAACCAGTGTTCTACAAGCCCTCAAAAGGATTTCCAGTCCTTCCTTGACAACTTGGAGGAGAAGATCAACAGCGTCCTGACAGCAGAAATCCAGGAGCATGGTGCAATCAAATTCAATTTGGTGCTGGAGGCAACTTATCACAAGTGCTACCTTGATCCGAACAACGAAGAGGTGGAGGAGGTGCAGGACATCGCTTTCAAAACACCGAACTATGCAGCATTCACCGTTCTCACGCTGCCTCATCAAGTGGAGATGGCTTGCCAGAAGATGCTGGAAGAGGAGGCTATGTTCGAAGGGAAATCCAGTGGATGGACACTGCTACAGATTGATGGACTACTCATAAGGATCAGCAAACATATTCCCCTTAGAGGCTCTTCATACATCATTACCCCGCCCAAGCTAGCTGCAAGGAAAGCCATCATCAATCCGAGGAATGAGGACCAACAATGTTTCATGTGGGCGATCCTCGCTAAGCATGTCCAAGGATTAAATCCCCAAAGAGTCAACGAGCGATACTTCAATCTTCGGGAGAAATACAACTTTAAAGGCATCACTTTCCCGACAACTATAAACCAGATCGATAGGTTCGAGAAGGATAACCCTACAGTCTCTGTCAACGTGTATGCAGTCGACTCTGATAATAACATCTTCCCCAGACGAGTCACCGATACCATGAAGACTGAGCACTTTGATCTTCTGCTACTGGGTGAGGCTGTTGAAGATGATGGTGCACAGACTAACGATTTGCTGCAGGATGCTGAAGATGCAAACAAGGATCCACAAATCAACACCCACTACTGCTTGATCAAAGATTTTGAGAGACTTCTGAGTTCCCAGCTGACAAAACATAGGCATCGTATAATTATTTGCAGACGATGCTTCACCCACTACACTCTCAGTAGAGATGGTGAGCAAAGGATGGCAGAACATGAGAAGTATTGTGCCAACAACAAGACGGCTAGGATGATCATGCCACAGCTGAAAGATGGAAAACCGCCAACATTGAAGTTTGAGAAGCACTTGAGGAAGTTCAGACTGCCACTTGTAGTGTATGCAGACTTTGAGTGTCTGCTGGAGACGCCTGCCCTAGAAGAGGGTGATGTGGAGGGGGAAGCTCCAGAGAGATGGATTGGGAAGCAGACAAAAGTGATACAATACCACAATGCAATGAGCTATTGTATGTACTTTGTGAGAGATGAGACACAATTTCCTTCATGGCTGACACTGAACCATTACATACCTCAAGAACCGATTGTCTACAGAGGTCCCAATGCAGCCGAACACTTCATGAGTCAGCTCAGCCACTATGCAAAACTTATTGCTGATACCATGGACCAGTTGAGTATTATAATGTTGCCACTCACCGATCAACAACAAGCTGCACATGATGCTGCTACACACTGCGAAGCTTGTGGTAAAAAGTTTGGAAGAGACAAAGTGTATGATCATTGTCATATGACAGGCTTCTATAGAAATGCACTGTGCAATCCATGTAATCTGGAAAGACAGCGCCAGACCTTCATTCCAGTTTTTCTACACAATTCATCCAACTATGATACACATCTGCTCATTCCTGAACTCGGTGCCGACAAGAATAGGATCAAAGTCATTCCAAACACATCTGAAAAGTACATCAGCTTCACTAAACACGTTTCCAATCGACTCCACCTGAGATTCATAGATACATTCAGATTCACACCGGACAGTTTGGATACATTGGTATCAAATTTGCGCAAGTCTGCACATAATGACACAGACATTCCAAATGTGCTGAAACATACCGCTAAACATTTCAAGACAAGACTCGATCTTGTGACACGTAAAGGAGTATTCCCTTATGATTATTGCGATTCATGGGAGAAACTTGGAGAAACTTCCCTACCACCAAAGGAAGCATTCTTCAGCAAGCTGACAGATCGTGGAATCAGTGATGAGGACTACGCCCATGCACAACTGGTCTGGCAACATTTTGGATGTAGAACACTAGGGGACTACAGTGACCTCTACCTAAAGACGGATGTTCTACTCTTGGCTGATGTGTTTGAAAGTTTCAGGGACATGTGCATAAAAAACTACAATCTTGACTGTGCCAACTATTTCACTGCACCAGGATTCTCATTCGATGCCATGCTGAAATACACCCAGGTGGAATTGGAACTTCTCAGCGATTACGATATGTACATGTTTGTTGAAAGAGGTATCCGAGGAGGAATAACCACATGTGTCCACCGCCATTCGATTGCCAACAACAAATACACAGGTGCACCACTGGATCCAGAGAAACCAATATCCTACTTGCTGTACACCGATGCCAACAATCTTTATGGATGGGCTATGAGCAACCCACTACCTTGCCGAAAATTTCGATGGATGTGTCAAGAAGAACTGGAGGAGGTGGCTGCTCATATAGATAGAATCCCAGACAATCAGCGAATGGGATACATCCTAGAAGTCGACGTTGAGTATCCTCAAGAGCTACAGGATGATCACAACGACTTCCCTTTTCTTCCAGAGAGCCAGAAGACTCCCAAGTCAGGATATGTGAGGCTAATGACAACGCTGCAGAACCGCAAGGAGTATGTATGTCATTATAGACTCCTGAAACAGGCTGTGAATCATGGACTGAAAATTGTCAAAGTTCACCGTGGAATTTCATTCCAGCAAGAAGACTTTTTGGCCCCATACATTCAACTCAACACACAACTACGTCAGAAATCAGTGAACAAATTTGAAAAGAATTTCTTCAAGCTAATGAATAATGCGGTCTTTGGAAAAACAATGGAGAATGTTAAGAACCGGATGAGCATGGAGCTGGTCAATTGTGAGAGGAGGTTGAAGAGGCTGGTGGCACGTCCAACATTCAAAGATCGTATCATATTTGGTGACAACATATGCGCTGTAACACTCCATCAAGACAAGGTTGTATTGAACAAGCTGATATATATTGGGCTGACTGTACTTGATGTGAGCAAAATTCTAATGTACGAGTTTCACTACGATGTGATGAAACCTATTTATGGAAACCGACTCAAACTGTTATACCAGGACACTGACAGCTTGTTCTACAATGTCCAAACTGAAGATATGTATATGGATATCATGAATATAGACAAGTTGAGAAACGTATTCGATACATCAGAGTACCCGGCCAACCACCCATGCTACTCTGAGACAAACAAGATGGTGCTGGGGAAATTCAAGGATGAGTATGCAGCTCGAGCCCCCTATGAGTATGTCGGCCTGCGCTCCAAGCTGTATGCCTGCAGATGCTATGTTACAGATGAGACACAGCTGAAGAGTGGCCTTATCAAGAAAGCAAAGGGAGTGAGACGGCCAATTCTTGGACAGGAGCTCCCAAAAAGTCATCCTGATGCAGAACGGTACATAGTCTTTCAGGACTACATTGACTGTCTCTATGGTGAGAAGGACATCTATAGAGATCAGGTGATGTTCTGTACCAGGAAACATAGAATCATGACCACCATTCAGAAGAAGAAAGCACTCAGCAAGGCTGATGAAAAACGGTTCATTCTTGAAGATGGAATCACTACTCTTGCATATGGACATCGCAACATTGTCAATGAAGCTCCAGTATTCAGTGATGATGGGTTTGAGGATGAGGTGGTGGTGGAGGAGGCGGAGGAGTACAACACTGAGAATGATCAAGAAAATGAAGCAGCATCAAGGGCAGCATTGATAGCAGCAGATACAGCAATAGAAGAAAACATATCAACTATGGAGGCATCTAGAACATTGTTGTCAATGACAGCAAAAGCATCAACAGTACCGTTTGTACCAACAGATGTTCTTAAGATAGAACAAGGTAGTTGCAAACGTTCGGCAGCAGATAGCAGTACTAGTCAAGTGATCCACATATCTGATGATGATGAGCCGGCGGCAGCAGATAGCAGTCGAGTGATCCACATATCCGATGATGATGAGCCACCAGCTAAACAATCACGTGTTGCTGATTTCAATGTTGATGATTACAAGGAATATGATGACTTTACAAATGGCGGGATATCACAGCACAGTATACTCAGAGCATTGTTGGAAAAGGAGTAGAAGACATGAGTCACACATCCACTGATAAGAAATTGCCGAGTCTGCATAAACTTTAGTATAAATATGGGAGGAAGAGCAAGCATTTGGCATAAGCAATCATGATTCGAGCTGTGCTGTATCTCGTGCTGGCTACAAGCGTCTACACTAGCCAACTGGATCCAAAGTATAGGACTCAGACTTTCCTGTGGCAACGAGATCATGGCCTTGATCAAGCAAACAAGTTTCACATGCGTCAGTGTCTGATGTCAAGAATGGTGCTACATCGGAATACGACCCAGGATGCCATTGATGCAATGGGTCGTGACGTCAACGAGTGGTATATGAAGTTGGCTGGAGGGAAAAACTTGGACAAAGAGCTTTGCCAAAGATTCCACTGCGCACAAAATCTGCACACCTGCATCCACTCATCATTTTCATCACTAGACTTCCTTGAGACCATCATCAGCAGATCAGAAGAGGTTTGTGAGCTGTACTGTGAGGACGTGTCAACTGCAGCACCAGCAACAACAACAGCTGTAGCACCTGCCTGGCTGAAGGATACTTGTGACACCTATTGCAGAGAAATCTACAGACAACCGCCACCAATCAGCAATGGAGCAAACTCACGAATTTAAGCCATACTGCAAATGTGGTACTTGTTCACTAACCTCATGCAACAAATGGATTGTGCAGCCTATATTCACTGTTGGAGGACAAGAGCCTGAACCATTCTTGACAATCAAAAATTTTCTGCAAGTAATGAAGAGAACCTTCCATTTTGCTTCATCAGTGATGTTGTGTACCAATAGAACAACAGTATATGTGGAGTTCCCATATGGTCACACTTATCGTGAGATGCAGAATGACTTGGGAATGCTCAGAAAGTGGGTGGTGCTTGATATACTCGATTGACATCAGCCACTGCGCATTTGCACACATGTATTCGCCCATCATCATCATCATCCGATCAGAAGAGGTTTGTGAGCCGTACTGAGAGGACGTGTCAACTGCAGCAGCATCAACTGTAGCACGAGCTGAAGGATACCCTGTGACTGCCACCAATGGATTCATACTGCCTATACTGCAGATGTGATACTTGTTCATCACCAGTGAGCAGCAAATGGATTGTGCTGCCAGTATTCGCCATTGGAGGACAATACTATGAACCATTTCGAACAACTGACTATTTCCTGCAGACAATGGAGAATGCCTTCTACGATGCTTCGGAAGTACGCCTCTGCATCAATGGGAGAACAGTATATGTGGAGTTCCCATCTAGTACATCATATTGTGATATGTTGCAATACTTGAGAAATTTCCGCAAGTGGGTGGTGATTGATAGACTTGATTGACATTAACTCTGTTTTGAATGAAATTGTTTCGTTTTGTTTTGAAATTAACTAGTTTTGAATGACATCAGCCTCTAACAGTATTTCTTGATAATAATAAAGAATTGTATTCAATAACCATGCTCATTTTTTAAAAAACCAAGATTACTCTATAAGACAAGTCCATGTGGGGGCTGTGTCTGTTGCAAATAGATCTTGCATTCAACTTGTCTGTATGACATCATGCAGGACATGTCTGTGAGTGTACCATTGCACAACATTATGCAAGATCTTAAAGTCCATGTGTGTGATGTTACAAAGACAAATAGAAAATCAGCTTGCATTCAACTTGCCTGTATGACAACATGCAGGAAAAAACCTGTCTATGTGCAAGTCGATTTTATATTTGTCTGTTGCACAACATTATGCAAGATCGTCCATGTGGGCTGTTGCAAATAGAAGATCATCTTGCATTCAACTTGTCTGTATGACGTCATGCAGGACATGTCTATATGCAAGACGATTTTCTATTTGCATCAGTCCATGTGAGGCTGAGACAAGCTGCACACCAGTGTAGGAGGTAGAAAATGAAAAGATGAAAGATTATCAGAAACATGTTTATTTTAGAATATACAATTTTTTCAGCCAATTCGAAGTTCATATAGAACTTGCTCAATATCGCACCTTGGGGCGCAAAGTGCAGTTATATTTTCCCTGCGTAATAATAAGACAGCTGTTTCTTCGTCGATAACCCTTTTGTTTTTGATGACATTTTCCAACTTTCTCGGCCCAATAACTGAGTATCTCAACTCTATTGGGCTAAGTTCAGGGTTGGTAATTTCTAGTGAAGCAGCCGCCTTCAGCAGTCCGATCGATTTCATAATTACCCCCCAAGCAATGGCCAGCTGCTTGTTTATCGCCTCATAACTGTAGGCCGCCAGCTCCAATTTCAGCAGCCCATGCAGCGTCCTGAAGCGGCGATGCCTCATTAACCGTGCCACAATTTCATCAGCCCCAACATAATTGGAGCCGTATGCTGGCAGCGGGGCATACATATCCATCGCACTGATTAAAACTCTACGCTGGAGTTCCAGCTCACGATGCGATGGACGGCCAATGCTGCCCCGCCATGCCATGCTCGGAATTTGTGGGGCCCGATGTGGAGGTATAATGGGCTGCTGAGGGTGCTGCTGCCACTGACCTGATGCTGGGGGCGACTGCCTTGATGCTGGTGGGGGTAACTGCCTTGATGCTGGTGGCGACTGCCTTGATGCTGGGGGCGACTGCCTTGATGCTGGTGGGGGTAACTGCCTTGATGCTGGTGGCGACTGCCTTGATGCTGGGGGCGACTGCCTTGATGCTGGTGGGGGAAACTGCCTTGATGCTGGTGGTGGTGGGGGAAACTGCCTTGATGCTGGTGGTGGTGGGGGTAACTGCCTTGATGCTTGCGGTGGGGGCGACTGCCTTGATGCCGGCGGTGGTGGGGGAAACTGCCTTGATGCTGGTGGTAACTGCCTTGATGCCGGTGGTGACTGCCTTGATGCCGGTGGTGAGGGTAACTGCCTTGATGCCGGTGGTGACTGCCTTGATGCTGGTGGTGAGGGTAACTGCCTTGATGCTGGTGGTGAGGGTAACTGCCTTGATGCTTGCGGTGGGGGCGACTGCATTGATGCAGGTGGTGGTCGCCTTGCTGCTGACGGTGGGGGTGACTGCCTCAATGCTTGCGGTGGTCGCCTTGATGCCGACGATGACTGCCTTGATGCAGGTGGTGCTCGCCTTGATGCCGGCTGCAGATATTGTCGTTTCGCCGGTGGCGATGACTGTCGTTCAACTGTTGGAGTGCTTTCCAAGTTAGGAATGGATTCCCAGGCGGAAAGCATCTCCTCAATTATTGCCTGCATACCACTGCTGGGAAGTGATACTGCTGTGGTGGAGGAGCCGGCAGCACTGACAACTTGAGCAGCTACATCTTGAGCAGCTACATCTTGAGCAGCAACATCTTGAGCAGCAACATCTTGAGCAGCAACATCTTGAGCAGCAACATCTTGAGCAGCAACATCTTGAGCAGCAGCATCTTGAGCAGCAACAGTGGCAGTGCTGGTATTGGCAGTCCTAGGCGTAGTTTGCAACTGCCTGAGGAGCTCCTCTTTGAACACAGCTAATGCTTTGTCCACTATGGAAGATAACTGCTGGGTTGGATCCATTCCGTCTGGTTGAACACTAAGAGAACACTGAGATCACTCTCTCTATAACTCTGATGTGAAGACTGAATTTGATTGAATTTTTGGGCAGTATATATACTAAAGTGCGATATCAAAAACATCATGTCTTAGTAAACAAGTTCAAAAAGGTTAAGGTGATAGCAACTGACAAACAATGCAGGCTGAATGATAAAGTGATCTTTCTAGGAAAGCATGAGAGAAAGGTTAGCTGACGCAAATGTCAAAAGTGTTGCACAATGGGAATGATAGCATGGAAGGTCATGATGACGCACATCCTTTTCAATGACAATTGGGTCGATTGTGTTAGCAATCAGCTTCAAAAAAGATTATGCCGACGCATATCATTTTAAATGCCAATTAACTCGAATGTGTTAGCAATCAGGTTCAAAAAGGTCATGCTAACATACTTCAATGTCAAAAGTGTTGGAATGATAACAGAGTATGACGCACATCATGTGCTGTGTAAAAACAACTATATATAAAGGCACGTGTTCACTTGATGGGCATCAGTATGGAGAAGAGTGTGATAGCACGTGAACTGCACATGCCAGCTCGTCGGAATTTTCCGATGAGGATGGTTACAGTGAAAGGTCTTGACGACCTCTATCAAGCTGACCTTGTTGAAATGATACCATACTCAAAGCAGAACAAAGGTTACAAATACATCATCACTATTATAAACTGTCTCAGCAAGTATGCATATGCGTTACCGATAAAGACAAAGACATCCGAGGAAGTGGTCAAGGCAATGCGTCCTATATTCGAACGGCATCCAATGGAAAACCTTCAAACGGATGACGGCAAAGAGTGGTTCAATGCAAAGTTTTCAAGACTTGTGAAACAATATGACGTCAATCACTATTCGACGTATTCAGATAAGAAGGCATCGATAGTGGAACGCTTCAACAGGACTCTGAAACGTTTAATGTGGATCAAGTTCACTGAGAGAGGATCCTACAAGTGGACAGACATCCTTGACATGCTGGTGAAGGAATACAATGAGAGGATACATCGTACAATAGGCATGTGTCCAGCCGATGTTAAGAAGAAGCATGAAACTATACTCTTGAGCAGACTGAGAGAACAGCGTGAGGAATATCGTAAGAGTTTGCAGAACAAGGTGCGAAACAGGTTTTATCCTGGACCTGGTCAATCAATTGAACCGGGTGATAAGGTGCGCATAAGCAAGTATAAAACCGTGTTCAACAAGGGTTACCTACCCAATTGGACAAATGAACTGTTCACTGTCACACGTGTGAGACCTACTGTACCTGTGACGTATGAGCTGGAAGACAGTGGAGGACAACCTGTGCAAGGGGGATTCTATGCAGAAGAGATTGTCAAAACTAAAGTGCCAGACGTGTTTGAAATTGTAAAAGTGTTGAAGAGGAGAGGTAATAAACTGTTGGTGCGCTGGAAAGGATACGATAGCAGTCACGACTCTTGGATTGATAGAGCAGATTTGGTGTAATGAAACAGGTAGTGCAACGTCGACACAAGTTCAATATAATCGACTTTGATCATGTGGCAAGTGGTTGTGGACTTGGACCGGAAATGAACATCAAGAAGCGGCATGGACCTTTGTTCCCTCACCACCTGAGATGTATCATATGCGGACCATCGGGTTGTGGTAAAACTAATGTAATGTTCAACATGCTTTTTGATCCAAATGGTATACGCTTCTCAAACATCTATCTGTTCTCCAAGACAACATTCCAACCGAAATACGAGTTCTTGCGCACTGTGATGGAAGGACTAGGACCTAAAATGAACTACATCGAGTGTGACACCTGTGAAGAGATACCTGCACCACACGAATTGCCCGCCAATTCAATAATCATTTTTGATGATGTTATCTGTGAGCAGCAGGAAGCCATCAGACGCTACTTCACCACTGGACGGCACAGCAACGTTGATGTGTTTTATTTGGCACAGACCTACAGTCGCATACCAAAACAATTGATACGTGACAATGCCAATTTTCTGATTGTATTCAAACAGGATGAACTCAATATGAAACATTTGTACAGAGATCATGTGGGAGCCGACATGACATTTGATGCATTCAAAAGTATGTGCGATGATGTGTGGTCTTCGTCTGCACATGCATTCCTTGTTATCGATAGTGCCTCAGGCAAGAATAGCGGACGTTACAGAAACGGTCTTGACACTTTTTTAGCTGAAGCATAAGCTGAAAAGGCTCATTCAGTCAGTGAACACCGATCGAGATGGACGTGAAGCAGCAGCGGAAAAGAAAGCAGACTGTGGAGGACATTGCTCCAACCATCATGGAGATTGCTCAGCTACGACGCAACATCAAGAGGAAGCATAAGGAAATCACTTTGGGCAGATCATTGACTGAGGAGAAGCATATCAAAAGTTTGAAACCAATTATTGAGCCACTCCAGAATATTTCAGATGTTATCATGGAGCGGGGTGTCCCAGCAGCACCACCACCAGCACCACCACCAACACCTTCACCAGCAGCAGTGACACGCCCATTCGCACGTACACTATCAACTCATATGGTACCTCCTACACCACCAATTACACCCGGCTCACCATACCCATTCAAGTTAGGTGCAGTGAAAGGACGTAAGCCGCAATGGGAGAGGCCTACCGCATCACCTATTGTAGAAGAAGAAGAAGAGCAAACCTTGGAGACAGTTGGAACAGCTGAAATACCTGCAGCAAGCACATCAGGAGTGGGACGGAAATTGTGGAAAGGTAGAAGTCAATTGGAGGAGGAGGAGGACTCATCCATCGATGAGGAGGAGGAGGAGGAGGAGGATGTGTTGATGAATACTACCCAGGAGGAAATTGATGAAAGCTTTGCCCAATCTGAACTGGCTGGAACAGCTGTAGGAGAATATGTTAAAGCATCGATGGACAACAGAGATGGTAACAGTGATAGAAAGTTTGGACCAAGAGTGGAGAATAATAGCCTATTTCTCGGTAACAAGCTGCTAACCTTTGGACCAAATGGGGACAAGATTATACTGAGCAATCCAAACAATGAAAATGAAGAGAAAACGTTCAATGTCACACCGGGAATATGCGAGCTGATTTTCAAGAAACATCCCGACTTCAGAAAGGTGAAAAAAAGTGATGAGAAGGTCTACAAGAGTGTGTTGAGCCTAACCAATGTGTACAGGGCAGGCTATCGCGCATATGGAAAAATTGTGAACTATAACAATCCCAAATACAAGAATGTAATCAAAAAGCTTCGAGAAGTGAAACATGGTGATGCATCATCATCTTCAGATACTTCGGTTGCTGGACGAGGACTCAAGGCACCATTCAATTTGGTAGCCGATAGTCGGATTGAGTACATCTACTATGATGATCCCAATGAGTTGGTGGACAGATTGAGACTGTTGGATCAGTCCAAAGCAGTTGGCAACACTGGACATGAGAATGAAATTAATTCAATTCTAGAAGAGTTGGTGGAAGGCGGTTACATAGTTGGCAGCACTGCACTCTAGCCCGATAAAACGTGTAAACTTGAGCATGTGCATACCATTCAAGTAATGTCATCAAACGGCGATAGAAGAATAATGGACGTCCTCGGTAATATCAACGTCCGAGGAAGAAGAGTGATCAATGTTGGCAGCCCACGCAATGAAAAGGATGCTGTTAACCTAAAAGTGTGCCAGAATATGCTATGGGATTGGCTGCCAAAGACTCAGGACACTGAAACATCGCAGATTTTTGTAAGCTTGAACAATGCAGTCCTCATGGATGTTAATGATCCAATCCAAGATGGTGATGGAGTCAACAAAAAGTATTTGGAAAAAAGGTTAGATGAGCATTCAAGGGTTGTAGTTAAAAAGTGTTTCACTACCATCATGAACATTATTTGGTCACCTGAAAACCACACTTTGAGTAGAGAGCAGTTGAGAGATAAAGTGTTACAGGCTTTGGGAATCCATGAGGGTATAAAACCGGATGACCAAGCTGCTGATCAACATTAGATGGCTGCTGCCCTTCGAGAGAGGAAGAGCTACAAAGGAAGAGGAGTACTTTCCGCAATCACAGACGCTGCAGGTGCAATAGTCAACAAGGCAATAGACGTACTGCCCATAGAACTTCATCTGCCCGGCTACCAGTACTGTGGACCAGGTACAAAGCTTGAGAAGCGATTGGCAAGAGGCGATCCAGGTGTCAACAGACTTGACCAAGCTTGTAAGCAGCACGACATTGCATACTCAAGGAATAGTGATACTGCTAGCAGAGCAGCGGCAGACCGGATCTTGGCTGAACGAGCTTGGAGTCGAGTGAAATCATCGGACGCAGGTGTTTTGGAAAAGGCCGCAGCACTAGCAGTGACCAACATTATGAAAGCCAAGGCAAAGTTTGGTGGAGGAGCTAAAAGGAGAACTGGACCCAAGAGGAAGAGGAGGAGGACTGGAACCAAGAGGAGGAGAACAGCGGTATCAACCAAGGGTCGAGGCCTGTACCTGAGACGTCAAAAGACGGGAAACGGGGCTCGTCGCCGTCGATGCGGCGGCAGAAGATGATTGCTCTACCAGACCGAGCACTGACCGATGCAGACCTCTACAAGTATGCATGCCGTTTGAAGCTAAAGAAATTTCGAGGAGTGTTTATGCGAGATGCTCTACCTGCTGAAGGACCACTGAGGAGGGAGTGTGGCATCATCAACCTGGATGACAGCAAAGGACCTGGCACACATTGGGTGTGCTATGTTAAGAAGGATGGCAACGTTCACTACTTTGACGGCTTTGGCAACCTGAGACCACCACAAGAATTTATTGACTACATGCATCGAGGATCAGCACCAGCGACGAGGATTGAGTACAACTATGATCGGAAGCAGGAGGATCTCTACTCTCACATATGTGGACATTTATGTTTGAAATTTTTAGTTGATTGTTAAATAAATTATGAATCTAAACACAACTGTTTTTTCATTATTAGTATAAAACCTCTCAATTATTGTGGTAAGCAGTCATTAGGTTGAAGTACACTGAGCAATCAAGATGATGCTCTGCTTTGGAGGAACCAAGTCAACGCTGAGTAGTGAATTCTACCCGCCTATTGATACGGGCAATGGTGTATGGGAAGTGGGACTTATCAGCTTCACAAGCTGTAACTCTATTCCAAATGTTGAGGTCGGCTACAACAATACATTACGCTTCCTAGCTCCACCAGCGGGTGAGTCGCATGACGAGGATCATTCAGTGACACATGGAGAGCTTAATAACAGCAACATGACAATCGTTGATTGGTTTAGATGGGGTCTTACTGGTAAAACAGAACCAAAAAGTAGAGAAACCAGGAGCATAGGATTGACCTTCAATGATGGAAAGAAGAAAGTGTTTCCAATTGTGGGCGGTGATACCAGCGCTGCAAACAAAGTGTCTCCCAGTGTGAGCACAGATGCAAGTGTGAGCACAGATGGAAGTGAAGAAGGAAAGGTTTGGCAAACTGTTTCATTGCCAGAAGGCAGTTTTGAGTTTAACATGATCAAGGAACTGTTGGAGGCAAGATTGAATAAGCGTGGAGTTAACCTACAAATGGCTATGGACACGTCAACATTGAAATGTATAGTGCTGTGCAATACTAAGCTGGACTTTACCCCGCCTGACTCAATAGGCAAATTGCTGGGCTTCAACAGGATCCTGGAAGCTGACAAGGAGGCTAGAGGTGACTCAACCATGATGATTAACCGCCCCAATGTGGTGCGTGTGAAATGTAACATAGTGAGCGGCTCCTACTCGAATGGAATCAAGGATCATGTTATCTATGAGTTCTACCCGTCAGTGGACCCAGGCTATAAAATGGCTGTGTCTGTGCGCAATGTTGTCTATTTACCCGTGGATGCCGAGCAGATCAGCAACATTACGTTGGAGATTGTTGATGAGAACGGACGTCTGGTGAACTTTAGAGAGGAGCCGATAAACATAACCTTACATTTACGAAGAAGAGAGTGATATGGTGCTGCTATTTGAAAAGAGGGGTTGGAGTGGAGCTGAGCAGTCTGAGACAGAGACAGAAAGAAATAAAAGGGGTGCAGGCGCTTTAAACGTCATTCAACGATCGACCGCCATTGAGTTAACATCAAGGAGCATCGATTATCTAGAGCAAAGAGGTTGTATTGTTATCAGACGACATCCACGACAGCGACAATGAGACTTTTGGATGTGACAAAGAGTGGTCCATCTTCGGATGATCGCATCACAGGTTTTGAGTATCATTCACATTCGCCATACAACACAACCTTCAATGCCAACGATGAGATCAGGATACCAATTCAGCAGCAGGACATCTACACACTACCATCAGAGAGCTATCTACACCTTGAGTACACAGTAACCAGTGCAGCTGGTGCTGCACTGGCCGGCACACCATGTGTCTCTGGATTTTTTGCCAACCTGTTTTCGGAGATACGCTATGAGATCAATGGAGTTGAGGTGGACAGCACACGCAACCCAGGCATTGCCAGCCTGATGAAGAATGCAATGACCTTTGAACGAGAAGAACTAGCCAAGATGGAAGGAGCCGGCTACAAGTATAATGCTACAACAGGTCTAACTACATTTGCCGCCAATGCAGCCAACGCTACCGTCATGGATGTACCACTTAGATATCTGCTGGGATTCGCCGAAGACTACAGACGTGTGCTGCTCAATGTGAAACAGGAGCTGGTGCTAAGACGCAGTGCTGACAACGTAAACTGCTTGAATACAATAGGCCTTGTCAACATTCGGAAGCTTGTGTGGAAGATGCCCTATGTGGAGGTGGCCGATGAAGCAAGATTGCGTCTGCTACGATTGGTGCAGAATGACTCGCCTGTATCAATACCATTCCGACATTGGGAGCTGTATGAGTACCCGGCCATGCCCGAAGCTACAAAACATACATGGACTGTCAAGTCGACTGCACAACATGAGAAGCCGAGATACATTGTGATTGGACTGCAGACTGGAAGAAGAGGAAGAGCAGATGCAAATGGATCATTGTTTGACAAGTGCAATGTGAAAGACATTCGAGTGTTTCTGAACAACAAGTACTATCCGTATGAAAGCATTGATGGTGATGACAACCGTGTCTACAATATGTATACAGCTTTCAATGGAGTCTACAACCATGGAGATTTTCGAGCAAGCAACCCACTGTTTGAGAAGTCTGCTCTGGCAGATGGAAGAATGATGCTGTTTCCAATTGACTGTTCACGTCAAAATGAAACACTCAAGACTGGCAGCATTGATGTCAGAGTGGAATTTGAAATGACTGATAACATTCCTGCAAATACACGTGCCTACTGTCTGATGATACATGAAGTGGTCAAAGAGTATCGACCAATGACAGGCACAGTTCAAATTGCCTGATAACTCGACTATAAAAAGGCTGTGGATGAGGTGCAGAGACATCACAACTGTGTGAACATCGCAGCATGAATCTTGAGGACAGCATCGACAACATCATGAAACTTATCAGCTTTGAAGAGGAAAAGGATAGCAGCAGCAGCAGCAGCAGCAGCAGCAGCAATGAAACATGGCATGACTCTGTGGAAGGTTTTGGACCATACTTTGTGATAGACTTTCAAGGATTCACTGGACGAAATGGCGAATTTGTTGTCAAGGAAATGGCGTATCTTGAACATGCTATAGAATCACGCATTGTACGCCAGCACTCTCTCTTCAGATCTCCCTACTCTGAATCTGTACTGGCTACTAGTATACGTAAGGAGAATGATTCACATAGTGCTAAACATGGCTTGAGATGGACGGACAATAATGATATGGGGGAATACTACTCCAACCTAAGACCAATTGTGAGAAGTGCACTGGAAAGATGGCGGAAGATTGTAGGACCAGCTCACACAATCTATGTCTATGGATATGACAAACTGAGCATGCTGCACAAACTGATGGAGCCCCAATACGAAGACGAGGAGAATCTGGCTGACAACTTTACTGTGATTGATCTATCATCTCCATTCGAGCAACAAGATCTCCCCAACCTGGAGAAACAAGTGATGACTTCCTACAACAACTACAACTGTGAACAACATTGCTATCTCATCATGACAGAAGACTACAGAGCAAATCTGATCACTGACGGATCAATGAAATATTACTATTGTGCGCTCAATGTTGTAAATTTGCTATATAATCATATTTTGCAAACCATGTCTAAAGATAAAAAACGTGTTTGTCAATGCATGTTAATAAATGAATAATTCAATAGATTGCGTAATCATTGACTTACCCCCACCACCACTACTATGTTAGCTATATAAAAGATGCTGTTGGCTTGAGAGCACAGTGCAAGATGGATATCAATAAGTATAGGAATGAGTTACGTTTGAAAGCAGCCGTTATGGAGCTGGAAGTCGAGCTGGAGCAGCGGGGCATCATGTCATTGGATGACTTTCAACTCGAGTATGGACATGCAGTTTCGTGCACTGGTGCCAGTCTACGTGATGCGTGTGATTGCATCCATCTTAGAAGGCTACGATATGCAATTATTGATGCAGTACATGGCCGTGGTACTGTGAAATACTTGAGAGATCTACAAGAATGTACTAGTGGATTGGAACCAGCAATACCTGTCAACAGTTATAATGTTAACAGGTTCTTGAAGAACATCTTCATAGGAATCATGTGGAAAAATGGTATGGGCAAAAGTGTCCCGCAGCAGCCAGCACAACTTCCATTCAAAATCTGGACGATGTTTGACAATGAAAAGGTGTCACTAACTTCAGTGTACAGGCTAAAGCATAGCATGGCAGCTGTACTGGATCTCGGACAAGTGGAAGACTGGCGATACAAGGATGTCAAGATTGTCATCAATCTTCCCGATACTCTTCAAAAGTACTGGTGTCAATTTGAGTATGGCAGCAAGGCGCTAAGTGCAATTGGCAGTAATGAAATCGTATTTGCTGGCTTCTCTCACAGTATGGAAGATCAACGTGTAAGGAGGTTCCGCATTGCAGATGGATGCTCAGAAGCTTTTCTCATCTCCATCTTTACAACAGTTCAACGTCATCGCTCTAGAGGCTTGGATACAGTTGATGGTGTATGCAGTGCGATTGAAGAGACTCCAACCACAGACTATTGTCAGGGTGAACTGCTCACTCATCTTTATATTTTATTTCATAATGCTTAGAATAAACTTGTAATGCTATACAACTGGTTCTCATTCACCTACTCTCTCCTTAGTATACTCATAGAGAGAGAGAGCGTTCCACTTCTACCACAGACATGTTTTTTCCTGCATAGATAGCATTGGAATGCAGCAGTGACATACTAGTTAAAACTGGTATATCAAGGCCAGTGGGCTGAGTCAGTGATGGAAGTGGAACTCTCTCTCTCTACCCTCTCTTTTTCGTTGAAACTGTCTTTGTTGAAAGCAATGTAAGACAATTTCTTACCTATATGAACACATGCACTAGTACACTATTGAGTGCACTAGTGAGCGCACTAGTGCACCAGTGAGTGCACTAGTGAGTGCACTAGTGAGTTATCTAGTGAGTGCACTAGTGCAAGTGTTCACCTCATGTGCATCATCTTATAGACTATAGGCATTGGGAGATGGAAGAAAAACTCACAATTGCAGAATAAAAAAAGAAGCGTTTATTAGTCAATAAACATGTTCATTATAAATGTGTTGCCTGCAGGAGTAACACTCATTTTGAATTTGCTCAGATCTAAAGGTCCATTTTCCACATGTTTCAATGTGAGCCGACTATATGCGTCTGGTAGTATAATGTTGGCAGTCTGGTTGTCCACTATGATGTTGATGCTGACTTTTGTACCGTATTTAGTCAATGATGTCTGCGCTGACAGCATTTGATACTTAATTTCAGGCTTCAGATCCTTCATCGATAGATAGTTGGGGCTGGCAGGCTTATGGCTTGAAATTGAACTGTAGAATTCCAGCACGGCATTGTTGAGAGCTCCTTGCGGCTTGATGGTTTCTGCAGTGTTTGGAGCTTGAGCTGCGGTGGTGGTGGTATTGATCATTTCTTGTGCAGAGGTGTTCATCTGCAATAAAGCAATAGCATAGATTATTCCCAACACTCCAAGAGAGCTGCCAGTGTTGAGGGTCCACAGTTTGCTTCCTCCTCCTCCTCCTCCTCCTTCTCAGTGTAAGGTGGTGGTGGTGTGGATGGTTGAATGCAGTACGCATCTCCTATGTCAATGAGAAGATCATTGATATCCTGACCTTTGTCCAATGGTAGCAGCCCTGTCCACCATTTATGATCTCTGAAAACTTGAGGTTCGCTGGGCCAACTATTCGCAATGAAATTGTCCAAATGCATCAATCTAAATGTTAGTAATACACATTTACAGTTCCACACCTCACCCTGCTTAACTGGATTGTATGTATATGTACATGGGGGAATATGTAAACTTCTGACGGGTAGATAGAAACCGTGACCGCGGTTTGGTCCATGCCCAATTTTTCTAGCATTATGCAATGCTCGACGGTATGAGCTGACTGGTAATGACATGGTTTTCAAGAGGTTGCAGACATACTCCAAGTCCTCTCTGATTGTGACAGCATCAGCACGCTGTTGACCGTTCATTCTGCAAAACAAGACATGAATTAATCTTCGAACATCTCACTTGTAACATTATAGCAGACCTCAACTGCATATCTCTTAAGGGCAGACTCAATCGTTTCCCACCTCATGGAATCAGAAAGTCCAATATGCATCTGAAGGTAACAATCTTCTGCCATTCCCAACCGCATCATGTGACCTATCATATCGTATATCTCCAAACACCTACAATCAGGCTTTACATTCAATGGTGCTTGTGCCCGCCTTTTTAAACATGAGGGTGAATGAAACTTCTTGTAATCATCACTGATGTAACCATGATCTGGCCACCATGTGAGTATGTGTAAGATCACTTCGCCAATGTCATCACCAGTGAGTTTTTCAGCTTTGAACAGTGAGATTATATCAGTGAAATCCATGCGCTTGCAAACAATGTACAATGTCCTCCTAAAAAGTCTTGGAGTAGTCTCCATGAACAGCTCCTTACAGTGTATGATATCATGACGTATAGGATGTGGCAGTGTGTTGATATCAGCACCAAGGTATAGAGCTTCTACTGAAGCTTTCCTTGCAAGCTCATAGAGTGATCTGGGATTCCTGTAAAAAAGAGTGAACAGATTAATAATCTTCTTCTTCTTCTAAGAATTCATCACTGCTGGTAGTGATATAGCTGACACTTTCATCCTCTGAATATATGTCAATTTCTTCACAGGCTCCTATTTTTCTCATTAATCTACCTAGCCCTACAATATGCTCATCATCCTCATCAGGTTCTTGCAGTCCTAGAGTATGAAGAATATATCCGTCCTGCACATAAGCTAAACGCCACATGTGTGCTACTATATCATATATCTCACTGCATCGACATTCCACTATATCATTTAATGCTGCCCGTGCGCGCCTATCAAGACATGTTGACACATGCTGTTTCTTGTAGAGATTGTGAGTTACAGTGAAAAGTGGTAGACTATCTCCAAATACATAGCTCACGACTTCACCAAAGTCACTCCTGCTAAACTTTTCAGCTTTAATTATTGCAATTAGATCAATGAGGTCCATGCGTTTGCAAAATGCTAAAAATTTCATGGCTTTGGTTAGTATTGGATGGATATCAAAACGATTGAAAGGGTGTAGGAATTCTTCGCGTAGAGTCTGTGGTAGAATGCTGAAATCTGCACCCCGATATACAGCATCAATGCTAGCTGACATTGCGATCTTGCGGAGAGGGCTAGGGCTGCTACTCATCTGGAAAAAAGATGCAACAAATTAGATATGTTAAATTAGAGCGACTTCTTCGCAAGGGTGGAGGTGGCGACTTCTTCGCAGGGGTGGAGGTGGCGACTTCTTCACAAGAATGGAGGTAGCAACTTCTTTGCTGCATGGATGAGTTAGCGACTTCTTCGCTTATAGATTTGTGCGAATAACCCATTGTATGGGTTCATCGCAGCTATCGCAAGTGATGGCCGTTTCTGTGCATCTATCGCACATCATGTGGAAGCATGGGAGGAGCACCCTATTCACATGATAGTTTGCACACCTCCCACAGCTTGCAAACGACATGTCGGCATCAGCATCCCAACGCTCATCCTCCATTCTCCATCCCACCCGGTGCACCTGCAAGCGAGCCTGCACCAAACGCAGAATATCCATCTCCTCCTCCGATGCACAGCTCAATAAGTTGGCTGGAGGGGCCGGTTCTGGAGCTGGTTCTGGTGCTGGGGCTGGTGCTGGGGCTGGGGCTGGTGCTGGGGTTGGAGCTGGTGCTGCCTCCTGGCGCACCGCTTCCTGCAGCGATGCCTCCAGCTCAGGAATGTAGGCTTCCAGCGGAGGATTTGTCAAGTAGTCGTCAAAGTGGGGACGACGTCGCCTGGCTGGTTGTCTTCTTGAGCGTCGGCCTGACGTCGTCTGCCCACTGACTTGCCGAGCAATTTGCCACTGCTGAGCTGCACGCCACTGCTGCTGCCCGGACTGTAGAGTCAAAATGATGTTGAGTGCATCATTCAGCCCCTGCAGTGAGTTGACATTTGCTCGGCGACCTCCGCGGCTACCACGCCTCCTGCTGCTGCTGCTGCCTCCATGGGAAATCATCTTTGGAACAGAAAAAGAATAACATGTTATGCATATGTGTAACAGCAGGAATATTAGTGTTGAATAAATGTATATATTTTCTTTGAACTCACATTGAATTGCTGCGGGTGGAGACTGAAGTTGGCTGACCTGGAAAAAATATGCATTGTTAGTTACAAGTAAATTTGTCAATCATTAGTTTTACAAATGACCAATCATTAGAATGAGCAAAGTGACCTGGAATAAAACAATATGCATTAGACAAAATAGAATTTTAGGTTAGTTTCCTGGAATGAAACAATTTACATTGTAAGAAAGTGAAACAATCATTAGTTTTACAAGTGCAAGCGATCATGCATTAATAGGTTAGTTTTCAATACTCACTTTGAAAGAGGGTTGGAGTAACAGGTCTGTTATCTTCAATTGAACAGGCAAAGTAACCTGGAATGGAACAATATGCATTAGACATTGCCAAATGTAAGAAAGTTTCCTGAAATGGAACAGTATGCATTAGACATTGACAGTTTCCTGAACAAAATACATTGCAAGATAGTTTGCTGAAAAGAAACGATATGCATTAGATAGTGGAAACTAATTGCAAAGAGTACTTACTTTGAAAGTTGATCAAGACTGGAGCACAAGGAGCACAAGAAGCACAAGACTGGAGCACAAGAAGCTGGAGCACGAGCACAGTAGTTGGCTGTCTGGTGTGAGAGAGCAGTGTATGATAACTCCAACAGAACACCCAGCTTATATACTCTAGCCACTACCTCCCACCCTCGACCCCCACCCCCAACCCCCACCCCCCCCCCCCACCCCCACCCATAGCCTGAACAGGTGACAGTCCCAGTTTTTTTTTTTTTTTTTTTTTTTTTTTTTTTTTTTTTTTTTTTTATTTTTTTATTTTATTTTTTTTTTTTTAATTTTTTTTTTTTTTTTTTTTTTTAATTTTTTTTTTTTTTTTTTTTCATTTTTTTTTTTTTTTTTTTTTTTTTTTAATTTTTTTTTTTTTTTTTTTTTTTTTTTTATTTTTTTTTTTTTTTTTTTTTTTTTTTTAATTTTTTTTTTTTTTTTTTTTTTTTTTTAATTTTTTTTTTTTTTTTTTTTTTTTTAATTTTTTTTTTTTTTTTTTTTTTAAATTTTTTTTTTTTTTTTTTTTTTTTTTTTAATTTTTTTTTTTTTTTTTTTTTATTTTTTTTTTTTTTTTTTTATTTTTTTATTTTTTTTTTTTTTTATTTTTTTTTTTTTTTTTTTTTTTTTTTTTTTTATTTTTTTTTTTTTATTTTTTTTTTTTTTTTTTTTTTTTTTTTTTTTTTTTCAAGGTCAAGGTCAAGGTCAAGGGTCAGGGTCAAGGTCAAAGGTCAAGGATGTGCCAGCTTTTTTCAAGGTTGTGCCAGAAGCGGCCTTTTGTAACTACTCATACTGTCTCATTATATACGAAAATATCTATGAATATACACCATTGAGTGGAATTGTTAGAAAAGTAATGTAAACGAATTAACAAAACAAAATGATAAAGTAGTATAGTAATTTAAAAGTATAATTAGAGTAATTTAAAAAAGTATAAATCAAATAATAAAAAATATTTTTTTTTTTTACCTACATACATTAATCTAGGTATAGGTACCTACACCTACACACCTACATAGGACATACATTAATCTAGGTATAGGTACCCACACCTACGCACCTACGCACCTACGCAGGTACCTGCACCCAGGTTTACATAGATTGTATTTTTTAGATGAATTCTTCAATTTATCATTTCAATATAAACTAATTCGATAACAGTTACATGATATTTTTTTACACAGTAGTACAACAATGAAAAAAAAATTAATACTTCAAATGGTTCGGAACCCACCTAAAACTCTAGATCTCAGACCTATTTAAGCAAAAAAAAAAAATTTTTTTAATTTTATTTTAAAGTTTTCAAAAGTTTCTTTATATTTTAAAGTTTTTCAGGTTTTAAAGTTTTTGTACTTTTCCTTGAGATGGTTGCTCACGAATTTTACGTTTTCTTATTGGAATATCTTTGTGGCCCCAAGCTAGAGTATCAATTCGGTTTGGTAGTATGAAACGTTTATCGTCATGAGGTTGAAGAGCTAGTTTTTCACGTTGAACAGTATAGACATGATGCAGTTTACTTTCAATTGCTGATGATGTTACATTTTTGTGTTTTACATCAAACAGACATTCTTTATAATCTTCAAATCTCAATTGATTTCTATTTGCACTCTTGGGAATTCCCTTTGCAACCTTCTTCTCTAAATCACCGATGCGAATTGCATACATTTTAGCTTGTAGTCCAACAAACCCAGAAATTATTTTTCCTCCACACTCATCCTTAAATTTACCTAGTTGTTTTTTATGTTTTGTGCTGTAACATTGATGGTCTTTTGGATAGTTAGATGTGTCAAATAAGTCCAAATTTCTTTCAATATCTTTATAAATATCATTTGTTTGAATCAGATACATAAAACTATCTGTATCGGACATTAGCAGTTCAACATTGGGATACATTTTTAGAATTTCATCATAATGGAATTTGTACATTATTGCTTTACTTGACTCAAGTATTGCCATACCCACATAAATGGGACGATTTAGATGAACCTCAAGCTTATTTAGACATACACCAGCAACATCATCGTTAAATCTGTACCAGTGTTTCATTCTTGGATATGCAATCACTCTATCAAGTTGCTTTTCATCAGTTATAATCCTAAAATCATTGTGATTCCTTACATTTTCCAACGTTTTTCCATAAATTGCATTAGAACATAGCTTGTATAGATCTCTATCAAAATCATTATTTGAATTCTTTCTCAACTCGGTATTTAATGATATAAATTGCTCTAACCAGGCTGATTGATTGAATTGCATCACTCTGTGTATTTTTGTTAATTTCAAACCTAATCTCATGTAAAGTTTCAAATTTTTATAGTGTAGAATGTAATTTTTACGATTTTCAAAAGTTGTAATCAATTTCTCATATCGCCCTGATGGGGGTGTGGCTTTTACTGGTGCAAGGGGGTAATGGTTGTGCATATCATGTAGACTTTCTGGATATTCAAGATCGACTTCTAAAAAGTAGCCAACGTGTGATTCATCTGAAATTTTTGTAACATCGAAATTTTGAATTTGCTCATTAGATAGCCACTTGAATCCAGAGTGTGGTAGTGATTCACTCATGCTTGTACCATATAAATTATTTGCATCTAAGTAGATTATAAATGTGGTTTTGGAATTTTTATCATATGTAGATAAATATTGGTTGTTGGCTTTTGCATATCGTTTGGGGATTACACTTAAACCCCCGCGAATACCGGACTCTACAAACAGGTGCATATCTGGATCACTTAAAAGTTCAAGTTCAATACCAGTCATTTTCAACATTGCATTCCATGAATAGTGTGGTAGCGAATAAAAGTGGGATGGATCAAGACTGTATGTTTTCTGGAATGTTGATCTGAAAGATTGAAATATATCAGCGAGTAAGAGTATATCGGTGGTTAGATAGAGATCGTGAAATTGACCAAGATTTTTCAAGTTGAACGCATTCCAAACGGTTATAGCATTTTGATAGTCAGTCTCACTTACATCTGAATCGGTTAGTTTGTTGTAGAAGTTTTCCCGGGAAGGTAATTGTGTTTCTCCGAATTTCTCAAAACAATCCATATATTCGTATGGGTAGATTTGTTTTTTCAAGAGTAAATTTGTATTATTTGGAAAATGTGCTGAAATCAGTTGGAAAGCATTTGATAATATATTTTCTGCTAATTTTGAAAGAGATGAATTGAGAAATTGTAGTGAATCGATAAATCTTAGAGTGTTATTTAGTGTTATTGAAATTATTTTTTCACTTGTCCTAGCTAAGCAACTTATTCTCTTTTTATATTTATTGAGTGATTGAACAATGAAGTGTGAGTCGTAACCGGTGAAATTGTGGAATATTACAGGAATGAACTCCACCTGTTTTGCATTAAGATTACATGATTGATGAGCAGCTCCAATAAACTTTCCAGTTGAATGGGAGTGGTGTCGCACACGATCAAACAATAGGCTCTTATTACACAGGCAACACACGTCTACCATTTTAAATTTGTTTTCTTCTTCTACTGTTATATGCATTGGCACTTGTATTTTCAATCGCTTTTTCAATTCATTTCCATGTTCATCTAATTCATCCAGAAACTTTTCTATTAAATTTGATGATTCGGACAGGTTGGATGCTCTAACTATCCTTGGTCCATAATGAATTGATCCACTTTCATTTACTATTACATATCCATAACCACATGGTATATGTTTTTCATCTTTAATTAAACATTCAAAATCGGCGTATATGGTGAAGGGTGTGGGTAGGGTGTAGGAGAAATTTGTGAACTTTAAAACAGTATTTTGTTGTGGAATTTTAATGCGTTGTGTTTCATGTGATGAGCACAATTCAATATGTTTTTCTAAATTTTGTTTTGCGTTTGTATAAGTGAATCTTTGAAAACAGTGGGGGCAAATTTCTACTTTACCTTCATGTTTTGTTAGATGAAATAGTAGTCTGGATAGATTTTTAACAAGGGTGTAGTGTTTTTGTTCTTTGTTAGATAACAACAACAGGGTGATTGTGTGCTCTCTCTTTCTGTGTTGGGATGTAAAGATTGGATAGAACATATCTTTCTCTTCTTCATATGCAATAACATTAACAGCTATTGTTGTGTTTTGATTCTCAAATTTAGGTATGTCTTTCAATTTTAGTGGGAAGCATAAATTTTCAATATTAATTTTATCTTTTATTTTTTCAAGTGCAGATACTCGATATTTCTTAGTGGTGTTGAAATAGGAGAGGATGGACGCGAGCCGTAGCAGGTATCTGTTCAATCAGAGAGATAAGCTACGTTCTCGTAGGTCCTGTTTGTAACGGTGACCGAGTAGATTGGCCAGCAAAAAAGACACTGTTCTCTGCTGTAAAATCACTTCCCGGTGGTTCGGAACCCACCTAAAACTGTAGGTCCAACTCATCAATCACCATCATTCAACTCATTACCCACGCACAGGTCTCAGACCTATGTGGGCTTCATCCTCAAAAAAAAAAAAAAAAAAAAAAAAAAAAAAAAAAAAAAGCAGAGATCATCTTCATTTTTCACATTTATAACACCTTTTCTATTTATAATTTTAACTGGAGTAGGAATGTATGAGCCAGAACCACTTATTGGTCTGTATCTAACCATATTAAAATTGAATTGTTTGAATACGTCTATAGTCCAACCACTCCCCAACTTTATGAATTTATCTAAACCCCCCATAATTTTTCCCTCTGCCTCCTCCCATTGTACACTAAATTTATCAAGATTCTCATGGACTGAGATTATAGACCTCGATTGTCCATGGAATGTTGGTTCAACATACAACTCTTTATCAGCAGAAATCTTTTTCAATTTAACTGTTAAACTCACATACCATTTAATATTATAATGAAATTTTTCAGAATTTTCAAGTATTATATCAATTATATGAGGTTTAAGGTTTTCAAACAATATTTTTACATCAATTGTGTTGAATGAGTTCCATATGAAAAAGAGACAGTTTTTGTTGATGCTGTGTTGGCAGATTGGTGATGAGTAGGTGGATGAAATTATTCTATCCATTTTTATATATACCGAATTTTTCATGGTGTTGCTCGAGTCTGTTGTCCTGTTCCTACTGTCCATTGTCCCACTGTCCATTGTCCTGGTGATACTCAAGTCCATAGGTGTTGTCTGGTAGTTGGTGTTGTTGTAATTGCTGGTGATACTCAAGTCCATAGGTGTTGTCTGGTAGTTGGTGTTGTTGTAATTGCTGGTGATACTCAAGTCCATAGGTGTTGTCTGGTAGTTGGTGTTGTTGTAATTGCTGGTGTTTGGGACCCTATCTGAAAATAGGTAGCGACTAGTCTCCGTGGATGAGCCAGAAATCTCTGGTGGGAGTATAGCTCGTTGACTATTTTCAGCCTGAACTAACATAACTCCTTCGATCCAAAGGAGTGAAAATTTTCTGCCTGTGCACCTCTATTTATACCAAAAACTGGGGTGGAAATTGGAGGGGGAGGGGGAAATTGGAGGGGAAAATGGGAGGGGGAAATTGGAGGGGGAAATTGGAGGGGAAATTGGAGGGGGAAATTGGAGGGGGAAATGGGAGGGGGAAAAATTAAATTTAATTTAAAAGGGAAAAAAATAGAAAAAAAATTAAAAAAAAAAAAAACGAACTGAAAAATATTATGTGGTTGCTTTGGTAAACTACTATTGATAGTGTGAAAAAAAAAACGAACTGAAAAAAAAAAATATATTATGTGGTTGCTATGGTAAACTATTATTTATAGTGTAGAAGAAAAAAAAAATTAAGAAAAAAAAATTAAAAAAAAAAAATTAAAAAAAAAAATTAAAAAAAAAAATTAAAAAAAAAACGAACTGAAAAAAAAATATTATGTGGTAAACTATTATTTATAGTGTAGAAGAAAAAAAAATTAAAAAAAAAAATTTTAGAAAAATTTAAAAAAAAAAACGAACTGAAAAAAAAAATATTATGTGGTTGCTATAGTAAACTATTATTTATAGTGTAGAAGAAAAAAAAAAATTTAAAAAAAAAAACAAAAAAAAAAAATAAAATAAAAAAAAAATATAGTGTATATCAACCCACCCACCCTCGCCTGTTTATTAGAGGTCTTCACAGTACAGGCGGTCTATGAAGACTGAATAAAAAATGTATTTGCTGTCCTATATATAGTGTCTGACTTTTTTTTAAATTTTTTTTTTTATTTTTTTTTCCAATAACCATCATCGGAAATTAGTGTATGATACATGAATTTGCATTGCCTTGATGAGCTGAATAAGATGATGTCATTCAATCCATTCTATCTTGAACGGTTAAAAAGTTGAGATTTTTCCGGGAACGATAGTTCCCACAGGAACGGAAATTTTCGGGAGCTGATAGTTTATTTTAAATCAGCTTGGGGTTATCTCTGTTTATGATTAGGTCTCACCTCTTCATATAGTGTTGGTTTTCAATGTTTTAGTGTTTTCTTTAGTTTACGTTCCAGTGGAGGTTTGTATCTTACTTTTGATACAAAACTCCTAGAACTGTATCATATTTGATACAAAACTCCTAGAACTGTATCATAGATATGAAACTCGTAGAAATGTATCAAAATTTAGGATTTAAGTTCATACAGTAGTATTAGTTTCCATGAGAATGAAAATTTTCGTCTTGGGGGTCTAGTTGGGTTGGAAAGAGCGTGGGAAAAAATGTGTGAGCGTGGGAAAATCTTTATTTTCCAATCAATTATCATCGGAAAATGGTGTTCGATACATGAATTTGGGATGCCTTAAAAAGCCGAACAAGATGACACCATCCAATTAAATTTATCTTGAGCGGTTGAAAAGTTCAAATTTTTTCGTGATTTTTAACTCCCGTGAAAATGGGAATTTTGGAATTTAAAATGTTGGGTTAAATCAACTTTGACTTACCTATGATAATTTAGGTTAGGTTTAATTGTGTTAACTTAGGTTAACCTTAAATTTAAGGTTAAAGAAAAACTGGCCCAGAACCACCACTGCTTTTAGCGAGGCGACCACACCCAAAAATTTTATTATTTTTTCCTCAATTAATCGTGATCGGAAAATGGTGTTTGATACATGAATTTGGGATGCCTTGGAAGGCTGAACAAGATGGCGTCTTCAAATTAAAATTCCCTTCACGGGTTAAAAAGTTCAAATTTTTTCGTGATTTTTAGCTCCCCTGAAAATGGGAATTTTCGAGATCGGATAGATTGCGTTGATTTTACTTGAACTTACCTATTTCAGGTTAAATTAGGTTTGGATAGTTGGTTTAGGTTAACCTTAAATTTAAGGTTAAAGAAAAACTGGCCCAGAACCACCAGTCTGCCCTACTTGTATGATAATATTAATGATAATTAATTTTTATTTTATTTTATTTTTATTTTTTTTTTATTCTATTCATCGGAGTGATTGGAATGCAATTGGAATACCTTGGTGAGCTGCATTTATGCATTTAATTTCAAATGAAAATTTTTAGAATCTGTTTATTTAACCCTTGTTAGTTAATCACCTTTAAAATTTAACCATCGTTAGTTAACCATCGTTAGTTAACCACCGTTAAAATTTAATCACCGTTAAAATTTAACCACCATTAAAATTCAACTGGGCCGTTAAATTAGGTTTTCCTATGTTAAATTAAGTTAGGTTAAATTTAACCGCCGTTAAAATTTAACCGTGGTTAGTTAACCGCCGTTAAACTGAGCCAGAACTCTCACCCTGCCCTACTTACAATTTTTTCAGCCAATTCGAAGTTCATATAGAACTTGCTCAATATCACACCTTGGGGCGCAAAGTGCAGTTATATTTTCCCTGCGTAATAATAAGACAGCTGTTTCTTCATCGATAACCCTTTTGTTTTTGATGACATTTTCCAACTTTCTCGGTCCAATAACTGAGTATCTCAACTCTATTGGGCTAAGTTCAGGGTTGGTAATTTCTAGTGAAGCAGCCGCCTTCAGCAGTCCGATCGATTTCATAATTACCCCCCAAGCAATGGCCAGCTGCTTGTTTATCGCCTCATAACTGTAGGCCGCCAGCTCCAATTTCAGCAGCCCATGCAGCGTCCTGAAGCGGCGATGCCTCATTAACCGTGCCACAATTTCATCAGCCCCAACATAATTGGAGCCGTATGCTGGCAGCGGGGCATACATATCCATCGCACTGATTAAAACTCTACGCTGGAGTTCCAGCTCACGATGCGATGGACGGCCAATGCTGCCCCGCCATGCCATGCTCGGAATTTGTGGGGCCCGATGTGGAGGTATAATGGGCTGCTGAGGGTGCTGCTGCCACTGACCTGATGCTGGGGGCGACTGCCTTGATGCTGGTGGGGGTAACTGCCTTGATGCTGGTGGCGACTGCCTTGATGCTGGGGGCGACTGCCTTGATGCTGGTGGGGGTAACTGCCTTGATGCTGGTGGCGACTGCCTTGATGCTGGGGGCGACTGCCTTGATGCTGGTGGGGGTAACTGCCTTGATGCTGGTGGCGACTGCCTTGATGCTGGGGGCGACTGCCTTGATGCTGGTGGGGGAAACTGCCTTGATGCTGGTGGTGGTGGGGGAAACTGCCTTGATGCTGGTGGTGGTGGGGGTAACTGCCTTGATGCTTGCGGTGGGGGCGACTGCCTTGATGCCGGCGGTGGTGGGGGAAACTGCCTTGATGCTGGTGGTGACTGCCTTGATGCCGGTGGTGACTGCCTTGATGCCGGTGGTGAGGGTAACTGCCTTGATGCTTGCGGTGGGGGTGACTGCATTGATGCAGGTGGTGGTCGCCTTGCTGCTGACGGTGGGGGTGACTGCCTCAATGCTTGCGGTGGTCGCCTTGATGCCGACGATGACTGCCTTGATGCAGGTGGTGCTCGCCTTGATGCTGGCTGCAGATATTGTCGTTTCGCCGGTGGCGATGACTGTCGTTCAACTGTTGGAGTGCTTTCCAAGTTAGGAATGGATTCCCAGGCGGAAAGCATCTCCTCAATTATCGCCTGCATACCACTGCTGGGAAGTGATACTGCTGTGGTGGAGGAGCCGGCAGCACTGACAACTTGAGCAGCAGCAGCAACATCTTGAGCAGCAACATCTTGAGCAGCAACATCTTGAGCAGCAACATCTTGAGCAGCAACATCTTGAGCAGCAACATCTTGAGCAGCAACATCTTGAGCAGCAGCATCTTGAGCAGCAACAGTGGCAGTGCTGGTATTGGCAGTCCTAGGCGTAGTTTGCAACTGCATGAGGAGCTCCTCTTTGAACACAGCTAATGCTTTGTCCACTATGGAAGATAACTGCTGGGTTGGATCCATTCCGTCTGGTTGAACACTAAGAGAACACTGAGATCACTCTCTCTATAACTCTGATGTGAAGACTGAATTTGATTGAATTTTTGGGCAGTATATATACTAAAGTGCGATATCAAAAACATCATGTCTTAGTAAACAAGTTCAAAAAGGTTAAGGTGATAGCAACTGACAAACAATGCAGGCTGAATGATAAAGTGATCTTTCTAGGAAAGCATGAGAGAAAGGTTAGCTGACGCAAATGTCAAAAGTGTTGCACAATGGGAATGATAGCATGGAAGGTCATGATGACGCACATCCTTTTCAATGACAATTGGGTCGATTGTGTTAGCAATCAGCTTCAAAAAAGATTATGCCGACGCATATCATTTTAAATGCCAATTAACTCGAATGTGTTAGCAATCAGGTTCAAAAAGGTCATGCTAACATACTTCAATGTCAAAAGTGTTGGAATGATAACAGAGTATGACGCACATCATGTGCTGTGTAAAAACAACTATATATAAAGGCACGTGTTCACTTGATGGGCATCAGTATGGAGAAGAGTGTGATAGCACGTGAACTGCACATGCCAGCTCGTCGGAATTTTCCGATGAGGATGGTTACAGTGAAAGGTCTTGACGACCTCTATCAAGCTGACCTTGTTGAAATGATACCATACTCAAAGCAGAACAAAGGTTACAAATACATCATCACTATTATAAACTGTCTCAGCAAGTATGCATATGCGTTACCGATAAAGACAAAGACATCCGAGGAAGTGGTCAAGGCAATGCGTCCTATATTCGAACGGCATCCAATGGAAAACCTTCAAACGGATGACGGCAAAGAGTGGTTCAATGCAAAGTTTTCAAGACTTGTGAAACAATATGACGTCAATCACTATTCGACGTATTCAGATAAGAAGGCATCGATAGTGGAACGCTTCAACAGGACTCTGAAACGTTTAATGTGGATCAAGTTCACTGAGAGAGGATCCTACAAGTGGACAGACATCCTTGACATGCTGGTGAAGGAATACAATGAGAGGATACATCGTACAATAGGCATGTGTCCAGCCGATGTTAAGAAGAAGCATGAAACTATACTCTTGAGCAGACTGAGAGAACAGCGTGAGGAATATCGTAAGAGTTTGCAGAACAAGGTGCGAAACAGGTTTTATCCTGGGCCTGGTCAATCAATTGAACCGGGTGATAAGGTGCGCATAAGCAAGTATAAAACCGTGTTCAACAAGGGTTACCTACCCAATTGGACAAATGAACTGTTCACTGTCACACGTGTGAGACCTACTGTACCTGTGACGTATGAGCTGGAAGACAGTGGAGGACAACCTGTGCAAGGGGGATTCTATGCAGAAGAGATTGTCAAAACTAAAGTGCCAGACGTGTTTGAAATTGTAAAAGTGTTGAAGAGGAGAGGTAATAAACTGTTGGTGCGCTGGAAAGGATACGATAGCAGTCACGACTCTTGGATTGATAGAGCAGATTTGGTGTAATGAAACAGGTAGTGCAACGTCGACACAAGTTCAATATAATCGACTTTGATCGTGTGGCAAGTGGTTGTGGACTTGGACCGGAAATGAACATCAAGAAGCGGCATGGACCTTTGTTCCCTCACCACCTGAGATGTATCATATGCGGACCATCGGGTTGTGGTAAAACTAATGTAATGTTCAACATGCTTTTTGATCCAAATGGTATACGCTTCTCAAACATCTATCTGTTCTCCAAGACAACATTCCAACCGAAATACGAGTTCTTGCGCACTGTGATGGAAGGACTAGGACCTAAAATGAACTACATCGAGTGTGACACCTGTGAAGAGATACCTGCACCACACGAATTGCCCGCCAATTCATTAATCATTTTTGATGATGTTATCTGTGAGCAGCAGGAAGCCATCAGACGCTACTTCACCACTGGACGGCACAGCAACGTTGATGTGTTTTATTTGGCACAGACCTACAGTCGCATACCAAAACAATTGATACGTGACAATGCCAATTTTCTGATTGTATTCAAACAGGATGAACTCAATATGAAACATTTGTACAGAGATCATGTGGGAGCCGACATGACATTTGATGCATTCAAAAGTATGTGCGATGATGTGTGGTCTTCGTCTGCACATGCATTCCTTGTTATCGATAGTGCCTCAGGCAAGAATAGCGGACGTTACAGAAACGGTCTTGACACTTTTTTAGCTGAAGCATAAGCTGAAAAGGCTCATTCAGTCAGTGAACACCGATCGAGATGGACGTGAAGCAGCAGCGGAAAAGAAAGCAGACTGTGGAGGACATCGCTCCAACCATCATGGAGATTGCTCAGCTACGACGCAACATCAAGAGGAAGCATAAGGAAATCACTTTGGGCAGATCATTGACTGAGGAGAAGCATATCAAAAGTTTGAAACCAATTATTGAGCCACTCCAGAATATTTCAGATGTTATCATGGAGCGGGGTGTCCCAGCAGCAGCAGCACCACCACCAGCACCACCACCAACACCTTCACCAGCAGCAGTGACACGCCCATTCGCACGTACACTATCAACTCATATGGTACCTCCTACACCACCAATTACACCCGGCTCACCATACCCATTCAAGTTAGGTGCAGTGAAAGGACGTAAGCCACAATGGGAGAGGCCTACCGCATCACCTATTGTAGAAGAAGAAGAAGAGCAAACCTTGGAGACAGTTGGAACAGCTGAAATACCTGCAGCAAGCACATCAGGAGTGGGACGGAAATTGTGGAAAGGTAGAAGTCAATTGGAGGAGGAGGAGGACTCATCCATCGATGAGGAGGAGGAGGAGGAGGAGGATGTGTTGATGAATACTACCCAGGAGGAAATTGATGAAAGCTTTGCCCAATCTGAACTGGCTGGAACAGCTGTAGGAGAATATGTTAAAGCATCGATGGACAACAGAGATGGTAACAGTGATAGAAAGTTTGGACCAAGAGTGGAGAATAATAGCCTATTTCTCGGTAACAAGCTGCTAACCTTTGGACCAAATGGGGACAAGATTATACTGAGCAATCCAAACAATGAAAATGAAGAGAAAACGTTCAATGTCACACCGGGAATATGCGAGCTGATTTTCAAGAAACATCCCGACTTCAGAAAGGTGAAAAAAAGTGATGAGAAGGTCTACAAGAGTGTGTTGAGCCTAACCAATGTGTACAGGGCAGGCTATCGCGCATATGGAAAAATTGTGAACTATAACAATCCCAAATACAAGAATGTAATCAAAAAGCTTCGAGAAGTGAAACATGGTGATGCATCATCATCTTCAGATACTTCGGTTGCTGGACGAGGACTCAAGGCACCATTCAATTTGGTAGCCGATAGTCGGATTGAGTACATCTACTATGATGATCCCAATGAGTTGGTGGACAGATTGAGACTGTTGGATCAGTCCAAAGCAGTTGGCAACACTGGACATGAGAATGAAATTAATTCAATTCTAGAAGAGTTGGTGGAAGGCGGTTACATAGTTGGCAGCACTGCACTCTAGCCCGATAAAACGTGTAAACTTGAGCATGTGCATACCATTCAAGTAATGTCATCAAACGGCGATAGAAGAATAATGGACGTCCTCGGTAATATCAACGTCCGAGGAAGAAGAGTGATCAATGTTGGCAGCCCACGCAATGAAAAGGATGCTGTTAACCTAAAAGTGTGCCAGAATATGCTATGGGATTGGCTGCCAAAGACTCAGGACACTGAAACATCGCAGATTTTTGTAAGCTTGAACAATGCAGTCCTCATGGATGTTAATGATCCAATCCAAGATGGTGATGGAGTCAACAAAAAGTATTTGGAAAAAAGGTTAGATGAGCATTCAAGGGTTGTAGTTAAAAAGTGTTTCACTACCATCATGAACATTATTTGGTCACCTGAAAACCACACTTTGAGTAGAGAGCAGTTGAGAGATAAAGTGTTACAGGCTTTGGGAATCCATGAGGGTATAAAACCGGATGACCAAGCTGCTGATCAACATTAGATGGCTGCTGCCCTTCGAGAGAGGAAGAGCTACAAAGGAAGAGGAGTACTTTCCGCAATCACAGACGCTGCAGGTGCAATAGTCAACAAGGCAATAGACGTACTGCCCATAGAACTTCATCTGCCCGGCTACCAGTACTGTGGACCAGGTACAAAGCTTGAGAAGCGATTGGCAAGAGGCGATCCAGGTGTCAACAGACTTGACCAAGCTTGTAAGCAGCACGACATTGCATACTCAAGGAATAGTGATACTGCTAGCAGAGCAGCGGCAGACCGGATCTTGGCTGAACGAGCTTGGAGTCGAGTGAAATCATCGGACGCAGGTGTTTTGGAAAAGGCCGCAGCACTAGCAGTGACCAACATTATGAAAGCCAAGGCAAAGTTTGGTGGAGGAGCTAAAAGGAGAACTGGACCCAAGAGGAAGAGGAGGAGGACTGGAACCAAGAGGAGGAGAACAGCGGTATCAACCAAGGGTCGAGGCCTGTACCTGAGACGTCAAAAGACGGGAAACGGGGCTCGTCGCCGTCGATGCGGCGGCAGAAGATGATTGCTCTACCAGACCGAGCACTGACCGATGCAGACCTCTACAAGTATGCATGCCGTTTGAAGCTAAAGAAATTTCGAGGAGTGTTTATGCGAGATGCTCTACCTGCTGAAGGACCACTGAGGAGGGAGTGTGGCATCATCAACCTGGATGACAGCAAAGGACCTGGCACACATTGGGTGTGCTATGTTAAGAAGGATGACAACGTTCACTACTTTGACGGCTTTGGCAACCTGAGACCACCGCAAGAATTTATTGACTACATGCATCGAGGATCAGCACCAGCGACGAGGATTGAGTACAACTATGATCGGAAGCAGGAGGATCTCTACTCTCACATATGTGGACATTTATGTTTGAAATTTTTAGTTGATTGTTAAATAAATTATGAATCTAAACACAACTGTTTTTTCATTATTAGTATAAAACCTCTCAATTATTGTGGTAAGCAGTCATTAGGTTGAAGTACACTGAGCAATCAAGATGATGCTCTGCTTTGGAGGAACCAAGTCAACGCTGAGTAGTGAATTCTACCCGCCTATTGATACGGGCAATGGTGTATGGGAAGTGGGACTTATCAGCTTCACAAGCTGTAACTCTATTCCAAATGTTGAGGTCGGCTACAACAATACATTACGCTTCCTAGCTCCACCAGCGGGTGAGTCGCATGACGAGGATCATTCAGTGACACATGGAGAGCTTAATAACAGCAACATGACAATCGTTGATTGGTTTAGATGGGGTCTTACTGGTAAAACAGAACCAAAAAGTAGAGAAACCAGGAGCATAGGATTGACCTTCAATGATGGAAAGAAGAAAGTGTTTCCAATTGTGGGCGGTGATACCAGCGCTGCAAACAAAGTGTCTCCCAGTGTGAGCACAGATGCAAGTGTGAGCACAGATGGAAGTGAAGAAGGAAAGGTTTGGCAAACTGTTTCATTGCCAGAAGGCAGTTTTGAGTTTAACATGATCAAGGAACTGTTGGAGGCAAGATTGAATAAGCGTGGAGTTAACCTACAAATGGCTATGGACACGTCAACATTGAAATGTATAGTGCTGTGCAATACTAAGCTGGACTTTACCCCGCCTGACTCAATAGGCAAATTGCTGGGCTTCAACAGGATCCTGGAAGCTGACAAGGAGGCTAGAGGTGACTCAACCATGATGATTAACCGCCCCAATGTGGTGCGTGTGAAATGTAACATAGTGAGCGGCTCCTACTCGAATGGAATCAAGGATCATGTTATCTATGAGTTCTACCCGTCAGTGGACCCAGGCTATAAAATGGCTGTGTCTGTGCGCAATGTTGTCTATTTACCCGTGGATGCCGAGCAGATCAGCAACATTACGTTGGAGATTGTTGATGAGAACGGACGTCTGGTGAACTTTAGAGAGGAGCCGATAAACATAACCTTACATTTACGAAGAAGAGAGTGATATGGTGCTGCTATTTGAAAAGAGGGGTTGGAGTGGAGCTGAGCAGTCTGAGACAGAGACAGAAAGAAATAAAAGGGGTGCAGGCGCTTTAAACGTCATTCAACGATCGACCGCCATTGAGTTAACATCAAGGAGCATCGATTATCTAGAGCAAAGAGGTTGTATTGTTATCAGACGACATCCACGACAGCGACAATGAGACTTTTGGATGTGACAAAGAGTGGTCCATCTTCGGATGATCGCATCACAGGTTTTGAGTATCATTCACATTCGCCATACAACACAACCTTCAATGCCAACGATGAGATCAGGATACCAATTCAGCAGCAGGACATCTACACACTACCATCAGAGAGCTATCTACACCTTGAGTACACAGTAACCAGTGCAGCTGGTGCTGCACTGGCCGGCACACCATGTGTCTCTGGATTTTTTGCCAACCTGTTTTCGGAGATACGCTATGAGATCAATGGAGTTGAGGTGGACAGCACACGCAACCCAGGCATTGCCAGCCTGATGAAGAATGCAATGACCTTTGAACGAGAAGAACTAGCCAAGATGGAAGGAGCCGGCTACAAGTATAATGCTACAACAGGTCTAACTACATTTGCCGCCAATGCAGCCAACGCTACCGTCATGGATGTACCACTTAGATATCTGCTGGGATTCGCCGAAGACTACAGACGTGTGCTGCTCAATGTGAAACAGGAGCTGGTGCTAAGACGCAGTGCTGACAACGTAAACTGCTTGAATACAATAGGCCTTGTCAACATTCGGAAGCTTGTGTGGAAGATGCCCTATGTGGAGGTGGCCGATGAAGCAAGATTGCGTCTGCTACGATTGGTGCAGAATGACTCGCCTGTATCAATACCATTCCGACATTGGGAGCTGTATGAGTACCCGGCCATGCCCGAAGCTACAAAACATACATGGACTGTCAAGTCGACTGCACAACATGAGAAGCCGAGATACATTGTGATTGGACTGCAGACTGGAAGAAGAGGAAGAGCAGATGCAAATGGATCATTGTTTGACAAGTGCAATGTGAAAGACATTCGAGTGTTTCTGAACAACAAGTACTATCCGTATGAAAGCATTGATGGTGATGACAACCGTGTCTACAATATGTATACAGCTTTCAATGGAGTCTACAACCATGGAGATTTTCGAGCAAGCAACCCACTGTTTGAGAAGTCTGCTCTGGCAGATGGAAGAATGATGCTGTTTCCAATTGACTGTTCACGTCAAAATGAAACACTCAAGACTGGCAGCATTGATGTCAGAGTGGAATTTGAAATGACTGATAACATTCCTGCAAATACACGTGCCTACTGTCTGATGATACATGAAGTGGTCAAAGAGTATCGACCAATGACAGGCACAGTTCAAATTGCCTGATAACTCGACTATAAAAAGGCTGTGGATGAGGTGCAGAGACATCACAACTGTGTGAACATCGCAGCATGAATCTTGAGGACAGCATCGACAACATCATGAAACTTATCAGCTTTGAAGAGGAAAAGGATAGCAGCAGCAGCAGCAGCAGCAGCAGCAGCAATGAAACATGGCATGACTCTGTGGAAGGTTTTGGACCATACTTTGTGATAGACTTTCAAGGATTCACTGGACGAAATGGCGAATTTGTTGTCAAGGAAATGGCGTATCTTGAACATGCTATAGAATCACGCATTGTACGCCAGCACTCTCTCTTCAGATCTCCCTACTCTGAATCTGTACTGGCTACTAGTATACGTAAGGAGAATGATTCACATAGTGCTAAACATGGCTTGAGATGGACGGACAATAATGATATGGGGGAATACTACTCCAACCTAAGACCAATTGTGAGAAGTGCACTGGAAAGATGGCGGAAGATTGTAGGACCAGCTCACACAATCTATGTCTATGGATATGACAAACTGAGCATGCTGCACAAACTGATGGAGCCCCAATACGAAGACGAGGAGAATCTGGCTGACAACTTTACTGTGATTGATCTATCATCTCCATTCGAGCAACAAGATCTCCCCAACCTGGAGAAACAAGTGATGACTTCCTACAACAACTACAACTGTGAACAACATTGCTATCTCATCATGACAGAAGACTACAGAGCAAATCTGATCACTGACGGATCAATGAAATATTACTATTGTGCGCTCAATGTTGTAAATTTGCTATATAATCATATTTTGCAAACCATGTCTAAAGATAAAAAACGTGTTTGTCAATGCATGTTAATAAATGAATAATTCAATAGATTGCGTAATCATTGACTTACCCCCACCACCACTACTATGTTAGCTATATAAAAGATGCTGTTGGCTTGAGAGCACAGTGCAAGATGGATATCAATAAGTATAGGAATGAGTTACGTTTGAAAGCAGCCGTTATGGAGCTGGAAGTCGAGCTGGAGCAGCGGGGCATCATGTCATTGGATGACTTTCAACTCGAGTGTGGACATGCAGTTTCGTGCACTGGTGCCAGTCTACGTGATGCGTGTGATTGCATCCATCTTAGAAGGCTACGATATGCAATTATTGATGCAGTACATGGCCGTGGTACTGTGAAATACTTGAGAGATCTACAAGAATGTACTAGTGGATTGGAACCAGCAATACCTGTCAACAGTTATAATGTTAACAGGTTCTTGAAGAACATCTTCATAGGAATCATGTGGAAAAATGGTATGGGCAAAAGTGTCCCGCAGCAGCCAGCACAACTTCCATTCAAAATCTGGACGATGTTTGACAATGAAAAGGTGTCACTAACTTCAGTGTACAGGCTAAAGCATAGCATGGCAGCTGTACTGGATCTCGGACAAGTGGAAGACTGGCGATACAAGGATGTCAAGATTGTCATCAATCTTCCCGATGCTCTTCAAAAGTACTGGTGTCAATTTGAGTATGGCAGCAAGGCGCTAAGTGCAATTGGCAGTAATGAAATCGTATTTGCCGGCTTCTCTCACAGTATGGAAGATCAACGTGTAAGGAGGTTCCGCATTGCAGATGGATGCTCAGAAGCTTTTCTCATCTCCATCTTTACAACAGTTCAACGTCATCGCTCTAGAGGCTTGGATACAGTTGATGGTGTATGCAGTGCGATTGAAGAGACTCCAACCACAGACTATTGTCAGGGTGAACTGCTCACTCATCTTTATATTTTATTTCATAATGCTTAGAATAAACTTGTAATGCTATACAACTGGTTCTCATTCACCTACTCTCTCCTTAGTATACTCATAGAGAGAGAGAGCGTTCCACTTCTACCACAGACATGTTTTTTCCTGCATAGATAGCATTGGAATGCAGCAGTGACATACTAGTTAAAACTGGTATATCAAGGCCAGTGGGCTGAGTCAGTGATGGAAGTGGAACTCTCTCTCTCTCTACCCTCTCTTTTTCGTTGAAACTGTCTTTGTTGAAAGCAATGTAAGACAATTTCTTACCTATATGAACACATGCACTAGTACACTATTGAGTGCACTAGTGAGCGCACTAGTGCACCAGTGAGTGCACTAGTGAGTGCACTAGTGAGTTATCTAGTGAGTGCACTAGTGCAAGTGTTCACCTCATGTGCATCATCTTATAGACTATAGGCATTGGGAGATGGAAGAAAAACTCACAATTGCAGAATAAAAAAGAAGCGTTTATTAGTCAATAAACATGTTCATTATAAATGTGTTGCCTGCAGGAGTAACACTCATTTTGAATTTGCTCAGATCTAAAGGTCCATTTTCCACATGTTTCAATGTGAGCCGACTATATGCGTCTGGTAGTATAATGTTGGCAGTCTGGTTGTCCACTATGATGTTGATGCTGACTTTTGTACCGTATTTAGTCAATGATGGCTGCGCTGACAGCATTTGATACTTAATTTCAGGCTTCAGATCCTTCATCGATAGATAGTTGGGGCTGGCAGGCTTATGGCTTGAAATTGAACTGTAGAATTCCAGCACGGCATTGTTGAGAGCTCCTTGCGGCTTGATGGTTTCTGCAGTGTTTGGAGCTTGAGCTGCGGTGGTGGTGGTATTGATCATTTCTTGTGCAGAGGTGTTCATCTGCAATAAAGCAATAGCATAGATTATTCCCAACACTCCAAGAGAGCTGCCAGTGTTGAGGGTCCACAGTTTGCTTCCTCCTCCTCCTCCTCCTCCTTCTCAGTGTAAGGTGGTGGTGGTGTGGATGGTTGAATGCAGTACGCATCTCCTATGTCAATGAGAAGATCATTGATATCCTGACCTTTGTCCAATGGTAGCAGCCCTGTCCACCATTTATGATCTCTGAAAACTTGAGGTTCGCTGGGCCAACTATTCGCAATGAAATTGTCCAAATGCATCAATCTAAATGTTAGTAATACACATTTACAGTTCCACACCTCACCCTGCTTAACTGGATTGTATGTATATGTACATGGGGGAATATGTAAACTTCTGACGGGTAGATAGAAACCGTGACCGCGGTTTGGTCCATGCCCAATTTTTCTAGCATTATGCAATGCTCGACGGTACGAGCTGACTGGTAATGACATGGTTTTCAAGAGGTTGCAGACATACTCCAAGTCCTCTCTGATTGTGACAGCATCAGCACGCTGTTGACCGTTCATTCTGCAAAACAAGACATGAATTAATCTTCGAACATCTCACTTGTAACATTATAGCAGACCTCAACTGCATATCTCTTAAGGGCAGACTCAATCGTTTCCCACCTCATGGAATCAGAAAGTCCAATATGCATCTGAAGGTAACAATCTTCTGCCATTCCCAACCGCATCATGTGACCTATCATATCGTATATCTCCAAACACCTACAATCAGGTTTTACATTCAATGGTGCTTGTGCCCGCCTTTTTAAACATGAGGGTGAATGAAACTTCTTGTAATCATCACTGATGTAACCATGATCTGGCCACCATGTGAGTATGTGTAAGATCACTTCGCCAATGTCATCACCAGTGAGTTTTTCAGCTTTGAACAGTGAGATTATATCAGTGAAATCCATGCGCTTGCAAACAATGTACAATGTCCTCCTAAAAAGTCTTGGAGTAGTCTCCATGAACAGCTCCTTACAGTGTATGATATCATGACGTATAGGATGTGGCAGTGTGTTGATATCAGCACCAAGGTATAGAGCTTCTACTGAAGCTTTCCTTGCAAGCTCATAGAGTGATCTGGGATTCCTGTAAAAAAGAGTGAACAGATTAATAATCTTCTTCTTCTTCTAAGAATTCATCACTGCTGGTAGTGATATAGCTGACACTTTCATCCTCTGAATATATGTCAATTTCTTCACAGGCTCCTATTTTTCTCATTAATCTACCTAGCCCTACAATATGCTCATCATCCTCATCAGGTTCTTGCAGTCCTAGAGTATGAAGAATATATCCGTCCTGCACATAAGCTAAACGCCACATGTGTGCTACTATATCATATATCTCACTGCATCGACATTCCACTATATCATTTAATGCTGCCCGTGCGCGCCTATCAAGACATGTTGACACATGCTGTTTCTTGTAGAGATTGTGAGTTACAGTGAAAAGTGGTAGACTATCTCCAAATACATAGCTCACGACTTCACCAAAGTCACTCCTGCTAAACTTTTCAGATTTAATTATTGCAATTAGATCAATGAGGTCCATGCGTTTGCAAAATGCTAAAAATTTCATGGCTTTGGTTAGTATTGGATGCATATCAAAACGATTGAAAGGGTGTAGGAATTCTTCGCGTAGAGTCTGTGGTAGAATGCTGAAATCTGCACCCCGATATACAGCATCAATGCTAGCTGACATTGCGATCTTGCGGAGAGGGCTAGGGCTGCTACTCATCTGGAAAAAAGATGCAACAAATTAGATATGTTAAATTAGAGCGACTTCTTCGCAAGGGTGGAGGTGGCGACTTCTTCGCAGGGGTGGAGGTGGCGACTTCTTCACAAGAATGGAGGTAGCAACTTCTTTGCTGCATGGATGAGTTAGCGACTTCTTCGCTTATAGATTTGTGCGAATAACCCATTGTATGGGTTCATCGCAGCTATCGCAAGTGATGGCCGTTTCTGTGCATCTATCGCACATCATGTGGAAGCATGGGAGGAGCACCCTATTCACATGATAGTTTGCACACCTCCCACAGCTTGCAAACGACATGTCGGCATCAGCATCCCAACGCTCATCCTCCATTCTCCATCCCACCCGGTGCACCTGCAAGCGAGCCTGCACCAAACGCAGAATATCCATCTCCTCCTCCGATGCACAGCTCAATAAGTTGGCTGGAGGGGCCGGTTCTGGAGCTGGTTCTGGTGCTGGGGCTGGTGCTGGGGCTGGTGCTGGGGCTGGTGCTGGGGTTGGAGCTGGTGCTGCCTCCTGGCGCACCGCTTCCTGCAGCGATGCCTCCAGCTCAGGAATGTAGGCTTCCAGCGGAGGATTTGTCAAGTAGTCGTCAAAGTGGGGACGACGTCGCCTGGCTGGTTGTCTTCTTGAGCGTCGGCCTGACGTCGTCTGCCCACTGACTTGCCGAGCAATTTGCCACTGCTGAGCTGCACGCCACTGCTGCTGCCCGGACTGTAGAGTCAAAATGATGTTGAGTGCATCATTCAGCCCCTGCAGTGAGTTGACATTTGCTCGGCGACCTCCGCGGCTACCACGCCTCCTGCTGCTGCTGCTGCCTCCATGGGAAATCATCTTTGGAACAGAAAAAGAATAACATGTTATGCATATGTGTGTAACAGCAGGAATATTAGTGTTGAATAAATGTATATATTTTCTTTGAACTCACATTGAATTGCTGCGGGTGGAGACTGAAGTTGGCTGACCTGGAAAAAATATGCATTGTTAGTTACAAGTAAATTTGTCAATCATTAGTTTTACGAATGACCAATCATTAGAATGAGCAAAGTGACCTGGAATAAAACAATATGCATTAGACAAAATAGAATTTTAGGTTAGTTTCATGGAATGAAACAATTTACATTGTAAGAAAGTTTTCTGAAACAATCATTAGTTTTACAAGTGCAAGCGATCATGCATTAATAGGTTAGTTTTCAATACTCACTTTGAAAGAGGGTTGGAGTAACAGGTCTGTTATCTTCAATTGAACAGGCAAAGTAACCTGGAATGGAACAATATGCATTAGACATTGCCAAATGTAAGAAAGTTTCCTGAAATGGAACAGTATGCATTAGACATTGACAGTTTCCTGAACAAAATACATTGTAAGATAGTTTGCTGAAAAGAAACGATATGCATTAGATAGTGGAAACTAATTGCAAAGAGTACTTACTTTGAAAGTTGATCAAGACTGGAGCACAAGGAGCACAAGACTGGTAGGCACAAGAAGCACAAGACTGGAGCACAAGAAGCTGGAGCACAGTAGTTGGCTGTCTGGTGTGAGAGAGCAGTGTATGATAACTCCAACAGAACACCCAGCTTATATACTCTAGCCACTACCTCCCACCCTCGACCCCCACCCCCAACCCCCACCCCCAACCCCCCACCCATAGCCTGAACAGGTGACAGTCCCAGTTTTTTTTTTTTTTTTTATTTTTTATTTATTTTTTTTTTTAATTTTTTTTTTTTTTTTTTATTTTTTTTTTATTTTTTTTTATTTTTTTTTTTTTTTTATTTATTTTTTTTTTTTTAATTTTTTTTTTTTTTATTTTTTTTTTTTTTTTTTTTTTGTTTTTTTTTTCTAATTTTTTTTTTTTTTTTATTTTTTTTTATTTTTTTTTTTATTTTTTTTTTTTTTTTTTATTTTTATTTTTTTTTTTTTATTTTATTTTTTTTTTTTTTTTAATTTTTTTTTTTTTTTTTTTTTTTTTTAATTTTTTTTTTTTTTTTTTTTTTTTTTTCAAGGTCAAGGTCAGGGTCAAGGTCAGGGTCAAGGTCAAGGTCAAAGGTCAAAGGTCAAGGATGCGCCAAAGTCCCCAAAATGTAACTACTTCTACGTATTCTTTTAATTGAGGAATTTTAAAAGTATGCTAGTTTCGACAAGCTACTAACTGAATTTCAATCAGCCAATTAATCAATTTGAATATTCTTCAATAAATACCCACTAGTATAACTCTTATAAAATGATTTATTAATTTTCAAGATTTCAATTTAAATCGCGTGATTAAATGAAAGATCGAAGGTAATAATAAATAATACTGTAATTTATTCGCTCTATTCAATTTATTTACAATAATTTAGTAATGGTTCATTAGCTTATACTTAATAATAAAATCATTTGCTTTTGATTAACTATAAAATTGAGTTGAGTACATAATGATATAAAATATAGTACAACACAGCCACCAATTGAACAAGCTTGCAATTATACATGACTATACATAACGGTGCCTATCATTAGCTTATTTACAAAATAGGTTACTATACCATTCGATTCGTATCCACTAAGAAGAAAAATGTTCTAGTTATCTGACTTTCTCTACATTTATAATCTGGAATCGGAAATTTATATTTTGTTTTCTATTCCCCTGTCACTAGCATAACTTGTATTCATAATTTTCCACTATTATTCCTTATAAAAGTCATCATTATGGAATCTAAGGTCAAATATTCGAATAATCCACGATTGATTTCCGTCTTTCTTGAACTACTATGTTCAATATCAGTCTTCATGGACAGAATTTTTTCCACTTTTATTTTTTCTTCTTATAAATATGGGATTAAATTGATTTTTTTTCTGTCCCTGCCTTTGGTTCTTAGTCGTTTTCATCAATAATAATAATAATTGCGATGTTTGTCTTCTCCTTTCTTCCCTTCAGTAATAAGTTACTTATTTTATGCGTTATACTAATCCGTTTTTTTTTCAGCCCTTCTTCATCAAATCGCTTTTTTTCGACTTATCTTTCCTACCCTCCTTTGCTATTCCACGATACTTCCCCCCCCCCCCCCCCCCCCTATTTGTTTGTCTTCTTATTAGGCTGAGCCTCACGACGCTCATTAACCTTTTTCCGGTCAGTCACACTTTCTCTTTGCACTCCCATTCTTCGCAACCTCAAATTCACCCCTGTTGATTGTACACACCATTCTATCATCTCTCCCTACACCACCCACACACTTACTCGGTCTGTCACTCTTCCTCCCTCTCATCGTCTTTCCCCGCGCGATTATTCTTTCTGTTACTCGCTTGCTTTTGTTTCTTTCTTGTTTCGTATGAAATTTGATTCATAGCTGGAAGAAAAATCATTTCTACATTCTCTATTACGTCTCATTGCGTTCCTTCCACCATCTTTCCCACTCCACAATCCGTTAATCACCCAGCCGTTTTTCTTATCACTTTGCTCATTTGCTTATTGCTATATTCCATCGTTCTATTGCCATTTCTGTCTCCAATATCACGTCACCACCCTTTCCAACGCTCTTGTCCACTATCTCATCCTTTCATACTTCCTCCTGTCATTGTATTACACTCATTTAGTCTATTTCCTTAGTCAATATATATATTTTTTTTTCTTATAGATGACTTCAATAATAATTATCAAACATGTAGCTTGTCTCTGGCTGTTGTTTCTGCTCGCTTTTTTTTGTCATTTACAGTTGCGCTGGTTTCCGGCAGCTGTGACCGAAAACAACATATCTGCTTCCGACCACCACTCATCTGCATCATGGGCCTACTCGCTGGAGCCTGCAACCTTTCTGTACAGTTGAACCTTGAAAACGTGCAAATAATAGTGACGGAGCCTGAACTGTCAACGCACTATGGACTTTGCCAATCAAGTGTCTTTTATTGTTTTATTTAGGTTAAGTCATGTTAGTTTTAGTCTTCATCTCATGTTCATGCTTTGCTCTGTGTTTGGATGGATGTCGGTCGGCGATTTCACTGATGCCCTCCACTGATGACTCTGCTCGCTCGGCCTTACCACATAATAACCGCGACAATGGTGCTATGCTTTCTAATAAGCTTCGACCCTATAAGAGATACTTTAAGGCTGCACACCTTAATGCGCAATCTCTTAATTGTCACATTGATGAGCTCAGAGCAATTTTTCGTCTTCAAGACTTCAATATTATTGGAATTTCTGAATCTTTTCTGAAACCAAGTATCTCATCCAATCAAGTTTCACTGCCCGGTTACACCCTATTCCGAAATGACAGATTAAATAAAGCGTGTGGGGGTGTTGCAGTATATGTTCAGGACGGAATAAAGACTAAAATATTAACCACATCAGAACAAGAATATTCAGCCAGACCCGAGTTTATGTTACTAGAAATAGCTCTATCCAGTTCAGATAAATTACTTTTTGGTATTTGTTATCGCCCTCCAAAAATAGGTCATTTCACGGATTTTGAGAACGCTTTGCTTTCTTTTATGCCTAATTATAGCCGCATTCTAGTAATGGGAGACATGAATACCGATCTTAACATGACAAACCGTAATTTTGACTATCACCAACTAACTACAATATTTGAATGCCTTAACCTGACTATTGTGCCACTCGAACCAACTCACCATACAAACGAATCTGACACGTTAATAGACCTTCTAATAGTTAGCGATCCCGATGAGGTAGTATACTCAGGCCAGACCTCAGTCCCAGCTATTTCGGCACATGACTTGATTTACTGTGTACTTTCTTACAAACCACCAAAACCAGCACAAAAATTTATTACATTCAGGGACTTTAAACAATTTGATGAAGCTGCTTTTATCACCGATGTAGCTCGGACTCCATGGCATGAGATTGAGGATTTATCCTCAGTTGATGAAATGGTAGAGACTCTTGAAGACTGGATTTTAAAGATCTATGATAAGCATGCACCCACTGTGACAAGAAGAATTAGTAGTAAACGACGTGTACCTTGGATGACTAATGATATATTACAGTTGATGGGAAAAAGGGATTCAGCTCACAGAAAAGCTAAGAGAACAGGTGACCTAGATACTTTAAATGAATACCGACGTCTAAGAAATAAGGTTAAACAAGAGTTACGTAACTCGAAAATCAGGTACTTGAACTCATTCATGACAGACAATCGACAAAACTCTGCATCACTATGGCGTGGAATTAAAGAATTTGGTTTTGGTAAACAGAAATCAAACACCCCTATCGACCTACCACTAGATGACATAAATGAGCACTTCGTTTCACATTCAGCTCAACGTGATGAGACAGCCATCCAAAATCACATCCATGATCTGAACAATCAGTTTATTAACTCAAGTATTCCATTAGCTTCTCAATTTCATTTTCATCTTATCTCTGAACATGATGCTCTTAAAGCATTCCAACATATAAAAAGTAATGCAACTGGGGCGGACAAAATTCCTATCAAATTCATCAAGAAAATATTATTTGCAGTTTTACCTACCATCATTTCCATTTTTAATACATCTCTCCAAAGTGGAAGTTTCCCCAAAAATTGGAAGTGTGCTTTGGTTCATCCATTAAACAAAGTTGCCTCTCCAAATAAAGTTGAAGACTTTAGGCCTATTAGCATTCTACCAGCACTATCTAAAGTTCTTGAAAGACTCGTCCATTCTCAGATAGTTGAGTTCCTTGAGAAGAACAGTAAGCTACATAACTTTCAGTCAGGGTTTAGAAAATCCCACTCAACTGAGACAGCACTATTGCGTGTCACTGAAGATATCAGGTTGGCTATGGATCAACGAAAATGTACTGTTCTGAGTCTATTTGATTTCTCTAAAGCATTTGACACTGTTGATCATAAGGTTTTACTCAATAAATTAGCTCTGCTTGGCTTCAGTCATGAAGCCCTAATATGGTTCCAATCTTATCTCATAGGTAGAAAACAATGTGTCACTAATGTTAATAACAAATCCCAATGGAAAAATGTAATACATGGTGTCCCACAAGGTTCTATTCTCGGTCCTCTTCTTTTCACCCTGTATGCTAATGATCTTTCCTCCATTATCAATTTTTCCAGTTTCCATACTTATGCAGATGACCTACAAATTTACTCCAGCTGTCCAAAATCAAAAATCAATGCAACTGTTGATAAGATGAATGAAGATATTAATAATATTATGAAATGGACCAGGAAAAATGGTCTTAAACTCAATCCTGTAAAAACGCAATCTATTATCATTGGTTATTCACGCTTGATAAATAGTATTGACTTGAACCTAATTCACAAAATCACAGTTGATGGCAATGTAATACCATACTGTAGTTCAGTTAAAAACTTGGGTATAACCATGAACTCAACTCTTGACTGGTCAGAGCAAGTTATTAGAACATGTAAGAAGGTTTTTTCAGCAATGCATCCCTTAAAGAAAATGCAAGATATTCTCCCTAGAAGTGTCCGATTGTTACTGGTTAAATCTCTCATCTTTCCACATTTCCTGTACTGTAATTCTGTAATGAATGACATGACAGTCATTCTGAATGATAGACTGCAGCGCAGTCAGAACTACTGTCTTCGGTACGTTTACTCTCTTCAATGGCATGATAGAATTACTCAATCCCACATTACAAGCTCAACTCTCAAACTCCCAGATCAGAGACTATTCAGAATAAACAAACTTGTCAGAGAAATCCTCAAATATGGCAAACCTAATTACTTTAAAAACGATTTCAAATTTGTTTCTGAAGGCAGACAGAATAATGTCTCTCATACAAGAACCGGGGATAATACGCTTAGGATACCGAACCACCGTACTACAATCTATACTAAATCATTTGTTGTAAGTGCTTGTCGGGCTTGGAACGCACTTCCTAATTCCATAAGGTGCATTGAGAGTCGAGCGGGCTTCACCTCATCATTGAAGAGGTATCTTTTGGAGGGAATGACTGCATCTTTTCAACCATAGAGCACATGCATGACAACCATCATCTTTCATTTTGTAAATAATATCCCATCTGTATTGTTCAGAAAATATTTAAAAAAAAAAACACAATATCAATTATTTTTAATCACTTTTAACTTTTTCAATTTGTACTCAAATTTTATTCTATTATTACCAATTATATAGTCTCGCAGTTCGAAGTTATCAAGGTTAAGTTTGAATGGACGAATTTTTGTCCAGACTTCGCCCTTATTACGTAAATGCTTCACAAAAATGTTATTGTTAATATCCAAACTTTTTCTCATTTTCTTATTTATTGTGTTGTTAATAATATTCTTTTTAATCAGTCACAGTTATATTTTGTAAATTTACGTAAATAAAGTAATTTTATCTTTATTTATCTTATCTTATCACATTTCATTAACAATGAGTGTCGTGTTTGCCCACATTGAGCAGCCTTGCTGATTTTAATAGATGCGAATGTTGCAATTACTACAAAGGACACAATGCTGATAATAAAATACCGCTAAAAATACAGCCATTATACTTCTTAGGTTCCATTAATACTATTTCATTATAACCAAAAACAATATGCCATCCTATTTGATTGTTTAAATTCAAATTAGACTATATTACAAAAATTTACTAAGTTTATGTGCTTTTTAATGTTTTCTTCACCACAATTTGAATTGGTTACTGTGAGCAGTAGTAGACCTACTTCATCAGCTTTAAATACACATTTCAACTTATAGTTTAAAAATAATTAATGACATTTATGCAGGGGGTCCACCTAAAACCAAAAATCATGGCAAGGGGTCCATGAGGCAAAAATGTTGGGGAACCACTGGTATAGAATATAATAGGCTACTTGAACTGCATTAATTTACTACAGTTTTCTGTGCTGCTAATAGTGACTGTTTTATTTTTCAGTGTTCTCGCATCTTCTTTGAACAGAAATCTGATCTGGAAATTCAGAATAAATGGAGGAATATCGCCATGCATCGAGCTACTTGCACACTGGAGCAGAGCTGCTTCGATTGGATATTATGATGCCAGGTTAGTTGAATAATTTCTGTTGATCAGTATTTTTAGTTTGTGAAGCATGTTCAGTTTGTTGTATGCGGCTTGGATGAAATTTCTAGACTTGGAAATGAAGGCATAGGCAATTGTTGAGTTAGGTTAGTTTTTCCTGTAGTGCTCATTATTTATTTGTGGTCTTGTCTAGTTTGTGGAGCATGATGTATTGCATGAATTTAACAAAATCATCTCTGGCATGCCCCCAATAACATTTGAATGGGTCTTGAAGTTAGTTTGCCACTTTGTCCTAACTTTTTGAATGCATCATAATGATTATCAAAGGCTGCAGTGTCCAAAATGGGCCTGTCACTAGGCCTGTCAGCCAGTTGCCAGTTACTCCTCATTCTCATTGCTGTAATGTGCGGCTCCCCTCAACTGTCTACGATTGTCAATGGCTATCAGCAATTTAATATGGACCTAGGTCTAACAGCTAGTTGCCAGTTTCTCTTCATTAATGTACATGATCACTAATTTATCTAGGTGTAGCCCCGTGTGGTATCCCTTAACTATCTATGCTTGTAAAAAATGCTGTCTTAACAAATCGTTTGACATGTCACACTCACTAGGTGGGCCCAGGCCTACCAGCTGTATGGAATGCTTTCGTGTGTGTTTGTTTTACGTTGATTTTCTTAAGCGCCTGTAGCGTGAACACACGTTTGTAGATTAGATCAGGCGTGTATTTTGAGTGGAAATCATACAAAATTCGCCGGCTTTAAATCGAGCTATAATGTTATGGTAGTGTTCACGATGTTCCATTGTGTCATACTCCTTTCCACAGCATGTTAGGGAGGTTCGTCATTATGGACTTGAGTAGAAATTCTTATTAATTAACAAAGGTTTTTAATGCTAAAAATGGTGAGATTAAGTCTGTTAAACAATGACATTTATTCAAATAACCTCGGATAACTTGATGTCTCAGGCTTATCTAAAATATGAAAATATTAAAGCATTAAGTCCAGTTTATTCCTAACCGGCCGATAATTGGTAGGTTTACCGTAATTATTCTGTTGATCTTCTGTGTCAAGTTGATTCTTGAATTGAAGGATTAATATTTCTTAATTTGCAGGCTTCTGTTTCCAACATGGTCGTGGCTTACTAAGTGAAATTATGCGGCTGTCAGATGAAGAGGAAAAATGGGTTGTTTCTGTTGGAATTGAATTGAATTACATGAATGCTACCGCCGTCATTGCTGAATACTAATACGGCTGCTGCTACAAATAACTGTCAGTACACTTTTGTTATTTGTACCCTGTAGTTCGGAATCCACCTAAAACTGTAGGCGCAGCTGGCCCTCTCTTCCACAGGCTCGATACATCACTCAGCTATAGTGTTTTGCTGTGGCAGCGTTTTGAGTGAAGCCGGTGTCTTGTTTTGAAGTAATATAACAGTAATCCTTTTATTTTCTTATATTATTCTCTAAATTTAAGATTGGCATTTGAAAGATCTTGGAATACAGGGACAGGCATGCTGTGATCTTTTGCATCTTTCTCATAAACCATACTATATTGTTTTGAGTTCTTTGGTAATGAATTGAAGTTTAACAAACTTTTCATTGATTTTCTTTGTATTCTGGCGAGTTTTACTTGCTTAACCATTAGCTCGCTCTCAACTCTTTTAGTATTGAGATTCTGAATTTATACCACTGTAATCTTATTCGTCCCTCTTATTTGGTGACCGCTACCTGAGTTGAATCTTCATGTTTTTTAAAAGATATCTTGACTATTTCAAAGTCAAGAATGCTCTATTGTTGTCCCACATATTGCATTGACAAACTTATTTGAAGATACATTCTATATTTTTCATTGACAAAATACTAATACTTTAATTATACAAAGAAATATTAGTAAATAATTCGGTATTCCCTTGCAAATCAATCATTTTTCATTTACTGGTTGTGAGAAAAGAATCATGAGATCACAGTTCGGGTCAAATTCCTCCATTTAATTACAAATGCTTTTAGCCGTAAGTTATCTTGTAGTTTTTGTTTATTGATTGTATGACAGCGAGTTATATTCAAAACCAGTTGAATAGTGTCTTGTTAGGTCAGGCGAGCCATTAGCTTATTAATATAAACTTAAAAAAACACTTGAATGGAAATTAACTCACAATTTGAGGCTCAAACTCATACCTTAAATCAGTGTACTGTGGGTCGTCTGACGATGCTCTAGACAACAGAGCGAAACGGCCGTCACGCCATAACGTGAGTTTATTTCCATTTAAAAGTGTTTTTTTAAGTTTATATTACATATTAGTGGAAACAAGATGGATCTTCAACATCACAACATTAGCTTATATCACCGCCGTGCATTCGAAAGCTCTTTTAGCGTTAAGCGATCTTATGATTCACTTTAAAATAAGTTCTTCGAGTGACAATATGGGAATATATACATGATTTTCAAGTTAAAGAATTGTGGGAGATTAATCGCAAAATTACCGTACATAACAATTGAGCATACGGCAGTTTCAAGGCATTTCCCCCACAGTTGTTTAACTTTTGTCTGGCGACACTGGTGCGCAATGCGCTTGGCAAAAAGTGTGGAGCTAGGAGAACCCATTCTAGGCTTCACTGTGTTTATGAAGGATGTCCATGTTGTAAAAGCAGTAAAGGCACAAAACAACACCCTGAAACAATTTAAAATACATACCATGAATAGACCTTTTCAAAATCTCACACTCTCTTCAATCACCTACTCATGCTAATTTCTAAACCGAATCATTCTACTGAACTTCCCGCCAATCACCGCTTGAAAGATAGAGCTGTAAGATCAACCAGGCACTGACGATGGACATCCTGCCCGAAAACATGTTCTGCCTCAAGTAAGAAAGACATATTCCAATTTCTTATTAATTTTAAATATGCATGTCGTCTATTTGAAAATATCTACTGAATTGCTGTTTTTCCTCAATTCTCAATGAGAAGCCTACAGAAAGTGTCAACTGTAAGAAATTTCCTTCTTCTAATGAAAAACTTGAGCTCAGAGTTGTTTCTTAAATTTACAAAAATGATAACCCAGAACAGGCTACTAATGCCGGTTCCATCCTGACCGTACGCAACCGACCATCAGTTTGTCAGATTCAGTGCTCTGCTGACCAATGAACTGATCTGACCGGTAATCGCGTTTACGTATTGTTTAATTGTAGCTTATTATCTTTGTAAACGTAGGAACATTAGACGTAGATATCAAGTACACCCAATCGTTGCTGAAAGAGCATTTCATGGAATTGCCATATAAATGACAAGCGCGACCAACGTACGCACCGACGGTCGGTCGAGCTCTGAAACCGGCCTTACGCCCATGCACAGTACTCTGCTCACTTGTCTTTTTCATTGAGAATGCCAATATTAATCTGTCTATTGCCGACATAGAGCGCGAGCATAGACGACATGTTCTTATCTAAATTTTTGCTACACGAGTTGCTAGAGCTCTTGCAGCAAGTGTTTCAAATTCAAATATTTGCCATAATACATACTTATATTCAAACAAAAACAGTAGAAAAAATGTACTTAATGTTGATAAATACATGAAATGAAATATCTTCTTCTTAAATAGCCGTAACAGCGTTGCCCGCAAAAGCAAAGGTTTGTGTGCTGGCAACGAGCATCAATATAAGACTAAGTACAACTGAAAATTTACATACAATCAATTCATCGAAAATTTTAGGTAAGAATAGTGTTTTACTGTCATTATGGAATATGTTGGCAGTAGAAAGTATCTTAAAAGTAAAAAGTATGTCTATAGCTATTTGATGGTGATATTTGATACCGGTAAGAAGATTAATTAATTGTGCATGAGGTGAAAGACATTTATTGATGTTATCCATTCAACTATTTTTCTAATGGATGATTTGGTAATTTTACTTGAAATTATGTGTTCGGGTACTAAGTTTATCAATTTATTGCCGATGTACATGAATTGTCTACAACATACAGTTAAGTCAGTTCTTACAGTTCGCAGTAATTTGGTTGAGCTCGAAAGTTGTAAGTTTGGTTGTATATAGTGTAAAGGTTTTTATATTTATTAATGTACAGTGTATTACATTTTTAACATATAGTTGTTTTATTGTTAAAACGGGAAACCCCGCAAGTAGGAGATGGGTAGGGTAACGTCTAGGATGGCCTAGTCCAGCTTTTAAACTTTAATTACACCATCTGTTGTCCATCTTTAGCTAAGTTGTTCTACTCAGTTAATAATCTCACTTAAATTTGAGTCACAGTCCCATAACAGTACCTGATTGAGGTAAAAAATTAGTTGACAATTCAATAAACATTTATTCAGTAGTAATAACTAGATTAAAATTAGGCGTGGAATTGATGGAAAACGCAAGATGTGAAAGAGCTGAACATTGTCTGCAGAGAATATAACAATTTACAGTATTGTACAATAAATAGTATTCAGTGTCTATGGGCTACTCAAGACGTTTGAATTTATTCTATAAATAAACCCACCAATTTTATGTCCATTTTGGAAAAAATGTTCCATTACAATTATTATAGGTGAATGCTTCATTCATTTGGATATTGTGTTTATTAGTAGGTAGCAAAGTGAAAGAAGTGGCGCAAATTGGAGCGGATAGTAGAAGGCAATGTCCCTTGGGGCTATAGCGCACTAGAGCGACTGCGACCAGTTTTAGCACAGCCAAGCATTGATCATAGCGCACTTGGCTTCCGCGACCACGACCGAGCAAGCTGGTCGCGGCGTCCAGAAATTTTTCCTTTGGTCGCAGCGATCTAGAGATTTCTGCGACCACTGTTATCATGCATTTATATGGGGCATAGCGCACTGCTGTCGACCAGTGTGTGCGACCAGATGTTCAATGTGGTTTGTGCTCTCCACTCCATTGATATAAAGTACTATAATAAAATAATTGTCAGTTCTCTAGTCACAGTCGCAGTTTATGTTGGTCAGGTTGTGTTTGGTATTGATGTATCTATTCCCCTTATATCGTCTGTAATCCTTTTTAGCAATTCGTCAATCCTGGCAATAGACATTCTTGTATAGTTAAAAAATTTCTCCTAGTATTGCTGTAGTTCGCCAAAAATGTGGAGAACTGCCCACTAGTAGACCTAGTTTGTAGCATACGATGTATCCAGTATCTTTTCTTTCTGTTAACTTTAATGAATTCTCTGTACACATGTGCTACCACAGCTATCTCCTCAAGATCCATTTTGCAACTGGAATATCTTGCAGTCGAAAAGGACTATGCAACCAAGAAGGGAGGCTGGACTATCGGTCACAAAAATAAGACCGGACGTGGTCGCGGTCGCGCTAGTGCGCCATTGCCCTTATAGTACAGTATGTCCACGACAATAATATACTATTCTTGGATTTCTTGTTCCATAACGATCTGCGTTGTTAATATTAACTTTTTGTTGTAAATTTAACGACTTGCAGTCAGTTTTATATTGTGAATATATAGTAAATGTGAGTCCTCTAATCCTCAAGAAGCCTCGAAGATGAGATTTGATACCTCGAAAACGTTCGGCCGAATGTGAGTGCATTTATTATATATTCACAATATAAAACTGACTGATGTTGAATTTACAACAAAAAGTTAATATACTACTCTAGCATAAAATATTGGGCTATTAATTTGTGGTTCCCAAGTGAGATAGAGGTTTGGACATCAAAAATTCTCAAAATAACAATCATAATTGGTGTGTTGTTGAAGAATAGGGACCGAGATTTTGTTAATTTGTTTCATAAAACAACATTTAAATAGTTTTCTGTTAAGTAAACTTACATAAATTGAGTTTTTTAATGAGCTATTCATCTTTTTAATATAGTGTGAAATTTGTAGGTTTTTTTTAAAAATAATAAGATGATAAAATACTATATTATTCTATATTTTTTCAGTTTTCATTTCAGTTGAACGATTTAATTCAATTTTTGTAATAAAACGTGTATAATCGTCGATAATCGACACAACGATGTTAAATATCGATGTCCGATTATGATCGATACATCGATGTTTCATAGGTCGATGCGGTATAAATAATACAGTCGCCATTTTGCCTGGTAGCTGCTATGGAAAGCTCTGTGTTTGTCGTGTTTTTATTCAATTTTGTAGTGAAAATTTATTGAATTTGCGTTTAAATTTACGTGAAATGTGTTCCTCGTAATTGGTTTCATAGTTTTTGTGCATTGAAATGATGTTTTTACGGTTATAATTTTGTAATTAACGTATAAAGTTGGCATTCACAAATCTTGGTACCGGTATGGAACATTTTCTTTTCATTAAAATTAGTTATTTTCATCGATTGTGAGTTGTTTGCGTATTACTAATTGATTGATGACTATTATAGATACCTTTTTTTTATATTTTATTAAACGAAACTTGTTGGAAATTATATCATTTCGTCATAATAACATCGTGTCTCGGCAAACTTTCAATTTTGGCTAGCTACGTGTCTATTAAAATATAACTATTTTCATGGATTGTGAGTTGTTTGCTTTTTATAAATTGATTTATGACTGTTCTAGATTCCTTTTATCTTCTTTGTTCAACCAAACTTATTTGAAATTGTACAGCTTCGTCATTTTGGTATCTTGACTCTTGTCTAACCTTACCGTGAATGCTAGCCTAGTTTGGGTTTCGTATAAGTTAGCATCTTTCAATAAATTTTCAACTTGAAATTATATCAGAGTGCCTAATATTCCATGTCTTGAATTTAATTTTGACTTGTTTTAATTCATTTTAAATACCTTTTAGGTTTCTAAACGATTTTATTCTTGAAAATGAATAATGATCGTCTGTTTCTTATTTGCATTGAACATAATAATTGCATTGTCTGTGGATTGAGCATTTGTGTTTTTTTTTAACTATGAATAATGAACGTCGATTTGACGAATTTATGATTTCCGGTTTACGTTTTCCCAATTAATTATCGTAACTTACTAGCTTATTTTTTCCCAACTCCAAATACGGTAGTTTTGTATGAAATTATTCAACTCTGGCTAACCTAACCGATGGTTTCCCGATTTTACCAGCTTCAATTAGCGTATAGACTCATTTTTACTCTAGTTTTAATGAATTTTGGGGTGTAAAATTGTAAGTTTTCTTGGCAATTATGATGAACGTTTCTATTTTTTAATATCTCCGCGTCAAATCCGGCTGTAATTTGATGAATTAGTCGCAATTTTTCAATTTATTATAGAATATTCTATGTTACAGCTTGTTATTTAGCCTACAGTATGTTACAATTGCATTATCATATTTTTCAATGTTTCTGGAATTTTCGGACGTTGCGCGATCGGTTTTATATCATTAAGTTACCGTACTTTAAACTTTGATATTTGGGAAATTTAACTTGAAAATATTAACTAGGAAATACTGACTTCGGCATTCAACTATTTATGCTGTATCAAATATGTTTTCTTTTGTATCGAGTATGATCTAATTGTATTCTTTTATATGTTTTAATATTTGCGAAAATGTTCGATGCTGCGCGATTGGATAAATTTTTATCATAGTAATATTTTAACACATTCAACTGTTTATGCTTGTATATCGTATTCAGTTTATGTTTGCATGTCGTATATTTATGGTATGATTAGGGTAGAATAAAAGAGTTTTATGCCGGTTTTCCTTAGTTATTTGTAAGAATATTTAGATATCTGGGTATTTTTCAGGTTGGTGACAAACTGTTTGAAGTCGACATGGATATCAACGTTGAGGTGCGGCATAATTTCTTCAAAGTTTTGAGACGTGTTGCCTGCTGATTCTCTACTGCTTATAGCTGAATGTAAGTTTTTGTCGTACTTTTATTATTATATATGTTATTTCAGCTATCTAATTATAGAAATTTGAAGCTTTTTCTGTTTTATTCGTTCATTTAATTCACTTTATCTTCAAAACGCGGTTACCAGACCATTGCGCACTGTATTAGAAGTTTATACTGTGATTTTAGGAAACGATTTATTCTATAATTTTGAGAATAAAATGGATTTAGTTCCTTACTCTTGTTTCATAAACTGTGTTCAGTGGTAGGTAGGTCTGAGTGTTGTGAGATATGAATGTTTATTATGTACAGTACAGTCTCTGTAATCCGGCCGTGCGCCAGTACGGCACGTCCAGTAATCCGGCACTCTGCGGGCGCCCAAAAAATACAGAAAACAATCAGACTTTTCTCTTACTCGTTATGAATAATCAGATTGTTCGTTTTAGTTTTACTATCATTTTCAATTGGTAATCTTACTGTATCCATTTTATTGTTACTTTTATAATTTCATAATTGTACAATACTGTTGTATTGTAGAGTACACTACTGTACTGTTCTACTATATTTAACGAGTTTTTAGTAAAATTTCAACTTACATTTGTATGTGTTTTGAACTTTTTTACCCATACATCAACTAATCCGGCAATTTCGGTAATCCGACAACACCAATCCCGATATAGTGCCGGATTAGCGAGATTGCACTTTAGTTTTTTTTTTAAATTATCTCTATTGTAGCTATCCTTCAATTCTATTTTCTGGAATGTTTGACAGTTATCGCATAGATTTTTCCTTGTGCTTGTCCTGTGCTGTCTTGTACATTTTTAATTTAATTTCATCTAATTTTACTAGCATGTTGCCCGATTCAATTGAATCTGAATTTCTAAAATGTGTAATATCCTTTATGCAAATTAAATTTATTTGTCTCTTTATTCTTATCCCTTTTCTTTTCCTTCTTATAATTATACTTCTCCTCCTCCTGTTACTACTTATAATTCTTATTCGTCTTCTACTTTTTATTTTTAATCTTCTTATACTCCTTTATCTTTTACCTCATTATTTCCTCTCTTCTTTCAATTGCTCACTCCAGCGTTAGTATCGTCGACAAATAACAGCAATATCTGTTTATTATATAGGATGCGCTTGCAAGAGTGTATAGTATGATAGAAAATTTGTTTTGCATTTCTTCAACTAAGTCAAAAAGAACGTTCTATTTCCAGTTTTTTTAATAACAGAATTTTCTTCTTTTTCAGCCTATTCAAATCTTGGTTGCACTCCTCTCCATTTTCTTCTTCTTGCACATCGTAAAGTTGGATGAGCTGGAAAGCTGGCAGTTGGATGATTGCGGAGGAATATTTCAGTCCATGATAGCGTCTCCAATGGTGGAATGCCTCGAACTCATGAATCACCCAATAACAAATTTCTTCAGGTTAGTCAAAGACTTATAATATTTCCAATTTCTTCAAATTCCTTTACAATTCTTGCTTGATATTGGGTGGAGCGAATAAAGTTGAGTCAGCTGAGTATCCCATATTTTTGACTCGGCGCTGGCATTCTTGTTATTTGATGTGACTAAACGCCTTCCGGTCGGACTCCCGTCTGTCGACTCCAGGTCAACAATCGACTCCAGTCACTCAACAGAGTCCACTCTTCATTCTTATTACACTCTATTCGTATTTAATTTTTATTCAATTTTTTATTCATCCTTTTCGTACTTTAATCACTATTCGTGCTTTATTCTGGTTACTTGATGTACTTAAACCTCGGAATTGCATTGTATTTCTTTCAATAGCTTCAACCCCTCAGTATGATGCCCTACTGTATACTTCTTGTACTCACCGCTTATTGTGAATAATGTCTTGCACCATGTAAATAGAATGTGTGGTAGTTTCCTTATCGAACTTGGTTATTTGCCAACTGAACTCACTTGAAAGCGATCTCTCATTTCTGCGTCGTTTTTCTATTCTGTACTGCTTGTGTGATAGCTGTTTCCTCTCTCTCTCTCTCTCTCTCTCTCATCTGGTCACGGATTTTATTCCACTTGTTTGCCACAGTCATGTCTGCGTCGTTCTCTTAACAGAGAACAGCATGAAGACGTTTGTATTATAGATGAACTCTTGAAGTAGAGTGCTCTATTGAAATTAGTGTCTATTTCGTAGGGTTTCGTTGTCAGCTTCGTTTTTTATAGATTTTCTGTGCACTTTTCCACAAGATCATTGTCTAGCAGGTAGCCCGATTCAATTATTGTATCAGAGTAACTTCTTTGTCATCTTCTTTATTTTTTTCTTCTCTGTTATTCTTCATTTTTCCTCTCGTTTTTTTTCTCCTTATATTATTTCTCCTCCTCTTTCTTGTTTTTCCGACCTGCTGCTTTTTATTCTTCTTTTGCCTTTTGATACTACTACTTGTTCTCCTACTTCTTCAACTACTAATACTACTTCTTTTAATTTTCTTCTTTATCCTCATTCTTCTTCGCCTCCTCCTCCTTCAATCTCTTACCCTCCAGCACCAAAGCTTCGTCGACAGAAATCTGAATAAAGACGTTTATATACTCTCAGAGATTAGGCTCTGATTAAGCTTTCTTAGCTGTTGTGCTTTTTTTTTGTATGTTTGTGGTGTGTGCCTGTTGTTTGTAATATAGTCCTGTTTTTTTTTTAAATCATTCTCATTATTTTTGTTTGTTTTTATTTTAGTCATTAATTTTTTTATTTTTATTTTCTGTTATTCACGCCTCTTGTAGTGTGTGGCATGAGCACTACTTGTTGGCAGGGCACGAGCATGGGTTGTTGATGCTTGATAAAGCCTGAAGAGAAATTTCAAAACCCTAAATGTTGCCCCATTTATGTTACAGGATGGATTCAGACTCCTCAGTTTCACTGGGAAATAAATTAGTCATTTTTTTAATTAAATGTTTCAAATGAACAATACAGTCTTTATTTTGTTTTATTATTTCATTTTTCTTCATCTCATTTATTTTATTTGTAGAATTGATTCATATTTTTATTTTTTCCTACAACTGCTCGTAAAGTCGTTCTTTACGTACTGAAAACTAATTGTAAAATACCTCTTTACTGCTCAGCAAGCGGTAAAGTACTTTACGCTCGCCAGCTGTTTTCTTTACGCTTCTGTTTTGATTTTGATGTCTTCTCATTGGTGGATCACGGAATTCGTGAAATTCACATAACCTCAAACATGGCGCACGCTAACCTAATCCGCGCACGGTCTGTGATGTTACAAACTACAAACTTTTATTGTGTTGGAATCCAGAACTGCAGTTTTAGGAAAAATATTGTATGCAATTCGCGCGTGAAGCTTCTTTATCGCTCTCGCAAAATTACTGCGCTCCGCTATGCGTCGCGCAGTAAATGTTTTGGCTCGAGCGATAAAGTCGCGCTTCACGCTCTTAATACATAAATAACTATTATTTTTCATTTTCATCACCACTTTTACGTATACGTTTTTTTGAGGATGAAGCCCACATAGGTCTGATACTTGTGCGTGGGTAATGAGTTGGATGATGGTGATTGATAAGTTTGACCTCCAGTTTTAGGTGGGTTCCGAACCACCGTGAAGTGATTTTACAGCAGAGAACGTGTCATGAGTGAGTGAGTGAGTGAGTGAGTTGAGTGATGAAAAGAAATTGAGTTTTAGATGTTTTTCCTCATTATTTTTTATGAAAACCATTCTATAATTTTTCATGATTATCAACTATTTAATAGTTGCGAAGCGTTGTTATCTTATAGTTCCGGGTTTTTATTGTTTGTGGACTTTGATCCCTCACTCTACGCCATGATTAAAAAGTGTCTCTTGTACCCGAATTTCACAAACAAATTCATTCATCGTCAATATTTATAGAATTCAGGAGGAGGGTAGTACTAGTAAGTTGATACTTATAAGTAGATCGAAGAATGTTTTTAGACTATTGACTAGGGGCTGTTATTGTTGGAATAATCCTCGAGGTACGTCAAAACGGAGAGGTATTTATTGCGAAAGCGCTATCCTAGAGCAATCTAGGCTCTGTAGTCGAGTTTGCACTCGTGAAGCAAGAATCTAGAGTTCTCTATGAGAGTGTTCTACGGCAATAAGTATCTATCTACCGTTTGTAAGGATTTTTAGCTTCTCAGGTGTTTATAGGTTGATTTCTTATTAGTAGGCTTCAAGTGACCAATAAGACTGACTTTTATGTAGGAACTGCAGCATTATGATGGCTGTGTATTATACTTTGAAATAAATATTTGAAAATTTTCTTGTGTCATTGAAATTTCATTCATTGCACTAAGAACAATTTTTTCAACAATTTTATAGATAGCTGGTAGATGAATTGTCTCTATTAAGGGTGGAGTTAGGACTCAGGGCCCTCTCTCCCACTTAACCCATAAAATGTGATGTTCATTTTTCTTATTAGGGAATCATCACTCAAGTACGGGTGCTTACACAGTGGAGCGTCCAATACTCTGTGATAGTCACAATCACTAATTCAAACACATGCTGTGGAATGGTGGTGTTCCAGTACCAGTCAAATTACTAAAAATCCATTTTGAAACCTGTAACTTCAACAGTAACTCTAATAGTCTTGCATTTCACACATGTAATTGTGCACCTTTGGATAGGCCAACTGCTTTGAAATACCTGGGAATTATTGTTGATCAACATCTCAAGTGGAGGAGTCATATTGATTATCTGATTTCTAGATTGAGATATTTTTTTTTTTTTTTTTTTTTTTTTTTGAGGATGAAGCCCACATAGGTCTGAGACCTGTGCGTGGGTAATGAGTTGGATGATGGTGATTGATGAATTGGACCTACAGTTTTAGGTGGGTTCCGAACCACCGGGAAGTGATTTTACAGCAGAGAGCAGTGTCTTTTTTGCTGGCCTATCTATTCGGTCACCGTTACGAACAGGACCTACGAGAACGCAGCTTATCTCTCTGATTGAACAGATACCTGCTACGGCTCGCGGCTAACACTTCCCTAATTTTCCAATTCTATAGAATAAATAAGTTGAATAATTTAGATATAATTAAGAATAATATATAAGGCTTATGCCGAATCCATTCTGCAATACTGTATTGAAGTATGGGGGGGGGGGGGGTGCAATGAACACACACTTTAACAAGTTGTTCATTATTCAAAAATATATAATACGAGCAGCACTGGGTAGAGCTAGACTTTATACAAGTAGACTGATCTTTGATGAATTCCAAGTATTAACTGTAAGACAATTATTTATGAAGAAACTTTTGTATACATATTACAATAGAGAACTATTCAAATTCAGACAGATTGATTACAATATAAGACCGTTAAGAAATCTAGTTTTGATTCCAAATCTCAATAAACGCATTTGCAGACATCAAACTCTATATATTTGCTGTAAACTTCTTAACGTGATACCCATGCAGCTAATACCATTCACGAATAAAACTAAAACTCTTGGAATAGATACGTGGGTGAAGGCAAATGTATATTTTAAAATAGGCTCTGTATTCTTATAATGTTGGATATAAGTTATATTTAAGGTTGTTTATAAGTGTTATTGTTTTGATTTTCATCCGGCGCACAAGCTTGGCTTTGCTGATGGAAATCTTGAAGAATATATTTTTTCTTGTAATATATGTAACTTACTGTGCAAACACATAGTTCAATTTTGTGTATCTGATTGTGATGTACAATTACATTTGTTTTTTGGTGTTTTTAATAAAGAATTAAAGTCTGTGACAAACCATTCCACAGCATGTATTTGATCTTGCGACGCTGACCATCATCGAGTATTGAATACTCCACTGTGCAAGCACCCTAAGAGTTGTCAGTGGTTTGTTTTGATTGAGAACTTTCAAGATTCCATTGATATGGGATTGTAGTTTATATATCAACTGAAAGTTGGATATTTCTCTATATTTTTTTATGAAATCTAGTTTTTCCCTCAAAATAATTGGTGATTAACTTCCCCTAAAAATCAGGGATATTCCTCAAAAATATCTTTCAGTGCAATGAATAACATTCCATTAGCCTATTAGGCACCAAAACAAGATACTGAATAACTACTGCGAATGATGCATCCACAGCCTTTTATTGATGATTTTGATGGAAATCTTGAAGAATATATTTTTTCTTGTAATATATGTAGCTTACTGTGCAAACACATAGTTCAATTTTGTGTATCTGATTGTGATGTACAATTACATTTGTTTTTTGGTGTTTTTAATAAAGAATTAGTCTGTGACATTGTAGCACCAACACGGCACAGATCGTCCACAGACTATTGACAGAAGCGAGGGAAAAGTCACATTTGAAATGCACACTTTCAATAAACCGCATATTGAAGCGAGGTGGTTGCACATTTGATTGTGTATACTTCAATAGAAGAATTTTATTTTTAGCTTCTGTGGAGAGTCTGCTAAATGGTTTGTCCTTCATACGCGGTGGGCTGGTTATAGTTTATGCCATACAATTTTCGGAAGTGTTTAGTATTAAAATTTATTTTGAAAATGTGTTTTTCAAAATTTTTCATCAAGAGCATAATAAATTTCTATAGTATATTGTAGATTCCACAATTCATTGTTTGGTAGAGCATTCTTGATTTGGTGACCTAGGCTTCATATTTTGCATTGCTGGCTGGTTGAGGTCACTGAACCACGGTTTCTGTGCTCATGAATGTCTTGTGGAAGCGACATTGTCTTTGTTTCAAAACAAGGCTCCTTTATCAACATGAGGAAAGCTAATTCACAGGTTGGGCCCCAGTAAGTGAACTGTATTGTGTAAAATAAAAGCTTAAGCTGGGCATTCACGTTCCAACTTGCAGTACTGCTAGATGGATAGTCGACTCCACTCACGCTCCTACTTGCAATCCAACTTTATTCCTAATCAGCTGTGAACGTCGCTCTCGAGCCGAAAAATGTAACCGAACTTGCCCGAAGGTCATGCACTGATTGAGATAGGTTGGACGACTTTGATCCAACGCCCCCACACACGTTCCAACACCGTCGATATTCGGAAGTTGTCCCTCTAGTCGTCCATCTACAATTCCAACCATCCAACAAGCCAATTCACGTTCCGTTTTCGGATCCAACCTTGGAGGCTGGACTGCAAGTGGTACTGCAAATCGGAACGTGAATGCCCAGCTTTAGAAAACACTAAGTGGAAATTATAACTCACGTTATGGCATCGTGTCAGACTACCCACAATAGTTGGTTTATCTTTTTGGATAGGAAACCCTGAATTCACCCAGATTTATTAAGTTGAAGCAGTCAACATTTTTTCTACAATTTCTAGCTGTATTGATAAATTTAAAATGCTAATTTTTTTTAAACTTCTTTATTATATTTGGGCCAAATTTGTCTTGAGGTTAGCTGCCGACAAATATAAGAATTTTTGCAAAACACTGAAACAGTGTGATGCTTTCCATAGCAAAAAATTTAATATCAAAACTGACACTGTATTTCTATTTAAATTAAGATTTTTCTCACTTATATTGGAGGAATGCATTTCGCTTCTTAACAGAAGCTTCATCAGACTTCTACTTCAAGCTTCTCCTCAGAAGGGAGATGCATTCCTACAGTAGAAGTGGGTAAAATAACAAATAAAAAAAATAAATTGTCAGTTTTGATATTACTTTGTGATTGAGCTCTTCTAGTCTATAATATTCATGGGGTTGGGGGAATTGGCTATATCTGGAATTCACTATATCTGCTTGCAAGTGGAACTGCCTATATGTGTACTCTTCGGGAACTGGTTGTATCGGGAACTCACTATATCTGCATGCAAGGGGAACTGCCTATATGTGTCTTCCCCGGGAATTGGCTGTATCGGGAAGTCGCTATATGTGGAACCCCCACTCTACCACCGCTTGGAACGTGGACAGCGCCAAAGTGGGCGGATAACTAAGTGGACCAAGCACCACAACAACAACAACCTAGATCGGTTGCCATTATCACCGAATATATTTAATTTCTTTGCGTCAAAACTGGGGGCGTTTGGCAAGTTGTAGAAAGATGGGAGAGGGATCAAATTGAAGGACTCTATTCCGTGATGGTGGGAAAACTATTGGAATTTCCAGAATGTTAACATAAAATTAGATATAACGTAAAATGTTCTCCATAAGAATAGAATTGGAATTCAAAAACGTCTGATTTGTTTACATCAATACATTATGTGATCGTGCTTTATCTTCAAGTCAGTGTTCAATATTAACATGTGGGTTACTTGGGATAGTATAATCTAAATTTAGACAGACATATGTTCTAAAAATTTTTTGTTTTGTCTACATTTCTTCACATTGAAGAAGACAAGCTAATAATTTCAAAAACAGAAAACAAAGCTCATAACGGACCTAACTAGTCACAGAGGAGTTGATATAATAGATATTCCAGAAAAGTTTGTGCTAAGAAATGAATCTATGATTAGTTTTATTTTTCATACAAAAATAACTATCAACAACATTAATATGTTTTCAAACAACATAATAATGTGTCCATTGAATGAACAATGTCATAATATTAACAATGTAATACTTGGAAACGTGGAGGGAGAAGCAAAGAACTACTTTATTGTGGACAAAATTATTACTGATGAACCCATTGAACTTTTAAATATTCCAATAGAATATCACACCATCAGGAATGCCACCACATAAACACCATATTACACTAAAAATTGGCGCTATCGTGATATTGATAAGGAATGTGAATCTCGGGTCAGGCTTGGTCAATGGCGTATGATGAATTGTGTTGGGCCTTTACGGAAGGTGCATAAAGTTAGAAATAATAACTGGATCTGGAAAGGTAATGCAATATTTTTACCAGGAATTAGGCTTATATCAACAGACCCTAATATGCCTTTCCATATGCCAAGAAAACAATTTCCAATCAGACTAGCTTTTTGTATTACTATCAATAAGTCCCAAGGCCAAAGCTGGGATATACCTAAGTAAACCAGTATTTACTCATGGGCAATTATATGTTGCATTTAGCAGAGTTAAATCTCCGGAAGGAATCAACTTGTTTATTGTAAATAACAACAACCAAAGCAACCAAAAAGACTATTCTCACACAAAAAAATCTAGTAAACAGGGAAATTCTGACTCATAGGTAATTTGATTGTTAGTTCGTTTGATTTATAATACTGTAGTATAATGACTTGTTTTATGTATTAGTGTTTTTATTCAGGGATTTTTGCCCCTACAAGCCACTAGTTATTATTAATGACAGCTATGAAAATTATAGTTATTTTATAAAATGTCAGTTGCTTATCAACTTGTTCTCATGAATAGGATGTCATTCAAAAATTCATATATTTTCATTTAAAATTTTTTTTTCTTGAAAATAAGACAAAGTTTTTGTGCATCAAAAATTCAAGAATAAGAATTCAAAAAGAAAACATGAGAAAAACAGTGTGTACAGTGGTGATGGTCATGAGTGCTTCTTCAAAAATATTAGGCTATATCAATTTCTCATTAAGTACAGTATTTAATTGAATACTTCATGTATTTTGTTCTGCGTTTTGAGTTTAGTAGAACATGATCAGGCTTAATCACTGTTTCTGTTTCTGTCATGTCAATTACCTGTGAGTAGCTTGTAGATTATTATTTGTATTTAGTTTTTCTCCATCTGATTACAAAAATCATCATTTATACACAGTTTCTATAGTTTTCATACCTATTATGGTACATGCTGTTTCGATTCATACCGACACTCACGGACACAGGATGCTTTTTACTTTGCTAAATTTATTATGTCTCTTGTATCTTGTGAAAGAAGAAATGGAGATCTATTTAATTTGGAATTTCAAGGTCAAGTGGTGATGAGGGTTTATTGTGTCATATCTTTGACTTCCCCTGTCAAATCTCTTAGGTTCATGTCTTCATTATTATTAAAAATAAAGCCGCGGTTCATTTCCGTAAAATTTGCAATAATATTACGTAAAGTCAATTTCAGAAATTTGGAGCATTTGTAAACAAAGAAAATGTTTGGGAGATACCTCACCTGGAAAAAATGTCTTCACCTCCATAAAAGTCACAGATTTGGCTTCTTTTGTTAGTCAAGAGTTTCTGATCAGAGTTCATTTAGTAGGCTATTCACACCATCCCTCTCCCTTTTCAAGAGAATATTTTCAAGAGAAGATTGCATGTTTAATTGATGCGTGATTTTCTGGCTGAATGTGATTTTAAAGAGTTTTTGCTCTCTTTCTTGTCTAAATTTATCTTACATAACATTTTAATTTCCTTATTTCACGCATATTTATATTTTTATGTTTCTTGTGATGAAGCATGGCGTTATTGTACAATAGGCTACAAAAGTAGGCGTTCTATAGTATGATTCTCTCTCACTCACCCTCACGCTATCTTTCACTCTCACTCTCACTCTCTCTCAAGTGTTGTAGTGGGGTGATAATATACTCGTATATATTACAGTTCTTCACTCGAATTTATTCACCACTACTCCTTAATAATAAAAGCTTACCATTATTAACCACTCTTTACTCACAACTAACCAATGGCGAATTCTCCGAGCGTGCTTAGCATTGCCCGCATGCCTAACAAATAACGCGCAAATAAAAGAGAAAATATTGTTAATCAATTCTATACTAACAAATTAAGATATTAATGAAATATCAAATATTAAAGTATTTATGTTTGCCACATTCATAAGTCACTACATATCTTCATAGTTTTCTTCAAAGAATATAACTGGTTCTTCTTATTAAGGACCCAACAGGGCCTTATTGGAATTGTGCCGTTGTCCGACTGTCTGTCTGTGTAAAAGCTCTTGGAAAGAAGGTGGTCCACATAGTATTCCATGTGGACCCCCTGGAATCCAAGTCTATAATGACTTGGTATAAAACCATAATATGTTATAACTGAAAATAACCCAGGAAATCTACAACGAAAATCTAAAGAAATTTAAAGAAATAAAAACAATATTCATGTAAAAAATAAACAACTGACATATTGTACAAAGGGTATTTATAGATAAAAACTGATAGAGAAAATCAGAACGAATGTAGAAGTACTGGACAATGCAGAAAGAGAACTTATCAAGGAGGACAAGAAACTGAGTCCAATGAGGCCGTTTAAGCAAAATACATAAATCTAAATATATATTTTCACTGGAAATGACCTCCACTAGGCTTGGTTCGTAATTATATTTAGTTTGTTTTAAAACAAATAATGTTAATCAAATAACTGGTGATTAATAAAAATATATATATTACAAAATTATATTAAACAAATTAAACTGTCTAAAAATGTAGTTTCCTTGATATTTCAAATATTAAGTGTGTTTTCAATTAAATTTCATCATACTTTTGTGATAATGATTATATTGTCAGGTGAGGAAAAAGCTCATAAACCAGAGTGTACTCTCGGGCCAGGCCTCTGACAAAATTTCTAATTGAATTCCTTCAGAATGCAATTGCAAGTTATTCTAGTAATGTTTGGGCTCCATACAATTGCTTGTCGTAGCTCTCTAGAAAATTGGCTAATTGGAAAATCCCGAAATATTCGAATAGGGTGCTCTTGGCAGAAGCTAATCTAAAAACTACTACTCTTTCTCAGTTGTGCCCATATTTCGCGTGTTTGATGGATGGGGGATCCTTCCTGCTTCCGGAAGCCTTTTTTTTTAAAGTTCCCCCAGGTTTTTTTCAGCTTAAAGTAATATTTATTTTTCAACGGAGTTTTTTTTTATTCTTCTATATTAAACTCTTTTGTAATGATGGACTCTTCTTCACACACAGGCGTAGGGCCCATGTGAGGAATTTTTTGCTCTCTAACTATATATTTTGTATTGAATAGTTTGTATACTTTTTTTTGTTTATTTTGTACAGTATCTTATATGAATTTACCTACATACATATTGTATTCGTTGAAGGAGAAATAAAACCATTTCTGATTTGATTTAATTGGTCAAAGTATTCGAAAGTTATCATCGAACATACAAACATACAGACAAAATCGCGAGCCTCGAGTCACGAGTCAAAACATAGGCCTTTTTTTTTTGTAGATTACGTCTTGGAGACTCCAGTTAAGGAGTATAAGACAAGTCAGACTAGCTCATTCAATCATATATATGTGATGAAAGTACACAAAACATAGAGAAAAAAATACATTGAAAATAAACAATAATTATTGGACTTTTCTACATAAGAGTGGTCTTAAAATCCTATCCCGGGGGAAAAATTTCGAAAATAATCCCTTCGTACACGCTCTCTAAGCGATTCTAGGCACTTAATACAATAATTTTATCCTGCATTATCGGTCAAAATTAAAAGACTTGAATCGAAAACCGGGCTAAGTGCCAAAATTGAAAATAATGAGTTAGACATCATAATGTGTGCTATGTGCCAAGCCCAATACGATGAAATGTGTGCTATGAATAGAATGATAAGCTGAAGACTTGAATCGAAAACCGGGCTAAGTGCCAAAATAATTATTCCGAGATAATTGAGAAAATTGTTTTTTTTTCTGTATTATGATTATATTTACCTTGAAAAAATTATGATGGTTCAAGTCAATGATAATTAATTATCTTATATTGAGAAACCTACCAAAATCATTGGTTAAACCATTGAAAAAAAAATTCAAAGTAAGACTTTCTAAACAAGAGGTATGTCCAGAAGCCAAGAAGTGAAAAGCGTGTTAAGTGCCATTCTTAGAACTGTGAGGCAAGTCAAGTGCAGAGTTAGTGAACATGAGGGTATGTGAATAAATTTGAAGTTTTTCACAATAAAGTTGAGAGTGAAATGAAAATGCAATTTTTTTATTGTTATATCTATTTGAATAATTGAAATATTATTAGAAAAAATCAAAAAAACTACTGTAGCAATGCTACCTATTACTACCAATTAAGCTGTCTATTACAACACTGTCAAATCTTCATAAAATTTCTTATTTTCCTCTCTCAAGTATGGTATCATCTTTTTCAGGTCTTCTTTCTTTTCCTTTTTCATGTTATTATTTGGTAATTCCATTGGACGAAGTAGTTGAGTAATGTCCTCTGGTTTAGTTTTTTTTTTCAAAACGTTAATACATTTCCATTGCTCCATCTCATTAAAACTCTTTTTCGTGTTAATCACACCAGGGATTTTCACTTCTTTATCCTAATCCACTGCACTTTTGAAATTTCAAGTTTCGATGTATCCATACATAACTCAGCTGCACTCTTGAAATCGAAAAAGTCTTCTTCTTGCATCAGGGTAGCCATAAATGGATTTTTATGACAAGCTGAGACAAGGAGTCGAACAATGTCCAAAGGCACTTCACATTTTGTGACTCTCTTCCTCTTCTCAATTTGGGCAAAGTCTCTGTCACAAGCCAATTATAAATAGGAATGACCAGATACTAGGTATTTATGATCTATCTCATCAAAAACACCTTTGCAACTCAAAAACCAGCCGTAACAACAATAATAGAACCTCAAAACGCCTTGCCGATGCCTTGGCACTTAGCCCGGGTTTCACTGCACAACTGGTTGGAGTTGACCCGAGCGCATTCTTGTGACTTATTTTTGAACCTCTAAGCAGTGTTTTGGTCCAGCCTCGGAGAACACGCGAACCATTTGATAGCATTTATAGGTTCACTTATTTAGAGTCCATATTAGCACCAAAGTTTAACAAATCACATTATTTGATTCAAATTTTTAAATTATAATCATTATATGCATACAATCATGTATAATCATTATATTATATCAGCTTTTTGTCATCTCCCTAGGGCTGGAACGCGGTGCGGTCCGCCCCCCTTGCCAGGCCGCTAGTGTAGTAGTATCCATAGATCAACCATCATATTCTATATTCATCCTTATTTTATGGCAGTATCTAATTTATTTTTAAGTATATCGATTGTTTATATGATGAGATGTATATTTTAAAATTCCTTTTGTTAATATTTTTTTTCCTATCTCTATTATTTATTAAAATGTTCAGCTATCCTATTAATGCAAGCCTATCTAATAATTTTTCTAATTTTGTTATAAATGTTCACCCCCTCCAGCATGGGTTGGTTTAATTAATTTAGCCTGAAATTGTGACCCGCGACTGTAGTGTTTCTGTATAATAAGGCTCTAAAAATGTGCTATTTTTCAAGATATTTGTACATAAAGTACTTGGTAATAGCAACTTTCCAAAATACAAAAAATGGTTCATTTTTGACCAGCTGCAAGAATTGGCTTTTAGGCTTGTCGAATTTAGAATTTAGTGTTCTACAATTCTTATCAAAAGAAATATCTTGGAAAATTACAAAAATAATTACGATGGAAATTTTGAGGAAAATGAATCATTCCAATCAATTCATAAACATGAAGCATATAAGCAATTAGCTATTGTTAGCAAATGTCTGGACAAATTTTTTTTCGAAAGGGAATGGCGTTAGTAAGCGCCTTATTACACAGATCAACTGTGCGGACATGCACAACAATAAATAATGTATACACCCCCCTAGCGAGTGTTTGAGTTCAACAATGTCACTTTGCTTGTAAAAGTTCCACTGTATTGAAATTTGCAAAGGAAATGGCTCTGCTACCATAATATACAGTATTATATGACTAGCCAGCAGGATCGCTTCCCACGTTTTAGCTGTCCAACTAAAACCACTGATGGGAGGCGGAGATATATATGCAACCAAATTTTAAAAGTAATACATTTTCACACCTGGTAAAAATTTTGCTTAACTAGAGTCTTAAATGAACCTGGATACTCAACTTATAAGGCCACATAGTTCTTGAGAAACGGTGATAAAATATATCTTGAAAAATTGTTGTTTTTGGTCCCAAATGCTGGAAATTTCACATGGTTTTCGAGAAAGTGTGATGAGTCAGTCGGCCAATGGTAATTAGCTTTTCTGGCTTCACCAGATAGGTTAGAGTCAGATTGTAGAGTATTTTTTTCATGTATTTTTTTGTATTATAATGAACTTGTAGCTAGCTCGCAAGTTTCTCTTTGCTGGCTGTGCCATATTGTATTCAGAAACGTATGCAAATTGATTTTTTGTCATGTTTGGCGAATAAAAATATGATATAAAAAATTATTTATAGGTTATAAGTATAAATTCTAATTAATAAGAATGATCTAATATTAAAACTGACACTGTATTTCACTTTTAAATAATGTTTTACTCACATATATTGGAGATGCTTGAGGAATGCATTTCACTTCTGAAAAGAAGCTTCGTCAGCCTGCCGCCAGGGGTCATGCTCTGTTTGGGTTAGGATGAGCGGCCATTATGTATTTGAAAATTGCGTTTGATTTGAATTGTGTTTGGTCGTTGAGTAAGTTTGTTCTATCTTGTTTATGGTGTTTGAATATTTCATATTGTTCCAGTGTATTTAGTTTGTGGCTTTTTTGGAATGTGTGTAGAATTTCCAAGTCAGTTTGGATGTTATTGTGTGAGTGCCCAGTGTTGATTAAGTGATCTGCAAATGTTGAGTCAGAGTTGGAATGTAGTGCTTTGATGTGCTCTTTATATCTTATGTTGAATGATCTGCCTGTTTGTCCTATGTAGTACTTGGGGCATGTGTTGCATTTAAGCTTATATATGCCTGGTTTGTTGAATTTGTGAATTGTGCTGTTTGTTAGGTGAGCTGGTTTTTGTTGGATCTGGTGTTTCAGGTTGTTTGTTGTTCTGAATGCTGTGTTAAATCCGGATTTTTGGAAGATGTAAGCTATTTTGTGTGATTTTTTGTTGAGATATGTGAGTGTGACAAATCTGTTTTGGTTTGCAGGTTTTGGATTTTTATTTTTCATTTTATTCATGATTTTTTCTACTAGATTGGTGTTGTATCCGTTTTGTTGTGCTAAATATTTGATTGTATTGATTTCTTCTTTGTGGTCAGCTTGTGATAGTGGAACATTAAGGAGTCTATGGATCATGGAGTTGAAAGCAGCAAGTTTGTGTTGATTTGGGTGGTTGGATGAGTTGTGAATGAGTGTGTCTGTGAGAGTTGGTTTTCTGTAGATTTTGAATTTGTGCATGTTATTTAGTTTTTTGATAGTGAGATCTAAGAAGTTCAAGGTGTAGTCTGTTTCATATTCTGCTGTGAATTGTAAGTTTTTATGGGTTTTGTTCAATTGTGTTAGGAGTTGTTCACACTGTCTTTGGTTTCCATTGTAAAGTACAATAATGTCATCAACGTAGCGGTGCCAGTAAATAATTTTGTTTGAGTGTTTGGTGTCTTTTAGTATTTTAGTATTCTCTATGTGCTGTAAAAATATTTCTGCTAGGATGCTGGAGATTGGGGATCCCATTGGTAGTCCTTCTGGTTGGGTGTAATACTTGTTATTGTGGGTGAAGTAGTTTTGTGATGTGATGATTTTTAATGTCTCAATTAGTTCTTTTGTGTGTTCAGGTGGGTTGTTTTGTGCTTTGAGTATGTTCTCTATTATGGAAATGGTTTCAGTTACAGGAATGTTTGTATACAGGTTTTTTATGTCAAATGATGCTAGTGTGGAATTATGTGGGATGTGTGTATTTTTTATTTTGTTTATGAGGTCTGTGCTGTTCTTTATATGAGATGGATGATTGATATTGATGAGTCTGCGTAGTTGAGTATCTATCTGTTTGGCTAATTTGTATCCTGGTGCTTTTCTGTAATTTATGATGGGTCTGATTGGTGTGCTTACTTTGTGTATTTTAGGTAGGGCTTGAAGAGTTGGTGCAGAAGGGTGAATTTGCTTCATATATCGTTTGTCTGTTTCATTAAAGAGGTGTTTTGTTTTATTTATAATGTTTTTAATTGTGCTCTGGAATTTGGGTGTTGGGTCTCTTTGAATTTGTTGGATGTTGTTGTTTTGTATGAATTCATCTACTTTTCTGTTCAAATCATCAGTGTGGATTATGACTGTGCTATTGCCTTTGTCTGATTTGGTGTAAGTTAGGTTGTGTAGTTCTGCTTTTTGTTGTAGTGATTGAGCTGTCTTGATTTCAGAGGTGTAGTTTTGTTGTATGTATTTCGGTGTTTTGAAACTACTTCACCCACAATAACAAGTATTACACCCAACCAGAAGGACTACCAATGGGATCCCCAATCTCCAGCATCCTAGCAGAAATATTTTTACAGCACATAGAGAATACTAAAATACTAAAAGACACCAAACACTCAAACAAAATTATTTACTGGCACCGCTACGTTGATGACATTATTGTACTTTACAATGGAAACCAAAGACAGTGTGAACAACTCCTAACACAATTGAACAAAACCCATAAAAACTTACAATTCACAGCAGAATATGAAACAGACTACACCTTGAACTTCTTAGATCTCACTATCAAAAAACTAAATAACATGCACAAATTCAAAATCTACAGAAAACCAACTCTCACAGACACACTCATTCACAACTCATCCAACCACCCAAATCAACACAAACTTGCTGCTTTCAACTCCATGATCCATAGACTCCTTAATGTTCCACTATCACAAGCTGACCACAAAGAAGAAATCAATACAATCAAATATTTAGCACAACAAAACGGATACAACACCAATCTAGTAGAAAAAATCATGAATAAAATGAAAAATAAAAATCCAAAACCTGCAAACCAAAACAGATTTGTCACACTCACATATCTCAACAAAAAATCACACAAAATAGCTTACATCTTCCAAAAATCCGGATTTAACACAGCATTCAGAACAACAAACAACCTGAAACACCAGATCCAACAAAAACCAGCTCACCTAACAAACAGCACAATTCACAAATTCAACAAACCAGGCATATATAAGCTTAAATGCAACACATGCCCCAAGTACTACATAGGACAAACAGGCAGATCATTCAACATAAGATATAAAGAGCACATCAAAGCACTACATTCCAACTCTGACTCAACATTTGCAGATCACTTAATCAACACTGGGCACTCACACAATAACATCCAAACTGACTTGGAAATTCTACACACATTCCAAAAAAGCCACAAACTAAATACACTGGAACAATATGAAATATTCAAACACCATAAACAAGATAGAACAAACTTACTCAACGACCAAACACAATTCAAATCAAACGCAATTTTCAAATACATAATGGCCGCTCATCCTAACCCAAACAGAGCATGACCCCTGGCGGCAGGCTGACGAAGCTTCTTTTCAGAAGTGAAATGCATTCCTCAAGCATCTCCAATATATGTGAGTAAAACATTATTTAAAAGTGAAATACAGTGTCAGTTTTAATATTAGATTGTTCATTAAGTATTTCGTCATGGAAAACATCACAGATAATAAGAATGATTAAGAAAAGGTGGTTAGTAATTAAAAAAGTCAACTGTGGGATTTCAGGTAAAACCTGCTCTTAGTATGCATCTAGGGATCTTAATAACTGAACATGTGCACAAAATTTCAACTTCTAGCCGCATGGTTTACAAGAAATAGTGATGAATCAGTCAGTCAGTGGCATTTGGCTTTTATATTAACAATGGCCAAGTAAAAAAACGTTTATACTCGGTCACTATTTATTTTAATTATGTTAATTTAAAATAGCAGGGCGCGCTCTGCCGCGCTCTCACCGACAGAGTTTGTCTATCACTGGGGTAGATGAATGAATAGTGTTGGTATTCTATCGCCGTTTCGTTGGCTCCACCTGGAGCTGAGGAACCGTCACAGTACGCTGTGAAGGAGACCCACCTGCAACCGTCACAGTACGCTGTGACGTAGGTGTGACGTCAGATATAGTGAGTTCCCGCTAGCGACGATACAGCCGGTTCCTGATATAGGCAATTCCTCCGGCTGACATACAGTGAATTCCAGATATAGGGAATTCCCCTAGTCGACACATATAACGAATTCCTCCTCAGAACAGTTTTATAAGCATAGGACATTTAACACAGATATAGTGAGTTCCAGATATAGCCAATTCCCCGTTCCCTATTCATGTAGTTGATGAAACAAGGCAAGGTACTACTGAGCATCACTTGATGTGATCCTTCAAGACTTTGTCACAAATTCTATGTTGTAATATTTTTAAATTGTTCTAGGCCATGGTCCCTAGAGTAATTTCATATTAATGCGATTTCAATATCATTTTTTACAATAATTTTATTCTAAACTCCTTGATTTTAGACACACCCTTCCAGTTGTAGCAATCTCACTTATTTTGAATTAGCCGGCAATAATCCAATTGAAAGATGGAAGTGTTTGAGGTTATGGTAGCTTAGATGGTTTTTTTGGACGACACAAAATTTCTACACATTAATGTATTTATCAGTAAAAAATATCATAAATATTTTCATTTATATCCATTTCAGGCATGTATGACGATCTGATTTGTGTGGCAATGTTCTTCAAAAGATTTACATATATAGTGATTCCATGTCTCACAATGTCCTCGTGTTAAAAATTCTCCCAAATATTATGAAATTCAAATAAGTATATCGTGATTCACTTGAAAATTTTTCATGATATTTTATGGAATTTGTAGAGTGCCAAATAGACAAAGAATGAACCCAGATTCACACTGGTTGATACTTGGTTTGGAACGATCAGCTGACTTCAATGGCGGTTGTTACAAAAACCGTTACTTTATTAAAATTGCCTTACCTTTCAAAATTGAATATTTCTTTAGTATTGATTCACCAAATTGCTTTGTTACCCTATGAAGCAGGAATAACATACGGTATTAAAGTTTCAAATCAATTAACTTGACGGCTAACATAAATTATTTGACAATATCGATACGGTACAGATGGCTACCGGTACTCTGCTAGATTATTATTGGTAGAATATTGATTCAAAAAAATCGTTTACAAAATTTATACAAGAAAACATTGATAATAAAAATAGCAGCAGAAGACGAAAAATTGTCCAGAGAAATATTAAGACTCAAACTGATGTGCCCCACTTAACCCATTTTAATAATTCTTTATTTGAATGAATAAATTTCCAAACTGCTTCTTTTACTGGATTTATTCACAAAAAATAAACTAATTAATTGAAGCCCACATAAATTGAATTAAATACTCAAAATTTACTCCTTTAACACTTTTTCTCCACAGTTTCATGTGAGGAGGCTTATGGGATCAATGAGGAGAATAAATTATCATTGAGCAAGCCACAATAAAGACATCATCTCTTGTTCTTCTCCCCTGTGAAGCAGCTCACACACAAAAGTTGAGTACCTAATATATGTTTTACAACAGTTATTTTTACTTAGTTTCAATCTTTCACAACATTATTGTTGTATAACGATGGGGCAAACGTTTCAAAGAAATAATTTACCAAAAATGAGCTGACGAAGTATCTCATTAGAGGCGAAAATGAATTGCTGATGATAAGGTGTGGTGAATATTCATCCACAACCAATTTAAAAATACCCAACGCTAATGATTTAGAAGATCATCAGATAAAACTGTTATAGATTTGAATGTTAATCTATTATTTCATTAAGAAGAAATATGAACTGTGTTTATTCCCACACAGCACAAAATATCCTCAGGATATCCTGACCAGTTCCCATATGTCCCTTAAAGATCCCGGGATATTGGAATGTCACTGGGATCTCTGAAGGATATTACATATGGGATATGATATTCTGGGGATACCCCAGGATATCACATACTGGGATGGTATAACCCAGGGAGATCCCAGGATATCATACACTGGGATGATAAATCCTGGGGATATCCCAGAATATCACATGCTGGGATGATATATCCTGGAGATATCCCAGAATATCACATGCTGGGATGATTGTATCTCCCTCACTCAGTCATTCTCTCATCTTGAGGACATCCTTGTGCTGTGTGGGTTTATGCAGTTCCTTATTATTTTGTGTGGATATCTTTGATGATGAAATCATTCCGAGGTAGTTTTACCTCGCTGGCTAAATTGTGTAATATTAAAATAGCATATGCAGTAAATAATTTGCTGGCCAATAAATATTTCATTTTGATATGCTCATGGTATCTACATGATTGAGGTACAGAAAACATTCGAAAAGTGGGAATATTTTCTATTTATTTATTATAAGAATAAAAATTACAAATAATTGTTACTAATGAGTTATCTAGCTATTATTCTGAAGGCTTTCCTTGATGATGAGATCCTTTCGAGGTGGTTTCATCAAGCTGATTGAACTGTAAAATTATTAGAGCACGATGGGTCCATCACTTTAGGTGGGATCCGAACCATGTGAACAGGTTGTTCACTACACAAGTGATATAAAATGCCACTCCTGTAACACGAGTGCCATTTCCAATACAAGCAACTCTAAAAATGTGAATTATGATTTTGGAACATTATGTATTCTAAAGGTAGTTGGCTTGGAAGTGAGTGAATTATGTATTTAGTTCACTGATAACATTATATTGGGCAGAAGAAGACCCTATAAAACCAGTATTGTGTTATGAATTCTCATGGAAACATGAGACTGTTTGTAACATTGTATAAAAAAAAGAGAGTTTTCTACGATAGAGAGAAAATTCCTACACTTTTTTTTTGTAGTTTTCATGTATTTGTGACTAATCAATTGTAATTTCTTTCAGCATAATTTCAATTTCAGGTGTAGAGTTGTCAATTTATTAACTTTGTGATGTGTGGGGGCCCACTCTACCAATTAATCTATCGTATGTAATCGAATTACTTATAGCTAGATCTTGAACTCTAGCTTGAATCCGAACCATAGGGTTCAATTATTATTATTATTATTATTATTATGTCAATGAATATTTAGTGAATCACTTTCTCAATACTAGCTTTGAATGTATAGAATAATGTTGACGATATTTCTACTCTATAGAGAGGCTTGAGATTTGATGACAGTGGTATACTGTCTCAATCTGTGTTTTAAATCTGCATTCATGTGCATCTCTCATGAATAACTTTCTTCCAACTACAATTTTTACACCAATGATAGTTTAAAACTTAAATTTTAGGACAGATATATTGAAATAATTTGTATTCAAATTGTGCAAACTGCCCCAAGAAGCATCTTGTGGTAATAAAAATTGAAAATCCTAATAATTTGGAAAAAACTAAGCAGATTTTGTAAAGAGGATCATGAATCTCTGTAATTTATTAGTTAAATATTTTAGCTAGCTTCAAATTACTGAAGCTATAAAGTCTTGTAGAGCCATCAGATTGAGCTGATGAGCTGTCTAATTGAATTTTCATGAAATTCTGCTCATCATTGAACGATTGGGACTTGAAAGGAGTCTTCCTAACAAGGAGATCTCTGGAGAGATAAATCTTGGAAATAGGAATTTTTAAAGAAGCTTGTTAGGTAGGAAAGTAATTTGTTCAATTATTGTAGTGACACATTGACTACTACTCACACATGACATAGTGACACATACACAGTGACACATGTAAAATATTTGATTTGTTGATGTGTCACCATTTCATTTGCTGTAAAAGTATTTTCTATATTTTTCAGCTCACACTGGCATCGTTCCTGCTTCTTGGAGGACATTCTAAACTCTGAACTAAAGTGTTAGTGAAGTATATATCAAGTGTATGTAGTGCAGTGAGTGTGTATATAGTGTGGACATCGACATCTAGTGCCCAAAATACTCTCTGGATCGTTCCTGGTTGCTGGGAGGGCGCATCCTAAATGAGTTCAAGGTGAGACATTCTACTTTTCCAAGTTTTTATTTTCCATAATTTTACAACATCTTATTGAATTAATTCTTTGTTTATAATTTTATTGCTTATTCCTACCCAGTCATATCTCTGTGCCAATCTTTTTCCACATTCTTCTTCTCCTTCCAAGATCTGTTGACAGAAGTATTTGAATAAATAATGCAAGCTTTGTAGAAATGATTTGTCAATAAATCTTTGATCTGTTTGTTTACAGGTAACTGTGTTTGGCGGTTTGGTGAGTCAAAAATTATCAATTTATGCATGTCACAAAAACACCCTCACACACTTAAAATTTACTAAATTATTCTTAAATCTGATTTCAAACATCCCAATATCTCTAAACATAATTTTTCCAATTACAAGAAATTCAAAGTTTCTGTTCAATCATAGATTTTTTTTAAAGGCATCTAGGTATTCCATTAAATTATTAATAATCAAAGTTTTGAATAACTTAACACTGGTGCGAGGTTTTACAGCATAAGCATTTTGTATCAAGATGTTAGGGAAAACGTTAAGAGGTGGCATAAAAATAACAACACCGCGGTTTTTAATTTTACCAGCCAGTAAAGTTGTTCAGCTCAACTAAATATTTGTATTAATACATCTAAAAAACTTCCTTTTGCACATTCAATCAAAAAACGTTTATTCTTTTTTCAATAAAAAATGTTCTAGTGATGTGCAACCTTACTGGTCAATGTGATCTTGCAGCGTCGGTAGGCCTACTAGCATAAAATATTCAGAACTCGAGTTTGTGGGGAATTTGGTTAGCAGCGTTGCCATTTCGTGGTGTGGTAATAGGGAAAGCTATAATGCTATAATAAATGTCAACATTGCGTTTTTCAGCTTTTAGTAAGGTTGTACAGCACTAGAAAGTAGAATGTGTGTGAGGTTACACTGAATGGTGTCAGCATGAGACACAGCATGATTTAAACACAGTACACCAACACAATACAAATAGCAGGAATTATTATTATTATTATTATTATTATTATTATGTTCTACTGACTGCGGAGATCTGCTTCTTCAATCCCCCATTTTAGGAACTCAGATAAGACAATTAGGACTTTTATATCACTCATATTTCTTTAATATAACTTTTTAGATATATTAGATTTTTCATTAAATTTATCTGATTAATTTTCAAGTTAGGATTTTCTCTTTTTAGCTTCCAGGTTCAATTAATTGAGACATTATCACATTAATCTATAGCTTCATAGGGGATATTTTATTTTCATAAATTTGTCTTTTAATTTGACTGAATAAATTTAGATTAGTTTTTTGCATAGATTATAATTATGACAGAGTTAAAAATATTAGAATTCAGAGATCTTTTAATTCATTATTTTTATTTACATTCTGATTAGTCTTAAAGATAGTTTAATGATTGAGTATAATGATAGAGCTAGATAAATTCAATTAGAGCAGGATAATTTTCAGATCTTCTGGATCATCGAGTCATCATCAACATTGGATAATCATCATGAGGATTCCCTGACCATGGCCCTGACCTCAATACCGTACTCTGTTGTTCATTATAAATCTTTCAAATCTTAACTTTTCTTGGAGTTTATTTGCTATGTTGACTCAAAATTTGCAGTGTTTGTAGATGAACAAATATATTTTCAAACTCATAAATCTTTTAAAATATTATCAAAATTTGACTTTGATAATTATTATCATTATATGGTAAACCAAAAGACAGTGTCAACTAAAGATTACAATTTATCCTTGTTATTTGATCGCGCTCCTCCATCGTTTTGTATCAAGATGAATAAAATTATCATTTGATACAAATCAAAAGTCAAGGAAGCTGCAATTGGAAACCTACGGTGACAACTAAAGATTGCAATTTATCTTGTCTTTTGCTCGTGCCCCTTATTTAGTTTCTTTATTGTGTAATAATATATTAATAAAAATACATATTAATTTTATATAAACTTCAATAGTTACTCTCACCAACACAGCCAGTGCTGTGGTGTTTGTAAATTTTTCAAATTTTCAAGAGTAGGGTTTTCAGCGCCCCTTCGACCTCCAAGATCTTCAGCTTCATGATTTCCCTGGCCCAGGGTTCAGTTTAGCAATTGAAAGGGGAATAAGGGAATGGGGAATTGTAGGGAATAGTTTGGAAATAGGCGGGGTTTGCAAGACAGTATCCACTCACACCAATACAGCCAGTCCCTGTGGTGTTGACGGTACTGTCGATCCCTGAGCTGGACTCCATTTCGGCGGGCTTGGCATGCTGATATGTGGTTACAGTTCACCTAGGATCCTTTGTAATAGATTAATCTCTTATTCTTGGGGAGAATCAAATTTTCAGAACTATTTTAAATAGTTTTTTTTTTCAATTTAGCGATGGATCTTTTCTTCTTACAATCTATATGATTGTAAATGATAATTGTTTTTCTTGTAATTGAATAAGCTAGTAATTTTTTGGGAATATTTTTTGGTTTGCAAGACAGTATCCACTCACACCAATACAGCCAGTCCCTGTGGTGTTGACGGTACTGTCGATCCCTGAGCTGGACTCCATTTCGGCGGGCTTGGCATGCTGATATGTGGTTGCAGTTCTCCTAGGAGTGTTAGCGTCCCTTTTAAAGGATGATGGGTAGTGTAGGGATGTATAATATTTAGTAATAGGTATTAGTTTGATTTTTCTAGGTTAAAATAGGTTTCAGCTTTTAGTTTAGGTTATTAGGTCCCTGATGGTAAATACCAATTGTGCTACAAATAGTAGTACAATTTATTCAAATTTTCTCGCTTTTTGCAGTAGTTTTGATGTGAAAATCTTAGCATGTGTAGAATTTTGCCATTATTATATTTATTGTATGATTTCTGTGTGCGAATATATAACTGCATATATTCCACAATGTGTATAAAATAATTATAGGCTCGAAGCTCGACCTTGACGGTGAGCTGGGTAAATCTGGTTTTAAAGTGTTTCCCCCTTCAACAAATAATCCCTTCTAGATTTAATTCATGTTATTTTGACATTTATTCAAATTCTGAGATGAGATTTTCACGCTTATTGCAGTAGTTTTGTTGTTTGACAATCATTGCATGTGTAGATGCTTCAATATTTTTGCTATATTATCATTATTACAAATATGTTGTATTATTGTGTATTGAATGATTACTGTGAGTGAATATATAACTGTATATATTCCACAATGTGTATATAAAATAAATAGCTCAATCTTCATGGTGAGCTGGTTAGATTATGTTTCAAAAGTGGGCGCGTTTCGCAACAATCAGCTCATCATCTGCGTCTTTTTGGGGAATAAAATGTTTTAAAACAATTATATTCTTACAAAAATCAAGAAAAAACTCAAAACCAGTTGGATGTTTGTTTTATTCTTCAGAATTGATTTCTAAATTTCAACATATTTCAACTTTTTCAAGATATTTCAACATTCATTCTCCATGGATGTGAGTATGACGTAAATGCATTTACTTTTAGGAATTTTAAGTAGTTTCTATCTATAATATTCATCATAGATATATGTAAGTCATGTCAGTTTAATATAGCCCATATTCAATTTTCAAGATGTTTGAGTTGTTAAACATGAAATCAAATTTTTTTTCATACAACAGGTAGAGGAATATCTTTCCTGATCTGTGCCTGAACGTTTTAAACATAAAAATCAATATATTGTTTTAAAAATTGTCAAAAACAGAATAATGCATCCAGTAACGTGTGAACTGGCTGGCTCAGGTCTGTTCTCAGAGTTATCAGGTCGCACAAGAACATGTTGATATTTCCATTATACAATTAAATATGAATGTAAATCTTTATAATATACATACAAATTTTAAGACCTTTGAATTGATTCAATGTCTTTATCTGTACAAATGTCTTATTGTATACTTTTCCTGGACTAATAAATTCCTTTCCTTCTAGCATTTTCCACTTTAAAAATAAGAATGTTATTTCAAATTGTTTAACATTTAAAAAAAACTCACTTTCAACTTGCTAATGAAAATAACTAACATGACAAAATAATACCATAACGAATTAACAACTTAAAATTTTAATAATAATAATAATAATAATAATTAAGAATTATAATAATAATAATAATAATAATAATAATAATAATAATAATAATAATAATAATAATAATAATAATAATAATAATAATAATAATAATAATAATAATAATAATAATAATAATAATAGTTTGCTTTAGGAGGCTTGGGATGGCTGTAAGGGGTAGTGGAGGCCATCAAGGCAACTAGTGCCTTTAAATAAATATTAAAAAATTTAAATTTTCCACTTTAAAAATAAGAATTTTATTTCAAATTGTTTAACATTTAAAAAAAAACTCACTTTCAACTTGCTAATGAAAATAACTAACATGACAAAATAATAATGAATTAACAACTTAATATAATTAATTCAATTCAATTTCAATTTATTTTCCTCAAATTTTTACAAAATAAAGATTTTATCAGTCTTAAATAATTCTCCGAAGCTAATGAAAGCTTTTTGGAGATGTTTTTAACACTACTTATTATTTCTACTACATTGGTTCATACGACAATCATTATATTTTTGTAGGTTACACATAATATAACAATAACAATACAATAATAGTTTTTCTCCACAGACCAACAAAAGAAAACATCAACTCAACAATTCAAACGCCTCAATCAAATCTAATATCTACTTGTTCAATGATCACATTCCACTGACGGACCATAACCTCATTTTGTATTTTATAGAATGCTCATGTTTATTTTTTCGCTTGGGTTACGCTAATTTCTGATTATTTCACCTCCTTCCTCCTTGTTACTTGTTTGAATTCCATTCATAAAAGAAAGAATTTTATAGTCTCTTCATTTTTTATTTGTACCCTATTTCCACTTATTCATGTTTTAAAGTTATAATTATTTGTAGTAGTCATTATTCTAGCCTAGTGACTAACTAGTGACTAATAATAATAATAATAATAATAATAATAATAATAATAATAATAATAATAATAATAATAATAATAATAATAATAATAATAATAATAATAATAATAATAATAATAATAATAATAATAATAATAATAATAATAATAATAATAATAATAATAATAATAATAATAATAATAATAATAATAATAATAATAATAATAATAATAATAATAATAATAATAATAATAATAATAATAATAATAATAATAATAATAATAATAATAATAATAATAATAATAATAATAATAATAATAATAATAATAATAATAATAATAATAATAATAATAATAATAATAATAATAATAATAATAATAATAATAATAATAATAATAATAATAATAATAATAATAATAATAATAATAATAATAATAATAATAATAATAATAATAATAATAATAATAATAATAATAATAATAATAATAATAATAATAATAATAATAATAATAATAATAATAATAATAATAATAATAATAATAATAATAATAATAATAATAATAATAATAATAATAATAATAATAATAATAATAATAATAATAATAATAATAATAATAATAATAATAATAATAATAATAATAATAATAATAATAATAATAATAATAATAATAATAATAATAATAATAATAATAATAATAATAATAATAATAATAATAATAATAATAATAATAATAATAATAATAATAATAATAATAATAATAATAATAATAATAATAATAATAATAATAATAATAATAATAATAATAATAATAATAATAATAATAATAATAATAATAATAATAATAATAATAATAATAATAATAATAATAATAATAATAATAATAATAATAATAATAATAATAATAATAATAATAATAATAATAATAATAATAATAATAATAATAATAATAATAATAATAATAATAATAATAATAATAATAATAATAATAATAATAATAATAATAATAATAATAATAATAATAATAATAATAATAATAATAATAATAATAATAATAATAATAATAATAATAATAATAATAATAATAATAATAATAATAATAATAATAATAATAATAATAATAATAATAATAATAATAATAATAATAATAATAATAATAATAATAATAATAATAATAATAATAATAATAATAATAATAATAATAATAATAATAATAATAATAATAATAATAATAATAATAATAATAATAATAATAATAATAATAATAATAATAATAATAATAATAATAATAATAATAATAATAATAATAATAATAATAATAATAATAATAATAATAATAATAATAATAATAATAATAATAATAATAATAATAATAATAATAATAATAATAATAATAATAATAATAATAATAATAATAATAATAATAATAATAATAATAATAATAATAATAATAATAATAATAATAATAATAATAATAATAATAATAATAATAATAATAATAATAATAATAATAATAATAATAATAATAATAATAATAATAATAATAATAATAATAATAATAATAATAATAATAATAATAATAATAATAATAATAATAATAATAATAATAATAATAATAATAATAATAATAATAATAATAATAATAATAATAATAATAATAATAATAATAATAATAATAATAATAATAATAATAATAATAATAATAATAATAATAATAATAATAATAATAATAATAATAATAATAATAATAATAATAATAATAATAATAATAATAATAATAATAATAATAATAATAATAATAATAATAATAATAATAATAATAATAATAATAATAATAATAATAATAATAATAATAATAATAATAATAATAATAATAATAATAATAATAATAATAATAATAATAATAATAATAATAATAATAATAATAATAATAATAATAATAATAATAATAATAATAATAATAATAATAATAATAATAATAATAATAATAATAATAATAATAATAATAATAATAATAATAATAATAATAATAATAATAATAATAATAATAATAATAATAATAATAATAATAATAATAATAATAATAATAATAATAATAATAATAATAATAATAATAATAATAATAATAATAATAATAATAATAATAATAATAATAATAATAATAATAATAATAATAATAATAATTATAATAATTATAATAATAGTTTGCTTTTGGAGGCTTGGGATGGCTGTAAGGGGTAGTGAGGAGGCCATCAAGGCAACTAGTGCCTTTAAATAAATATTAAAAAATTTAAATTTTCCACTTTAAAAATAAGAATTTTATTTCAAATTGTTTAACATTTAAAAAAAAACTCACTTTCAACTTGCTAATGAAAATAACTAACATGTATAAATAATGAAATAACAACTTGAAATAATAATAATAATAATAATAATAATAATAATAATAATAATAATAATAATAATAATAATAATAATAATAATAATAATAATAATAATAATAATAATAATAATAATAATAATAATAATAATAATAATAATAATAATAATAATAATAATAGTATAGGTTTTAAATATTAATAATAATAATTTTGGATTGATCAGAATTTTAATAATGTTTAATTTATTGTCGCTCTTGGTGGCTTGGGGTGGCTGTGAGTGGTAGTGAGGAGGCCATCAAGGCAACTAATGCCTTTAATCAATTATTCCAAACTTATACTTGAAAAAACTGATTACTGATACACTTATTACTCAATATTGAACACTAATAAATTACAAAAATTATCACATTAAAAAAATATGATGGTGATATAAAAAATACTACCATACAATAAAAATAACTGGCATGAGAACCATTGGGAAGTGATAGCCACGTGCCGTAGCAGGTATCTGTTCAATCAGATAGAAATAAGCTGTGTTCTCCTGGGTCCTGTTTGTAATGGTGACCAATTAGATTGGCCAGCAAAAAAGACAATATTCACTTCATTAATATCACTTCCTGGTGGCTCGGTACCCACCTAAAACTGTAGGTCCAACTCATCAATCACCACCATCTAACTCATTACCCACGCACAGGTCTCGGACCTATGTGGGCTTCATCCTCCAGAAAAAAATAGTATCCATCTTAAGAGGGTGTGTTAGCAATTTAAGTCCAGTCATGCACCAGGTGGAGGGAAAATCCAAATAGGTGATAGGAATCTGTTTACTACAATCAAAATGAATGCACTGGCATGAATGAAACATTGCTACAGTCTTCAGGCAGGAGTTTGTTGGTTTCATGAAATTGGACAGCAAGGACAAGGTTGAAAGAACTTTCTTCATCTTCAAAGATTTCTTTGGTGTTTTCAAACACCTGGAAAGGCAATGACTATTGGAAGGAAGGAGTTTCTTCCAAGGGAAGTAAGGAGTAAGGGAATCAATTTTTCAGGCAGGAGTATGTTGGTTTCATGAACTTGGACGGCAAGGATCAGGTTAAAAGAACTTTCTTTATCTTCAGAGATAACTTTGGTGTTTTCAAACACCTGGAGCAGCAAGAACTATTGACAGGGAATTTTTCTCATCTTCAGAGATTAGTTGGTGGTTTCAAGGACCTGGAACAGTAAGGACTATTGAAAGGGAATGTTTTTCATCTTCAGAGATGAGTTTGGTGGTTTTAAGGACCTGGAACAGCAAGGACTATTGAAAGGGAATGTTCTTCATCTTTAGGCAGGGGTTAAGTGATTTATAGGAACTGGAACAGCAAGGACTGGAACTGGAATTATTAAAAGGGAATGTTCTGCATCTTCAGGCATGAGTTCAGTGATTTCAAGGATCTGAAATAGCAAGAATCAATGGAAGGGAACGTTCTTCACTTTCAGATAGGAATTCGGAGGTTTCAAGGACCTGGAACAGCAAGGACCAATTGAAAGAAATTTTCTTCATTTTTAAAGTTTGGTTTTGTGGTTTCTAGTACCTGGAGCAGCAAGGACTGTTCAAAGGGAATGTCCTCTAACATCAGGCAGAAGTTTGGTGTTGTCAAGAGCATGGAAAAGTGAGGACTATTGAAAAGGAATGTTACTCATCTTCAGGGATGAGTTTGGTTGTTTTAAAGACCTGGAACAGCAAGGACTATTGGAAGGAGATGTTCTTCATCTTCGGGTATGAGTTTAGTGATTTCAAGGAGCTGAATTGGCAAGGACAGATGGAAGGGAATGCTCTTCAACTTCAAAAAGATATATGGTGGATTCAAAAACCTGAAAAAGTGAAGTGATAATTTTAAAAAGGATTTTACAAAGGTAGCTAGGAGCGTCAAATTTTGTGAGAACACTCCTCAGGCCAAGCCCTATCTATGTAATAGAGAGATTTTTATTTTTTCCTTTTAAAAACGCATGATGTATAGGCCTAGTCCATGGTTTTTTGTGGAGATCTTCAAAACATGAAAATCGCTCATACTGTGGTAGCCGATAGTACTTGGAGAGACCTTCAAGAATATGTGATTAATTTGCAGAAATTCGTTCCCATTCAGGAGTTATGAGCATTTAAAAATATATCATTATTTCTTTCAAGTTCAATCACTCGCCCTGTGTAATAGCTAGGAGCGTCAAATTTTGTGAGAACACTCCTCAGGCCAAGCTTTACCTATGTACCATATATCAACCAAATCTGAGAGATTTTTATTTTTTCCTTTTAAAAACGCATGATGGTATAGTCCATGGTTTTTTGTGGAGATCTTCAAAAAATGAAAATCGCTCATACTGTGGCAGCTGATAGTACTTGGAAAGACCTTCAAGAATATGTGATTAATTTGCAGCAATTCGTTCCCATTCAGGAGTTATGAGCATTTGAAAATATATAATTATTTCTTTCAAGTTCAATTACTCGCCCTGTGTGGTAGCTAGAAGCGTCAAATTTTGTGAGAACACTCCTCAGGCCAAGCCCTATCTATGTACCATATATCAACCAAATCTGAGTGATTTTTATTTTTTCCTTTTAAAAACACTCCTCAGGCCAAGCCCTATCTAGATTTTTATTTTTTCCTTTTAAAAACGCATGATGTATAGGCCTAGTCCATGGTTTTTTGTGGAGATCTTCAAAAAATGAAAATCGCTCATACTGTGGTAGCCGATAGTACTTGGAGAGACCTTCAAGAATATGTAATTTTTTTTGCAGAAATTCGTCCCCATTCAGGAGTTATGAGCATTTGAAAATATATAATTATTTCTTTCAATGGTAGTTGGTTTGGAAGTGAGTGAATTATGTATTTGGTTCACTGATAAAATTATATTGGGCAGAAGAAGACCCTATAAAACCAAACCAGTATTGTGTTATGAATTCTTATGGAAACATGAGTCTGTTTGTAACACTGTATCAAAAAAATAGAGGGTTTTCTACAATAGAGAGAAAATTCCCACACATTTTTATATATTTTTTTTGTAATTTCCATGTATTTGTGACTAATCAATTGTAATTTCTTTCAGCATGATTTCAATTTCTGGTGTAGAGTTGTCAATTTATTAACTTCGTGAAGAGTGGGGACCCACTCTACCAATTAATCTATCATATGTAATCGAATTACTAATACCTAGACCTTGAACTCTAGCTTGAATCCAAACCATATTTATTATCTTTGTGATGTGTGGGGACCCACTCTACCAATTAATCTATTGTATGTGATTGAATTACTTATAGCTAGATCTTGAACTCTAGCTTGAATCGAAACCATGAGGTTCAATTATTATTATTAACACTTTGACTGCCGTGTGCATCGTTTCTGATTCACAATAATATTTCTCATTAGGCCATGTGCATCATATGCGATCACACGTTGAGCTCTAGTATTTGCCTTCGTGCATCATACTCAATCACAACAGAGTAGAAATGATGCCTGGAGAGCAAAGTAGTGGCCTGTTATGAAAGTTTTCTGCACTTGGCTTCAGGTTGGCACCACTGAATAATTTTATACCAGCTGTTCAAAATGCTTGTTTACAGCTGCATAGCCACAGATGACAGTTCATGCTCAGTGTTGTTGCCGTAACCTCAACTTTATTACGAATGTTTTGAAGTATGGATGAAAAGTTTATAACAGATTTTTTTGACGAAAGTGATTCGTCTATTGACATAGACAATACAGACAGTGATTCTGACTACGAAAATGAAAGTGACTCAAGTGATAGCTCATCGAGTGATGATAGTATTGCTCCACCTAAACGACCTAGACTTTTTGATATTGATACAATTGCAGTGAACAAGATTGAATATAACTGTCCTGTTGCTTCCACTTCCACTTCAGGTACAAATTTTGCTACAGAGAATAACTCTAATGACAATTTAGTACTTATGGTTGATGAAAGTGATTCTGATAAGAGTTTGAACATTGAAATTGAAACAGTAAATGATGGTGCTCTTGAAGATAACTTTCCTGTTGCTTCTCCTTCCACTTCAGGTACAAATTTTGCTACAGTGAATAACTCTAATAACAATTCAGAACCTATGACCGATGAAAGTGATTCTGATAATGCTTTGACTATTGAAACAGTAGATAATGTTCTTGCAACGCCTGCTGCACCTACCTCCAATGTAATTTGGTCTGATGTGACTGGCAATCTGAATAACTTGTGTTTTACTGAAGATTGTGGCATTTCAGACAATTTTATAAATAATTTAGAAAAAAATGAGCCTATAGATTTTTTTCGTTCTCTTGTTGACAATGAAGTCCTACAACTCATTGTTGACCATACAAATATAAATGCTAATCAGAAAATAATTTCTAGAATAGTGAAAGAAACAATGACAGCCTCTTGTAGATTAGCATTATGGCAAGACATAGATATAAAAGACATAGAAATATTTCTGGGGTTCATCTTTTGGATGGGGTTGGATAAAAAACCAACCCTACAGGATTATTGGAGTAAAAATTTGTTATACAAAAATTCAATTTCTAAAACAAAATCCCGAAACATTTTTGAATTGATTTTGTCAAACGTTCATTTTTGTGACAATGAAAATAGGGACCCTGATGACAAGCTTTATAAAGTAAGTAAACTTATAGAACTAATGAATAGGAAATTCCAAGAGGCATATTCACCTGGGGAAAATATATGTATTGACGAAACAATGGTGCCATTTCGTGGGAGGTTGGGGTTTCGTCAATACATTCCTGGGAAACGGTTCAAGTATGGGGTAAAGGTATACAAAGTGTGTTCTGAGGGGGGCTATACATGGAGAACCAAAGTTTACAGAGGAAAAGAATTCTCTGGTGGAGATGTAACATTCTGTACTGTTATTGAATTGATGGAAGACCTCCTCAATGCCAATAGAACACTTTTCACTGATAATTTTTATACAAGTGTCAATTTGGCCAACCATTTGTTAGAGAAAAAAACTCACCTTGTTGGCACTTTGCGTAGTAGACGTAAAAATAACCCCACAACTGTCATAAATAAGAAACTTGGCAAGGGTGAGATGTTTGCACTACAAAGTAACAGTAAAGTTATAGTGGGCAAATGGAGAGATAAAAGAGATGTTTTATTCCTTACAACCAAACATGATCCTCAGCTTATTGAAATAAATACAAGACGGGGACCAGTTTTGAAACCAAATGCCATTGTTGACTATAACAAAGCCAAGACATACATCGATTTATCCGATCAAAGAAAGTCTTATTCAAGCCCAATTAGAAAAAGCATTAGGTGGTATAGGAAGGTAGGAATAGAACTACTGTGCAATACTGCTTTGGTCAATGCTCATTATCTATATGAAAAAGTAACGGGAAAGAAAATGAAGATAATAAAGTTTAGGGAATCTGTAACACTTGCTTTACTCCACATGGACAAAACTGCACCTACTCTACCAATATCAGAGCATAGGATTGTTGAAACAGAACATAGACGTCGTTGTAATTCATGTTACACAAAATTGTCCAAAGCTTATGGACGCGAAAATGCTATAAAGAATAGCAAACAGGTGTCTCTGAAATGCTTTGCATGTCCTCAAAATTATATGTGTATCAATTGCTTCTTTGAACTTCACAAAAGTACACCAATGAAATAATACGTACACATGAACTATATCTTTTACGTATGAACTGTGACTAATTTTCAATTATTTTTACATTTTGACAAGACATTTCTTATGTATTTTTTCGCTTTCAATTTTTTTACTGTTACATTATATTTCATATGACCACTAAAACTGTATTTTATTGTCTATCACCTAGATGCATGTGTGAATTGAAATAAATTAGAATATCATTTTGGAGTTGTGCATCACATTCAATGCACATGGCCTTTGATGAAAATTTCACTTTTTTTTTCAACAAGCCATGTGCATCATATAAGATCACTGCTTTAAAATGAAAGAAAATGGTGAAGTATGAATAATGATGAATTACATAGTAATATTAGCATATTTTGAGGGTACTAAGCCAAAAAAATGACCCCGGCCAATATCAAGATTCTTCAGAAACATGCATGGCAGTCAAAGTGTTAATATGTCAATTAATATTATTTAGTGAATCACACTCTTGATACAAGATTGTAGTTAGGTTGTGGTTAGACTGTGGATAGACTGTGGTTAGACTGTGGTTAGACTGTGTTCAGCCTGTGTTCAGACTATGTTCAGACTGTGTTCAGACTGTGTTCAGACTGTGGTTAGACTGTGGTTAGGGTTAGACTGTGGTTAGACTGTGTTCAGACTGTGGTTAGACTGTTAGACTGTGGTTAGAATGTGGTTAGACTGTGGTTAGACTGTGATTAGACTGTGTTCAGACTATGTTTAGACTGTGTTCAGACTGTGTTCATACTGTGTTCAGACTGTGTTCAGACTGTGGTTAGGGTTAGACTGTGGTCAGAGTTAGACTGTGGTTAGGGTTGAACTGTGGTTAGGGTTAGACTGTGGTTAGGGTTAAACTGTGGTTAGGGTTAGACTGTGGTTAGGGTTAGACTGTGGTTAGGGTTAGACTGTGGTTAGGGTTAGACTGTGGTTAGGGTTAGACTGTGGTTAGGGTTAGACTGTGGTTAGGGTTAGACTGTGGTTAGGGTTGGACTGTGGTTAGGGTTAGACTGTGGTTGGGGTTAGACTGTGGTTAGGGTTAGACTGTGGTTGGGGTTAGACTGTGGTTGGGGTTAGACTGTGGTTAGGGTTAGACTGTGGTTGCTGTTAGACTGTGGTTAGGGTTAGACTGTGGTTAGGGTTAGACTGTGGTTAGGGTTAGACTGTGGTTAGGGTTGGACTGTGGTTAGGGTTGGACTGTGGTCAGGTTAGGTTAGGTTAGGTTAGGTTAGGTTAGGTTAGGTTAGGTTAGGTTAGGTTAGTTAGGTTAGGTTAGGTTAGGTTAGATTAGGTTAAACTGTGGTTAGGGTTAGACTGTGGTTAGGGTTAGACTGTGGTTAGGGTTAGACTGTGGTTAGGGTTAGACTGTGGTTAGGGTTAGACTGTGGTTAGGGTTAGACTGTGGTTAGGGTTAGACTGTGGTTAGGGTTGGACTGTGGTTAGGGTTAGACTGTGGTTGGGGTTAGACTGTGGTTAGGGTTAGACTGTGGTTGGGGTTAGACTGTGGTTAGGGTTAGACTGTGGTTAGGGTTAGACTGTGGTTGGGGTTAGACTGTGGTTAGGGTTAGACTGTGGTTAGGGTTAGACTGTGGTTAGGGTTGGACTGTGGTTACGGTTGGACTGTGGTCAGGTTAGGTTAGGTTAGGTTAGGTTAGGTTATGGTTATGGTTATGGTTATGGTTATGGTTATGGTTATGGTTATGGTTATGGTTATGGTTATGGTTATGGTTATGGTTATGGTTATGGTTATGGTTATGGTTATGGTTATGGTTATGGTTATGGTTATGGTTATGGTTATGGTTATGGTTATGGTTATGGTTATGGTTATGGTTATGGTTATGGTTATGGTTATGGTTATGGTTATGGTTATGGTTATGGTTATGGTTATGGTTATGGTTATGGTTATGGTTATGGTTATGGTTATGGTTATGGTTATGGTTATGGTTATGGTTATGGTTATGGTTATGGTTATGGTTATGGTTATGGTTATGGTTATGGTTATGGTTATGGTTATGGTTATGGTTATGGTTATGGTTATGGTTATGGTTATGGTTATGGTTATGGTTATGGTTATGGTTATGGTTATGGTTATGGTTATGGTTATGGTTATGGTTATGGTTATGGTTATGGTTATGGTTATGGTTATGGTTATGGTTATGGTTATGGTTATGGTTATGGTTATGGTTATGGTTATGGTTATGGTTATGGTTATGGTTATGGTTATGGTTATGGTTATGGTTATGGTTATGGTTATGGTTATGGTTATGGTTATGGTTATGGTTATGGTTATGGTTATGGTTATGGTTATGGTTATGGTTATGGTTATGGTTATGGTTATGGTTATGGTTATGGTTATGGTTATGGTTATGGTTATGGTTATGGTTATGGTTATGGTTATGGTTATGGTTATGGTTATGGTTATGGTTATGGTTATGGTTATGGTTATGGTTATGGTTATGGTTATGGTTATGGTTATGGTTATGGTTATGGTTATGGTTATGGTTATGGTTATGGTTATGGTTATGGTTATGGTTATGGTTATGGTTATGGTTATGGTTATGGTTATGGTTATGGTTATGGTTATGGTTATGGTTATGGTTATGGTTATGGTTATGGTTATGGTTATGGTTATGGTTATGGTTAAGGTTAAGGTTAAGGTTAAGGTTAAGGTTAAGGTTAGGTTAGGTTAGGTTAGGTTAGGTTAGGTTAGGTTAGGTTAGGTTAGGTTAGGTTAGGTTAGGTTAGGTTAGGTTAGGTTAGGTTAGGTTAGGTTAGGTTAGGTTAGGTTAGGTTAGGTTAGGTTAGGTTAGGTTAGGTTAGGTTAGGTTAGGTTAGGTTAGGTTAGGTTAGGTTAGGTTAGGTTAGGTTAGGTTAGGTTAGGTTAGGTTAGGTTAGGTTAGGTTAGGTTAGGTTATGGTTAGGTTATGGTTAGGTTATGGTTAGGTTATGGTTAGGTTATGGTTA